>CM075856.1:77807995-78387995 GCA_037975125.1 Latrodectus hesperus
TGATTTACGAATCTGAAATTAATGAATTGTTATTCAAAGAATATATATTTGTTAATAAAAGCAATTTATAACTAGATTAACTAGATCCCTAAATAGACTCAATAAAAACATTCCATAACTGAATGATTTTTTTGCATTCATAACTAGCTCAATATTTAAGAAAAATAAAAAATTGAGTTGATAGGTCACTTTACTGAAAAATCGCCTTTGACCATTATGACAAAGTAATTTAACTGGCATATTTACTCGCTTGCTTAATAAAATATTTTCAGTAGAGAAATAAGTTTCATAAGAGGATTTTTAAAATCATAAAAAATATTTCTTTAATAAAAAAGTAATTTTTCAAACTTTTTAAAATTTAAATAAATTAATTCTCAATTATATAGTGTTATTGTTTACTCCTTAAATGATATATTTATTTTTAAAAGAGAGATAAGCTTTTTCGAAACTATTTTGCTCTTAAGAAAATAATTTAATGAAAACTTATAGAGATTAATATTAAAGTATTTTATAGTTAAATTAAGTATTAAACTCAATTCAACCGAGCATAAATAAAAACAAACAATTAAATTATCTCGCTCCATTTAATAATCAAAATATTTCTGCTGAAAATGTAATTGAAAACAATTTAGAAAAGTAATTATTAAATTTAATATGCAAGTCCTGCAATCATGAAAATGATTTCATAAATTTACTGGATTTATTTTCTTTGAAATAAATTAAATATGCATTAATTTTTTAAATTAAGAATTCATTGCTTTATAATTGTAATCTAAGAGTTTTCTTCCTGGAAAGGAATTTTGTAAAGATGTGAAAGAGACGGTGCACTTGGTAAATTAATAAACTTGGTGTAATAATAAGCAATTAAATTGTCAATAGTTTATTTTTATTTCTATTACATACAATTAATTTTGGTTATAATAATTTAGACACGTTGCAAGTCATAATAATTAAAACAAAAAATATACTGTCATTTCATTACATGAAATGGTTGAATTCTGCTATTTTATGTTTAAAGTGTGATAGCAGAAATTTGAATGATTTTATTTCCATGAGAAACATTGTTAATCATAACAAAATTAAATTAAGAAGTGTTTGAAATTCTAAGAATTTGTTGAATTTTAAGAAAGTTGTAAGAATTTACAGCTATTACAAAATGTATCGTCTACATCATAAAAAATAAAATAATTCCGTACCTAGAAATTAATCTTAGAATTCATATAATGTTTTGCTTCCCAATAATGTTATTTTACAATCAAATATAAAAAGAAATAGAACCTTCAACTCAGAATGAAGAATGATTCTCATGTTTTTTAACCCATGTATTGAAATAATATCTATTCGTTTATTAAATAATTTCCCAAAATTCTATATTATTTTTAAATTTTACATTTAAAAGTATGAGAAAATAAAATATTTGGTAAGTTTTAAGTTCCTGTCTGTAAATTAAAACTGTAGTATAGTTTTAATAATAACATAGTGAAAGTAATTTAAAAATAATATATTTTGCAGAGATGTTCAGAACATAATATAACGTAGTTTTTAAATACTTAATCATATTAAGAAAAACTTCATTTTCATGTATACCTTCAAGTCGCAAAACCTTATTCTATACCGTCGTTGTCCAGAGATTTAAAAATAATAAAATATTTAATTAAATTAGAAAATGATTTTCCAACATAATTACTTTCACCTTAAATTTTCATTTTTTTCTGTTAACTGTCTAAACTTATACCTCATCACTTTATCATTAAAAGCAGAACGAGATATATTAGGTTCCACCAGGTGTAATAAAAAGAAACAAAAGAAGGCGTGTTTCGTATTTCTTTTCGTTGCTCTCTGGTAATCAAAATCTCTTTTAATTAGCTAGGCAGTCGTTAGAACCAAGAAAAATGGCTTTTCAAGTCGTTAAGCTCGATCTTTTGTGTTTATTTACCTCATTTCTATTTTGTGATGAGTTTTCGCTTCTCCTTCTGGAATATTTTCAGAAAAAATTGTTTTTGTTTAGGCCGCAAAATAAAGACTCCATGGTGATTGTGAATGGTTTTGATACCCCACTGGTTTTTGAATTAGATATATAGGTAAAAAAATAATCGCTGGGATGCTGAATAGATGATATGGAATTATCCTCTTTATGAATTTAATTTGCTGCTTTTCTTTTTCACTCTCTCGTGGTTTGAATAGGAAATTTTGCCGGTGGGTAAACCTACATTTTATTTCAGTATCTATAATTTTTCATGAAGACTTTAGATAATTATATTAACGATCAAAAGGGTCAGAAATTTTTAATTAAAGATCTATTAATTTTAAAATGAGGTTGTAGATTTAAAATAAAAATATAAAAGTGATGAAAAATAAGCTGTATTCATTCCCTCAATGAAAACAAGATTCAGTTTATTATAAAGCAGAAAAATTGATTTTAAAACAGCAGGATAAATATTTAATGTTGAAAAATATTTTTATTTTTATACAAATGGTATTTTTAAACATTAATTAGATATTCTTTGAGGAATTCATAATCAATGAAATTTATCAAATGATAGTTTTTCTATTATTATTTCACTTTAAAAATATCCAAAAATGATTTTTTTTATGAAAAAATTTTCTGATAGTTTTTAAAGTCTGTAGCATTTTAAATCCATTAATTAAAATATGGTAATTATAAATTAAAAAAATGCAAAACATCCATTCCAGAAACCTTTAAAATGATATTTTTCTAAATTGTAAACAGATAAATTTATTTTAAATTGTTTTATTTTTAAGGATTCTTAATAAATAAGGCACATGAAGTCATTTCTATGATCAATTATCTTCTTAGGTTTGCAAATAGAATCACTACTTTTATTTCTCTCTGTTTTCATCACAATTTGGGATAAAGTAAAATTCACACTTGTTATAAAAACAGAAAAATAATAAGAAATAAACTTAATTCCTTATTTAATTAATTAAAATTATAGATAAATTATTATTTTGGAAAATTATATAATCATTAAATTTGAAAAGCATTGCATGTTTCATAAGCTGAAATCATTTATAAAAACTACAATTATTTATAAAAACATAGGTTTTAGGTTTTCTCTCTTATTACCAAAACGTATATAAAAAGCAAGTTTTCTTACATTTTTTGAGAAAGCAATCTAAATAGTGTATTGATTTACAAGCTATTACATGTTTTAGTTGTAAAAAATAGGCCTTGCTATATTTATGTGAAAAACAACGTAGCATAAAATAGGAGATACATAATTAGTTTATTTAAAATGTGTCCTCCCCCCAAGAAAGATTGAAATAAGTGAATTTTGAATCTAATGGATAATATTGTAAAAGTAATTCTTTAAATTAACTCATTTTTTAATACTAACTTAAATGTATAGAAAATAAATAAAGATTTGACAGCATAATAATATACATACTTAAAAATTAAATGAAAAAAATGCTTTGAAATAACTCATAATAGAATAATTCAAACATTTATGACATTTCAAATGCTAAATATCTAAAATATATCAAAAAAAAAAAAAATTCCAGTCATGCATGGAATTTCAAGCATTAAAGTATTAAATGAATGTGAATTTTAATTTGTGTAACTTGACGCCTTTTTATCTATAATGTCTTCATTAAATGCTTATTTATCTGAATCACGTAATTGCTATTTTACTGCATAATTGGGTACTATAGAGTAACAATATTGTAATTTTATAACTACTATATTTTACATTAAATTTTATGCTAAATCTACAATGATTTTAATCTCTATATAAGGAAAAATGGTTCATTTTTGGATAGTCTTTACGCATATTTTACACACGAAAACTTATTCGAACAGGACCTATAGCTGAAAGTAAATTCCATTTCAGTACATTCAGTTTCAGTTCAGTTCCATTTCAGTACAATTTCAGTACAAAAAATTCCATTTCAGTACACTCAGTCGAGGTAAAAATCGCATGCCGTTTAGATAATAACTTAAAGACATTTTTAATGATATATATGATACAAAATATCAAAACATATAAGCTTAAACTTTTTTGAATTTCACTGAATTTAATTGTTAGACGAATATAACTGCCTTTTATTGTTTTTGCTTTTTATTGCATTTTTGACTTCATTTAAATTAAAAACTTTCAATTTAGAATTTTTCAGTAAGCTGCATATAATCATTTTCCAGACCAACCATGTTTATAATGCTTTATCATTGGAATGTTTTGATTCAATTCTGTATTATTGGACAATTTTCTTGGTAATCTTTCGTGAAACGTTTCTGGAAGAAAATATTTTTGATTACTTGTTCCGAAGAATATGAATTCAAATCTTTTATGAACTACTTGCTTCAATTTTGATATCTGAATTGAAAATAGATGAAATATGAGAGTGCTTTTATCATCTTTCTTTTTCTGTTATATCTCTTAAATAATGAAGTATTCAAGATTTTTACAGCTTTTTGAGATATGTAAAGGAAATAGTATTTTTGAAATTTTGTACTCTATTCATCTTAAGGTTAAACTATGCTTTTTTATTGGACTTTAAGGTTAAACTATGAGTTCTATTCTTCGATGAATCTGTCAAATGAGCATATTCGTCTACTTCGACAAATTTTAAGATTGTTTATATTAATAAACAACCGAGTTTAAAAACTAACAATTATAAAGTAGTTTTTTTCTAGTATTTCATTTAAAGAAAAGCGATGAATCTCACTTTGTTCCTTTGTAAAATGTAATATTATTATTTAACAATAAAAAAAGTAATTACTTTAAAAATATAGTATATTTAATTTAAGATTTTGTTTAGTCAGACATAAAATGTAAGGAATGTGAAAATAAAAAATAGTTTTCAATTCTCATGATAATTATTTAAAAACATTTAATTTATTTAAATGCAATAAATAACTTTTTGGCAAATCATCATGTGTTTAATTAGTTAATTAATTTTATTAAATTTCATTCAAGCGTTAAATTGTGCTGTATAATTCAAATACTCATATAAGGGTCTAGAAATAATATAAATAAATAATAAACTTCCTGTTATTTAAACTAAAATTTTAATTAAAATTAATTAATTCTATTAAGAATATTTAATCATATTAATAACATATTATATTAATAATTATATTGATTATGTAAATATAATATTTAATTATTTTTTTTCTAATAATTAAAATTGAAGTTACTAATAATTTTAATTGAAATTGATTTCTACCTTACAAGTAACTGTTACTATAATAGTTTTGTTTGATGATAGGTTTCCTATTGACTTTCTTTTTTATTTAAAAATACTTCTTATAAAATTTACTGTTTCATACATTTATGGATAAAACTAATTCAATTCACCCAAAAAATTTTTCTCAACTGTCAGTTTTGAGAAAAAATGATATATTTAAAACGCATTTCACTTGCGCATATACTCAAATGAAAACGCAAACAAATTGTGAAAAGCATAATAAACATCTCTCTCTTCATCAATCTTCTAGATTGAAATCAGCATTTGGTAAAGACGAGTGAAAGCATGGCATCCGATAGAGTTAAAAGTATAAAGGGCTGTATCAAAACCAATTTCACGGAGTGCTGAACAAATTACACTTCGCAGGGCTGGGATGAATAATACATAAAGCGAAGTAACTTCCCCAAATGGTCTCTTCCGAAGTACATCTATATTTAGAAGTGGTTGCAGCTTAGATCTCCTTACCAAAACGTCAACATCCATTTCATTTATACAGCAAGTGGGATAATAAACGGGGCTTTCGTATGAGGTGCAAACGTTCAGAGATTAATGCGACGAATTTATTAGATGATCCCTTCAATTGAGAAGTTCAAGCTGGAAGCTGGTGTACTCATTGATTCGAAACAGAAACGAGTTGACGATACGTATACGTTGTATCGAAGATTCTTACCCAGTTTAAGAGAGATTTTGATTTTGAATGTAAAAAATGTTATGAAAGCAGTAAAGTTTTTAAGACATACGTATCAGAATAGAAAATTCATTTACAAGGAACTAAAATATTTGGAGCAGTAAAATAATGTTAATAGAACAACTGATTGGTAGATTATGTAAACTTTCTTACTTATATTCTCAACAATTTATAAATATTATGGAAAATATGGTCTCGGTGCTTCATCACGTGTAATAAAACTGTAATTAATGCAAAAAATTGGCTATAGGAAGTAAAAACAAAAAAGAAATACCAGAAGGGGGTATTTTAATAAAAAATAAAGGTTTCTAAGTTTAATTTAGTGTCATACAAAAGAAAACTTAAAATTTTTAAAAAAATAATTATTTTCCCGTAAATTATGAATAAAATAATTGACACAGATTTGAAGTTCAGTGGGAACAAAAATTACTCGTCTAATACATAATTATTTTTAAATGAAACCAGCTTTAGATTTTTATGTCAAAAACCTTTAAGAAAAGGAAATATATGATCACGACTAACGAAGCATGAATGTATTTACACAACTTCTAAAATGTAGAATTTATGACTGAAGGAAAGCTTGAGAAATATATTTGGCTTAAATTATTCAGAAACTATTTTCATTTTTGGGATTTTTATAATTTTGAGACGAGTGTAAAATAGTAATAAATATCTTGAGAAATAAATTGTTTATATAGTTTAAATAATATTAAAACTGTTGCTTTTGAAAGAAACATTCCAAAAATTTATATCATTAAATTTCAAAAAGTCGAGCTTCATTGGATTCCGCAAGAGGGAAATTTCTTTTTTCATCATTGTATTTCTTGGAAAAATTAGATAAGTGAAACCTAATCAAATGCATTTTATTTCCTTTGTTAGATTGAGAGATGAGATGAGAAATTGAGAGATGTAATTAAGAAAAATTAATGGGTTTAGAATTTTATGTTAATTTTTCAAAATACTGACCCATACCTGTGAAACGAAGAAAATATTCCACTTTTATAGATCATTATGAAGCGGTCTGGGTTGAAAAATCAAAAACAGAAAAATTTTGACTTAGAAATAAAGGTTTAAAAGGTAGTTTAAATAAAATCAATCAAACAATATTTATCAGAAAAAATTTAATTGATTTATTATAATTTTTGATGTTGTTTTCAAAATGTGGAAGTATTTTATGTGAAAAGAATTGGTAAATAAAAAGAAATTATGAAACTGGAATTAACAACACTTAAGAGAGGGACAATTATATTAAGTCAACAAATAAAAAGGGATTTAAACTTACATAAAATTTATAACATTGTAATTTTAAATCCTAATTATTACACAGATTACAGATGCATGATTTCAGATATAAAAAATGTTGCTATTTATTATTATTAACTTTTTTAAGAAAGAAAATCGTAATTGAAAACTTTATTATTTAATCATGTTATTTCACAAAACTTATACTCTGAATAAAATACTGTAAATTTCTGTTCATTTTGAGAAGAAGAGTAACAAAATTTTTGTATACATTATAATATGGTTAACACTAATTTGCATAATATAAATTAGATTATGCAAATAATTCAATCAAAAGTTTTTCTGATTATGTTACCTAAATATTCTAATTTAAATAAAATTTTGCCTGATTATATTATTATCCAAAGTTTTTTTGTAATTAAAATATAAAATTTCATTATAATACATTTTGTTAAAAAAATTAGCAAATACTTGTTATAGTAATTAATATTATATTCTCAATAAAAATTTACAGTTTATGTTTTTCACAAAAGCAAGCAATTCATGTGTTTTTAAATTATGTGCTTACAGAAATAATTTTTTTCTAGAAACATAAGCAATTTAACTTTTATAAAAATAATTTCAGTAAAAATTTGTGTAATAATTTAAAAAAATTATGATCATCAGTACTATGAATTAGAACTACTGAGCCGCCCAACTTGTCTAGTGGTCAGCGTGCCCGACTGCGGATAAGGAGGTCCTGGGTTCGAATCCCTGTTCGGGCATGGATGTACTTTCTCTCTCTATCTATCCTGTCTTTGTCCTTTCCTTGTATGAATGAGATGCGAATGGTTGCTTACCCTATAAACGGGTACCTATGGCATGTGTGTAGAGCAAAGTCGTACTTTCACCTTCATGGTGCTCTGATTAAAGCGAAAGACGCTCCCAATTGACTTAAATTCGCATAGCCAAGGCATAGCGAGCTTGGCTTGTCCAAGTGTCATTAGTAACAACAGCACTACTGAAACTTTAAAAGCGAATGAAAACCTATGTAATAAAATAAGAATCTACCAATAAATATATTGTTTTTTGTTTAAATATGCAGTACGCATATTTAAACAATATTATTTGTATTTGTGTCAAAATTCCTCTGCAATTAGTAAAATAACTGAAATCTCAATAAAGTTAAATAAATAGATGATTTCCTTTGCCTAACTTTTAAATGTAGTACAAACAATTTGATTCAGAACAAAAATAATTTACAGGGAATTTACAAATTTAAAATTTTGGGAAATGGAGTATTTTCTTATTTAACAAATAGGATTAAGAATAACTTACAGAACATTACATCATATAAACTATTTATAATCAGATTTTAATTAAATTATAAAAACCTGATTTTAATTAAATTATTAGAAGACGGAAACTGACCACTGTAAAGTTCACGAACAAAATCAGAAGCAATAATGACGACCATATCTAGGAGAACATTCGACGTCTGAACAGGATCGACAAGACTACGTAGATCATCAACACTTCACTTTGATAGAAACATCAGAAAAGATATTCTTCTCGAACACTCTTCTTTAGATACACTTCAGGAACCAGTTCTCCCCATTAAACCACCAACCAATGTTAAGATTCTTCTCAACTTATTAGAATCTTGTTCAAAAAAAGAGCCTACTGAAATATTACTAAAAAAAGTATGGACACAGTTAATTTGCTTTCAAAAAATAATAAAGTAACTATCTTCACAGAAGGCTTCTCTGATAATTTCTTTACTAATGGTGGTGCAGGCATCTTTATCTTACATCCCACTGTGACAGAAACCAATCTCAGAGTTCCTTCAGGCTTAATCGCCTCAAACTTCACTAGTGAACTAGTTGTAATTATAGAAGCCCTCTCTTTTTACTTATCTCACTACCATGATGATTCAACCGAGGGTATGGTATGCTTTACAGATTCAAAATCCGCACTAGAAGCCATATACAATGGTAAAACTACAATAACTCAAGACAATAATGTTCTTCTCTGCCAAATAAACAAGCCATGCACACTACAATGGATCCCTGCCCATTTTGGTATTGAAGGGAATGATTGTGCTGACATCCTTGCAAAGGAAGCTCGTGATTTGGACCAGCCCAGCACAGTAACTTTCGTTGATGCTAACGCAGCCGCCCAACGTAGAATTTCCAACCAACATTTCAGTAAGCCATAAATCCCAGACCTTAATTTCCCCAGAAATGTATCTTCAATAATAGTCAGACTTCGAACAGGCCATTTCAAAGGCATGAAAATAGCACCTGATATAACACAAGATCCTATACATCTTGCAGAAACTGTCCAGATTCTGAACTTTCACCAGACCATATTTTTGACTGCCAAGCGATCATTAGATCCCTGTTTCAACTTGGCGGACCACCTCAAGAGATTCTCTACAGCCTCCAGGTCCCGGAACTGGCTGCCCTCTACATAAAACTTTCGGCACTATCAAGGACACGACAACAACAACAACATTTAAATTATTGTTATTTATTAAAAAATTGACTGAAAAAATAAAATCCAGTTTTACAGAATTCAAATTTTACATCAATAAATATGAAACATTTGTATTTTTTCACCCAAAGCTGTTGAGAATTGGAAAAGTTTGGAAAAAAATTCCTTAGTTATAGATCCTCACCTTATATTACACTAATAACTGGAAAATCAAATCAAACTTTTCTTAAAAAATCAGAAAAACATTTTATTACATACATAACTTTAAGTTGTCACTGAATATTGAAATCAATATGAAGGTGAAATAAATGACTAATATGATTGCAAATATTTTATAAGTATTTACTCACTGCTGATATAAGAATCGGTCTCAACTTTGGATTTGATGAATATAAATCAGAGATACTGTTAGCGAAAATTTTATGTACGCACGCATGCATATGCACACGCGTACTCGCAAACACATATTTATGCAATTTACAGTCCAATGATTTAAGTAAACATCATGTGATCATAAGCAGTAAAATTGTGTCTCAGATAATTCTTTGTGATACCAAATATGCCCTTTTAAATTTTTCTTGAATATCATTTAATTAGTATTTGTCACCAGTAAAAATAGTCTCCAAAATTATCAGAATGATGTAATTTTCTATATTAAATTATTTAAGATTAAAAAAGAAAAAACGAAAAAAAAACACAAAAGTGAAATACATAAGAAATTTAATTGAAGAATTTAGTTATAAATTACCAAAAAAAATCTCTGCGTTAAATTAAGCTTTACTGAAGAGATTTTTTTTAAAAATTTTAATTATCAAAGTGAATGGAACAGGAAAATCTAATTGTGTTACACTCCTATACAAATTAAATTCACTGTATATGTTACAGCGTACACAAGAGCAAAATATTTTTTTGCACATTCATTAACTGTAGCAAAGTAATTAGATTCTTTTGATTACAGTAGTCATAATTTTAAACCGCACAAGTTTCCCAGTTTATGACACATTTCCTTTTACGAATAGCAGATGGCAGCCATAAAACCGTCAGAAGTTCAAGGATAACGATTAAAATGAATAATTTTAATGTGATAAGAAAGTTGAATGTTCTAATCAAGTTGCCTCTTTATTTATTCAAACATTTTCCGTTTCCTATTTCCAAACTCTTTTATTGGAACGAAGGGTTTATTTTTTTGTGAAAAACTAACATCAATTTCATCTGTCAGAAATTCAAGGAAGCATAAACAAAAAAATTTTTCTCTTTCTGTTAAGATTTTCTTCTTCTCTCCCCAAGCGGAAGATTGTCAAACTAGAAAAAAAAGGGAAACTTTTTTCTTCTTGATTTTTGATGGAGCGAGAGAGACAATCTTGTAACAGAAAAAACTTATCTTTTGTCTTTTCTAGACAATTTTCGATGTAACCAATGACAAGAAAAAATGCAGTATATCACTCAATTCTTACGACTCATCAGATTATTTTCCGCATAAATAAATTTTTTTCGACTTCGTTCAAAATAGAATTATATCTTGTTGAAATTCAAACTTTATTCATCACTGATTTTCACAACTCAACAGCTTTAAAATGACAACCCTAATTCACTTCTTATTTTTTAAATATTCTAAAATAGCAAAGGTTGTATTAATTTTTTAAACATCTGCTTGACGGCGAAGAATGTTTTCATAAAAGAGCTTTTGATATCATGTGCTTGAATTAATTCTTTTCAATTTTAATATGTGTCGAATTTAACGAGGTTGTTTTTGAAATAATGATATTTATAATACAATACTTTGTAAATATAACAACAACAATGAACACAAAAAATACTTTATATACGCAATTCAAACCTAAATCGAGGGTTTTATATTTGTTGCATAATTTTTAAATATGATTCATATTCAACATGATATTTTGTAATTCAAATAAATAAACTAATTCAAATTTTATAATAAATAATAAATATCATCATCTTGAAGAAAAATGGTACTTTGTAAACATTTTAATGCTTTAAAAATCAGCTAATTGCATTTTTGGATAAAAATTATATCGTTTTATAGAATAAAATTTTCAAGTTTAATTATACGTTTTTCATTATTAAAATATATTATCTTTTGTACCTTCTGTATTTATTTGGCGATAATAACTGTTAAAATCTTACACAAGCACTGAGAACATATAAAACATAAAAAATAAGTTTTAAGTGATTGCTTATAATCCATTCTAAATATTTTTTTAAAACTTTTTAAAGTGTAACAATTACATAAGAGTGATAAAAATAATATACTTGGCTAATAGTGTACAAATATTATGCATTAAAATAAATGCACACATATTGTCTGTGTGTGTATGCAAAGCATATATTTCTCGTGAAGAATATCGTAAATTGTGGATATTTATTTTATGAAAATTGTGTTGAACTTCAATTTTGACCGTTTCACTAGATTGACGTATGTGACAGTGCATATGTTGCATATATTAGATAACACGCACCTCTGAATTAATGAAGGAACAAAATTATCACCGTGAATATTTTTCAGCAGGATTTAGGAGATGTTATTTTAATGAATGGTCCAACAATGAAAGATTAGTCACAATTCAGATTTTAATAGATACTTCTAAATAAAAGCCGAGATCTTTGTGGACATTTCCTCTTTTCTTGTTAACTTTACGTTTTTATTATCATTCCTCTTCTATTTTTAACGCAATTTTAAATTATATATGAATCTTTTGCTGTACCAATATATCTGTACACAAAGACAAACAAACACACACGCAGCACGCACGCACGCACACACACATATATATTTTATATATGTATTAGCATATGCATAATATTGTTTATAAGCATAATTTAATATACTTTGGGTGAAAAATATGTACTTACATATTTTTCTTACATTTAAAATGTATATATATTAAATCATTTAAAGTTTTCATTAAAAAAGTTTGATAGTTCAAAGCATAAAACATAAATTTATACTAATAAAAAAGTTAATATCGATAAATAACAAGAAAACAAAATTTACTTCTTATTTTATTCGATTTGTTAGGCTGGAATTTAATATTAAAATATTGAGTTTTGTATTTTATCTAATTTATTTCCATATCATTAAAAGTGTATTTTATTGATATAAAAATAATTTTTCCATACTCAAAAGTAAACGTTTCTCAAGTTCAAATGTAAATTTTCTCCAGGTTCTCTCTTTATTTTAAAAATGTTTAAATTACTTGAACATAGTAATTCTTTAAATGTTCCCTCATTCGAAAAGGAATTTTATTAGATTTTTATTTTGATAAATAAATACATCTGATTCCCACTTGATTCCAAGTGAACTCTTTTGCATAAATGTCAAAGCAAAAATGGCGAGGTTAATCTTTCCTTTTTTTGGTTAATCTGTTACTCTAGAGAAATTTCCGCACAACTTAACAATGCGACATTCTTATAAAACACGTCATTAGAAGAATTATCTTAAACAAAAGTTTTCTAAAGTTTGCGCCAAAAGCGAATGTAGAATACAAAACTTACGTACTCACGTTTATATGAATGTGGAGAATAACTTTGTAGAGAATATGCATAGGGGAATTTATTATTCATTGATCAATTAAAAAAACTTTAAATTATCTAAAAGTTTCAAAGTAACTATGGTTAATAACAAATGTTTAATAAACTGATAACATTTTTCTAGAAATTATCTGTTATATGTATATAAATAAAATGTATTTTTGTTAATTCATAGACTTTATTCTTTTAAGAACAAATATGGTTTGCATTAAAATTTTTTTTTAATTTGGAAAGCTATTTTCCATGAATAATTCTAGAATAAGAGGTCCCTATTTCTGGAAATGATGGCTATGCAGTTTTATTTATTTGAATTGATTTTTAGCCCTTAAATATTTCTAGTTACCAAACTTTAAGCTATACTTTTCATTTGGTATATAATTACTTACTAATTTATTACTCAAACTTAACATAGGATAATGAGAACAATTTGTGGTACTCACTTTTTCAGGATCTCCTCCGAACGCCCTTATATTATGCTGTACCCACTGCAAGGCGACAATTTGATCCCAGAGGCCGTAATTGCCTCGAGCATCCTGGGGCATCTGGGAAAGCATATCCAAGGCCATGAATCCGAACGGTCCTAATCGGTAATTGAAGGAGACGAAGACAGCATTCAGGCTCTTTGCAACTCTGCCCGAGGGACACATTCCGGGTTCATGCCCACTTCCCCACTGCAGGAAACCTCCATGAATCCACACGAGAACATCAAGACTGGCCTGTTGGAAAAGCATTTACCTGTTTTTATACGTGAATCGATAGTTTGATTTTCTCAAGAAATGTAAAAGTATAAAAAAATACATTATATTTTAGTGAAAAATAAGAATATCATGCAAAAACAAATTTTAAAATCAGATTGATTTATAAAACTTGTTTGTTAAGAATTAAGTATTGAACAAATTCTTACTTTTAAGAAATTAATCATTTAATTATTGCTGACAAACCCAAGACATTATAGATAAATAGAATTCTCACCAATAGTAGACGTAATAGACAAATAGAATGTTGACTCATAGAAGTATGTTTAAACTAAATTCTTGATATATATTAATCAATGTATTCAAATATAAAAAAATAATTGATATCATATTACATGTTGTATTCTATATTAATCAGATTTAGTTTAAGTAAATGGAAAGAATAATTAGGCACAGGTGCCATAGAATCCAGGATGTCAAGTTCTGAGATTGGCGAATTTTGGCGGATTTTCTTATGCATCTGGCAAGTTTTTATTACGTAATAAGTATGGAGACCTATAAGAATTATGTAGAAAATTCTATTTTGGTAACTCTAGTATTTACGTCATCGCTCACGTCATGATACGTCATCTTGGCAACATTTCTTCATTGCCAAAAAAATTCAGAATTTGGAATCATGGATTATATATGGCACCTGTGCTAATTTGTGACTAAATGAACAAATGTAGCACATAAAATTAAACGCCATGCATCCATACAGTAGAAAGAATTTAATTTATTCATTTTCTAATAAAAAGAACCTTTTTTTGTTAAAATATTTAAAAAACAAGTCTTTAAAATATGAGAATAGGGAATTATGATAATGTTATTTTGTGAGGCGTCATGTGTTGCGACGAATCCATTGCTAAAACATTTCCTAACCAGTAGACTTCTGAATGATTTTCATCAATTTATCAAAAAATCTAATATTCTGATGAAACGGTTTCCACAATGAAACCTTTTAACAAGCAAAAGTGTTAAAACATTCATCATAGAAATAAAAATAAATTATTTTCTTGATAAAAAATGATATTTTATAATTTATGGAAATGAAATCATTTGCATAGTTTATTTGTAGATATTACTATCTACTCCTACTCTATGTATCGTATTTATTATTGCACTTCGTGTATTCCGTTGAATAACAAATTGAAATGAGACATCCTATATATATATATATATATATATATATATATATATATATATATATATATATATATATATATATATATATATATTATACTATATATATATCATACATATAGTATATATGCAAGAATATTTTCAGTTTATAGTTTCATATATATTCAACAATTGCAATCTCTTATTTATATTCAACAACTTTAATTGCAATTTTATTTTGGAGACAGTGATCTTTCTAAGTTGATAAATTAAAAAATGTATTTTGTTCAACGCATTAAAAACGCTGTAATACTGAACACATTTATTTGCCAAATTACAAGTTTAAAATTTGTTGTTTCGGATGCACGTTTATTTTATTTAATAATACATGAAGAAATAATAGTTTTACAGGATAAATTACCATCAAGAAACTGTAAAAATGTATAATTTGCTTTTTGTTTGCCAATATAATTGCATAAACTTCCTTTAGAAATAAACAAATTATAAATTTTTGTGTAAACAAAGTAAGGATATAAAACTATTTCAAGCAATTTAGCAAATTTATCGCTCAGTTTTTCTTTTTCTCTAACGAATTAAAACTTTCAGAAATTGTTGAGAGTTTCTTAAAGCTGAGAAATATATAAAAATCAGAGCTATAATTAATTTTAATTCACGTGTTTCCTTCATAGTGTATTTGTATACATATATTTTTTGCTGATGCATCTAAATAAATACGATCTGTTTTTGGAGATTATAATTTTGTAATTGTCACACATAGAGATAAAGAAACAGAGGATTAATATGTAATCTAGTTTATAACTATGGAAATTGTATATTTTCTTTGTAAATGTGTCTCAACAACACTTTTTATATGTATATATTCATCATGCTTGTTTGTTTTGTTTGTGTAATAATTTTTTACATTTATTTTGTTTCAGATTTAATCATTTTTATTTTCTTATGTTTGTTAACATTTAAATGTACTTCACTTAAATCATTTACAATATATATTTACAATTAGGCCGTGGTAGCCTAGTGGTTAGGGTATCGGTCTACCATCCGGAAGGACGGGGTTCGATTCCCATTGCCGCCAAAGACCCACCGAGTACATGCGATAAACGTGCTCGTTAAATCTGTGAAATCGAAAGTCCTGTGGTCGGTCGTTGAGCAGTTACCATGGGTGCAATGGTCTGGAGAAATTTACTCCCCTTCAGATCAATGCCAAAATTGAGGGAGTAGATCGTAGATCCTCTGGTGCTGCCATCTATCGGAGGATTTGAAGAGCAAAAGTCGTACTTTCACCTTCATGGTGCTCTGATTAAACGAAAGACGCTCCCAATTGACTTAAATTCGCATTGCCAAGACATAGCGAGCTTGGCTTGTCCAAGTGTCATAAGCAACAACAACAACAACACAATATATATATATATATATATATATATCAATATATATATATATATATATATATATATATATATATATATATATATATATATATATATATATATATATATATATATATATATATATATATATATATATATATATATATATTAATATAATTGAAAACATACATTCTATTTTATAGCAATTGATTATGAATGAATAAATAAATGTTTTGCTACAGTTTACATTTAAGTTTTTAATACATTTACTACAACGGAAAATTTTTTTTTAATTTTAAAGTTAATTTTTACTGATTTCAAATATTAATCTAATCATTTTATCTCTTTTCAAGATTTGATAGTTAATAAAAGTCATTAACTTATAATTTCAAAGAATTTGATAAGATTGTTTAGATGTAACTAAACTCGAAAAAATAAAGTTAAATAAAAGTCTTATCGAAAATGGGCAAGAAAAAAGAACTATAATGAAAGACTCTACTCAATGCATTCTTTCTCATTTATCTTTAGCTTCAATTTTCTATCATAATAGGAAAGCAATTACAAAATACATCTGGAATTCATTTCCCGGAGCACAGTGTCCGCAACAATGTTCATTTATTAGGTTCATGAATTATTTGAAGATAACCTGCATTAGAAATTCTGGAAGTTGTTAACGAATGTAAAAGTGTTCTGCACCTGATGTTATCTCATTCGAATGTACAGAAGAGAAAGGAAAACTTTCTCTTGATTCGCGAGATGGTTAATTAAATAAATCACCCTAGCGGTTGACTCTCCGGTTCCTCAAGAGTTTCTTAATTTAACAGCTGAGTGATCTTAAGGAAAGATTCCGTAGAAAAAGAAAAAAATAGATCTGCCTCACAGGATTAACAAACAGAAGGCGCGTAACTGCTAATTGGAGATGGAAGAATGGCAACATTATATCAGTAAGAAGCGTTGGCGATATTTGTCTAGAACATTTATTCGGAGCACGTCAATAAAAATCAAGTACACATCCCAATCTTCAAACATAGTTCCGGATCATTTAGTGTTGAGCAGAATGAGTATCACAAGAGATCCATTTGCAGGTTTTGGTAAATCAGTTAGTTTTAAAAGTAAGATGTATTTGCGTCTACTACATACTGAAGAAGCAAATATTTATCAATTTTTGACAATCAAAATGAAATAATATTACTTTTTAGTTTACACAAAATAATTCTATTTGAGTCGTATAATAGAGTTTGATTAATATAATTTATTCATCTAAAATAGTGAAAAAGGAAAAATTTTTAGTTTTATATGAATTAAATAATACATTGGATAATGTTAAATGTAGCTTCACCTTAGAAAACATTTAAAATATTTATTTAAAAAAACATCTATATGCTTATTAATATATTTAAAAACAAACTAAAAATATGCAAATGATGAATAAAAGAAGAAAGAAAGAAAACATGTGTTTGGGGACAGTTTCCTAAAATAAAACACAATTAAATTTATAAGTTATAGCGATTAACTTATAGCAAAGTTCTTGTATCTTATACCTTTATTGTTTTGATTTTTCTATACATTTGATTAGAAATCATCACATTTTTTATGGCTTGTCGAACTAAATAATCATAAAATGTTTGAGATGCATTTGTTTTTCATTGTTACTTTTAAAAAATCTATATTGAATTTTGGTTTTGAAGTTTACCTTTATGTAAATTTTATATGTTTAAATGTAAATATGATATATTTGAAATTTTCAAGTAAAATTACTGACAAAAATATGGTTATTGTGCAGGGATTTAGATATTGTAAGGATGCCAATTTAAAATAGAATTTTATTGTTTTATAGACGTTAATAAGACAATTCAATACAGGTAAAGCTTTTACTTCTTTAACTAATAGCTTAAAATTATGGAAAAAAAAATTCAATTTCTAACATAAGCGATCACTGTATGTAAAAATATTGTAATGAACTACGAATAAAATATGTAACTTTTCTCATTTAGTAAAATTGGTGATGTTGAGAAAAATGAAATGTAATATTTACAATTCTTATTTAAAAACACAATATTAAGTTAGTTCGTTTGAAAAATTTTTAAATTATATCATTTGAAAGTTCAAAGAAATTTAAATAAGTGAATTGTATAGGTTTGCTAAATTATTTGTAAGATGTGGCTCTTTTTGGAATCAAAATTTGGAAGCAGAAAAAGCGTTAAATTAAAGGTTAACTGTGAGTACATGCTCATCAGATTTGGTCATTGTGGCTTGGTTAGGTGGGGCATCATTTTCATTATCGGGGTATAGTGAGTTCCCAGCTCAATTGAAGATTTGTTATGTTCACTAAGGGTGGCATGAGAAAGTTAAAGAGATCGTGGTTGTACTTTCCTCTAAGGGAAAAGGCAGTGTGTTGTTGTTACTTATGACACTTGGACAAGCCAAGCTTGCTATGCTTTGGCTATGCAAATTTAAGTCAGCAGGGTACGTCTTTCGTTCAACCATAGCATCACGAAGGTTAAAGCATGACTTTGCTCAAAGCTCTTCCAATAGATGGCACCACCAGAGGATACACTCTCTCAATATCGATTTTGATCTGGAGAGGGAAGAAATTTTCTCCAGACCACTAAACCCATAGTAACTACTCAACGACCGACCACAGGGTTTTCGATTCCATAGATTTCACTTATTATTTTTAATTATATTTCGTAAAAAATTTGTGATGGAAAAAATCAACAAACTCCTTAGACTTTATAATTTTATTTGGTAAATTTATAAACATTTCAAAAAACTTCTTTAAACTTGCATTACACATGTTTTTAGCTCAGTTAGAGATAAAAACTTCCGAGAATTTTCGGAAATATAAAATCATTTCTGGAAGCCAAATTTAAAATGATTAACAGTAATAATCTATGTCATGATATTATTTTCAGATAATGCCTGTTTCATATCTTCATAATAACACATTATTAGCTTTAGGTAATATCTTTTCGCATACCTTCATTTTATATATCTAATATATAAAATTCTCGTGTCACAGTTTTCGTTGCCATACTCCTCCGAAACGGCTTGACCGATTTTGATGAAATTTTTTGTGCTTATCCGGTATCTATGAGAATTGGCCAACATCTATTTTTCATCCCCCTAAATGTTAGGGGTAGTACAACCCTAAATTTTTTTTTAAATTTTTTTTGGTTAGTTCTGTAAGTTCCTAATAGATGGCGGTTTAGCATCTAAGTTGCACAGGTATTCGGCAGATGACGACGTGTTTATTTTTCTAGATTATACCATCTTCGAGAAAATTATCGTGCGCGCGCAAGCGCGTGGTTAAATATAGAATTTACATATATTTTCATGATGTATAATGATACTATAACAATTTTTCGTGAATCATTTTCATAATTATACTTTGTATTGTGTTATTATTGTGCAGTATTCAGTTTGAATATTTTTAATATTATAAATAGTAAAATAAAATTTTATTTATTACTGTTTTTCTCTACTAGTTTTCATACCACCTCGAAAATATGTAAGTATTTCTTGATAGCCTTTTATTATTTTTTATTTTTATTTTATAATTTGATAATTATTAATTTATTCAGTAGAACATTTTGATCTAATTTATTTATTCAAATGATAAATTCTTTTAATTTTTTTTATTTCAGTATAATGCCGCGGAAAAAATTTTTAGTTTTAATATAATTTAAAATTAAAATAATAATAGTTCGATGTCAATGTTATCTACCTCATTTATAACAATTTATTTTTAGATGTCTTTAATTTATATAGTATATTTTATAAGTAAGTCACTGATTACAAACTATAATTTAATATAAGATGAATAAAATGTAAATTCAGAAAGTATATGTTGATTTGTGCTTAATTTCAAAATTTCGATACTTTACCTATTACTATTAAATTTTGGTGAAACGTTTTATTTTTAATCTCCTATGAATGAACCTATTCTAAATTTTTTTAGAAAATATTAATTTGATTGAACCCAAGAATTAGTAAAAAATTAAAAACTCAGCCACTGCAACGCGTGGCTGGGTCAGCTTGTATATATATATATATATATATATATATATATATATATATATATATATATATATATATATATATATATATATATATATATATATATATATATATATATATATATATATATATATATATATATATATATATATATATATATATATATATATATATATATATATATATATACACACACACACACACACACACACACACACACACACACACACACACACACACACACACATATATATATATATAGCTTTATAAATAGGTATGAAAGTTGGAAACAATGCTAGATATTTTAGTAGTCATTTAGTTCCTCAAAAATCTATCTGAATCAAAACAGCTTGATTTTGATTATATACAAAACATCATGAAAACTAGTTAAATAACTTTAAGTAAGGTTATATATATATTAATTTATGTAAATATAATAATTAAGAATTTAACATCATTATCAAATAATACATAAAAAACAGGATATTTGTATTATCATTACATGAAGATGAATATTTTTCATTTATGAGGATTTTGTTTATAAAAGAGCAAGGATCACTATAGAATATGAAAAATTAATAACTTAATTTTTGCTAGTGAATAAAAAACTGAAGCCCCACTTTGAGAAAATTATATACCTAATGCAATAAATACATAAAATGTGAAACTCCATTTTTTTCATCAATTTTTCACGTACTAAATATTTTTGTAACATTCATTTTGTTCCTATGCTTTAGTAAATAACCACGAGTAAAGAGATTATATTGTAAAATAAACATAAATTCACATGAAGCACAAGGAATGAAACAAACGAGCTTTTAAATAACTTCTTGATGATGCTTCAATTTTGCATCCGAGTGTGAAATGGTTCACTTTAGATAATAGATAACAAAGTTGAAGTAAAGTATATATGAAAGAAAAATATTACAAAAATAATGCATTAAAAGGAAACTCATTAATGTAGTAACAAACCTATTATAATATGAAAACATAGGAAGTTATAATTTAAGTGAAAGAATTATTGGTATGCTAGTACTTTGAAAATTCAGATTTATGGAAAACTTATGAATGTAAATATATACGAATACTTTTTTCTTTAAAAGTGCGTCTGAAAAACGGGGTGTGTCTTGTACGGAATTTGAAAGAGGATCTTAAATGTAATTCACAATAAACATAATCTAAAGAACCTACTTAAAACAGAGAAAGAGAGAGAGAGCGATTTGTTAAATGTTAAATCATTTAATAAGAGTGACATTAGTAATGCAGTGGATGATATAGAAAACAATTTGCTGTACGAGGACTCAGATACTGATATATATATATATATATATATATAAATGTATTTAAATGAATATGAATATTTCGAATATTTCATTAGAAAATATGAATGATTTGGTATTTAATGCACTTGCTGTTTGGCAAGGGTGAGTATTTTTTAAATTAGATTTCATAATTTATTTGCAAATAATCTAGTAAAAAGCCTTATATGCAGACTTTTTACTATGCAACACCAAATAGAATAAAATACGAGTTTCAGAGTAAATGTATATTTTGAAAGTAAAATACAATTAAAATGAGATTTTTGATGTAAGAAAAATCTGTAATATATTTATACTTTAGGATAAAGAGAGTTATTGTGATGGGATTTTTAGTTTTTACTAGTATTTTGTTATATAATAGACAGGATAAGAAAATTAGTATGTATATGTAAGTGGAAAATGTTTTTTTTATTTTCACTAGCATATGAATAATTTATGGATATTCAATTACATATTAATATATGTATAGAACAGTTTAAAAATTATTGCAGGAAACCTTTAGGAAACACTCAGGTTAAGTTATATTTTAGTAAGAAATATTGAGGTTTTTTTAATATTTAATATATTTACATAATGCTTTACCATTTTATAACCCTCTCAAATATGCTTTCATTATTTTTTTAATGTTTTGTTTTGAATGTTCACTAATAATGACTATCAACGGACAAAAGTCTGAAGATCTGATAAAGTGAAGCTCTCAAAATTTGAAGTTTAGAAAATACTTATGAGAAATATTGATAAAGAAAAAATTTATAGACTTTAAAAAATAAAAAAATATCACAATGGTAAAACTTAACAAGACTATAGGTTTTAATGAATTATTAAAAAAAATTATCAATTTCAATAAATTAACTGGAAGTTAATTATTTGATTATTTTTGATACTTTTCTTAAGTATTATTAATTTTGTTTTTAAAAAAATTATAGAACAATCTATCATGTATGTATGTGTTCATTAATTGTTAATATATTTTCAATTTAAAATCCTCGGTATTGACATCAATAGAAAACAATGAGTTTTGTTTTGTAAGTATAGCATTTTTAATTCGAATAAAGTTTTATATCAGTGAAATTTCGATTATTTATGCGCATTTCATTCTGCAAGAACTCATACATTATTCATTTATGTGAATAACATATTTTAATTTTATTTCATCTTTGAAGTGGTTCTAAAATAATTATATATAAGAATTATTTGCTAATCTTAAAATTGCAAAGAATTAATGAGAAAGAATTTTTTAATTGAAATGTATTTAGTATTTATAATAAGTGAATTTTATTATAAATACATTTCGATTAGAAAATCTTTATACATGTAAATTCATCATTAATAATTAAATTTTTACCATTCAAACAAAACTGTAGTTAGCAAAATTGGAAAACATATATACATATTTGCTTCAAATTCTGCCATTATAATTAATGGCAGGGTTTTTATAATTTATTCTTCGAAATTTATAATTACCAGAGTTAAGTCAAAATATTTTCCAGTCGTAGTCGTCTTTGACATGCAACAAATGATCATTTTAAGAAGTCTAATCAGTTCAAATGTTTCCGGAATTCATGATTACCCAACTTTCTGGAGAATTAACCTGCGATTTCTCTTTCATTCCATTCTTCCACAATATCAAATTGTGGCATCCAAAGATACATTTTTAATAAAAGGCTTAAGCTCTGGTAAAAGTAATGAATAGATATGAAAGCAAAATTTAATTTTCGGAAAGTTTCCAGCACCACTAGTTACTCAGAATCCATCTCATTATTCGAAGTTATTTTACGTACGGGGTTTTAATCCAGGCAATCGCTTTGTACCGAAGGATAATTCTTGGAAAGATGAATTAACATGTATAAAAGTTTGCATCAACCATTAATCAGAAGAGTTCCGTATTGTATATTCAAATCAAGTCATTTATTATTCGCCCGTTTCTCAGAGGACATATCATTTTTCTAGTGTTCGAAACGAAGTGACATGGGGCAAAGCAGGGTAAACACGAAGAGATGTGCCAGGAATAGTAGCTTTAAAAGCGTTCAAATTAATGCCGATCAATGCTTGGGTTGTTGGTGGATGGATACATCATCTGTACTAAGTCTGACAACGTTTCAGAGAAATTCATTTGTAACATGGCAATTATTTTGTTTTTGTTATTTTTTGCTGTTGTAGAGATTTTTAAAGAGTATGTTACAACTTTTCCATAGCATTGTACAGAGGACATTTTCTACGCATTAAAATGTCATATTATCTAGATGATTCACTTGGGGAGTAAATAAAGTTTTCCAATTAATCATTACTGAGCTCTGTATAGTACCCAATAACTTCCCCTCATTCAAAAATTATCTTTTTGCGTGAAGGAAAAAAAAGACTTTTTAATACGTAAAATATATACTTGAAATCATGTATTTGTAAGTATATTTTATAAACATACTTTTTATAACAATTTTCTTTGAAATTTGATTTAAGGTAATCATTAGTTTTGATGTTTACCATAAAGAATTCGAAAACGTGTTTACTACTCATAGTGGTAGTTTTGGCATATTGATATTTTATACATATATATATATATATATATATATATAAAATAAAGTTTTCTAATGTGTGAGCCTACTGTGGAGTTCCAGGTAATAGATAAGTTAACTACCTGGCTAAAACAAGTGCCTTAATCTCGCAGAATATTTGTCGTTCTATGCCCTTCCATATTATTAAAATATCTATCAACGAACTCTATTATTGTATTTCTTGAAAGTTCTAGAAGAATGCTATCTCAAATTTTTGTAACTTCCCAAGCCGTAGTACGGTCGCTGAATTCCACCTTGCCAATGGACATGACTGCCTTCGAAATCATCTCTACAAGCTCAAAATTGTTCCTTCTCCAACATGCATTCTGTGCTGCTCTGGAGAGGTGATGAACACCGCGCATCTTCCACATTGTCCTGCTCTTCGTAGGACTTTTCTCGTAGAGTGTCACTAGGAGGTAAGAAGCATGTTAGATTAATGGACTCTATGGCAATGGTTTTTTTTTTACTGTATTCTGTGTTTTTTGATTATATTTTTTGCTGTAGCTGTTCATAATCTGCCATTAGAAATAAAAAATATTTATTTTTAATAATGGTTATAATAAAAGTGTTGGAGACTATTCAACATGCCATCATTAATCATGGGTACTTCCGCCGAAATAAAAATAAGTTTTCTTGTTGTTGGAACAAAATAAAAGGAACTGTGATATTCCTTAGAAAGACTAAGCGTCATTTTTCTTGTCTCGCGTTTTATAATATACAGAATGTGACTCCGATTTCAATACAGTAAATGATAATATAGTGCACAGTACTAGAAATATGATCAATAGATTCCATTTTTAAATGTAGAAATGAAAATGTTGGAAATATAAAAGCATTTATTGTTAAGTTTAGACTTGTATTGTCCTGAGAAAGAGAATGGAACTGAGAGAAAATTATCTAAAAAATTATATTTTATAGACAATTAAACCCCAATAAACTAAATATAAAATTATTTGATTTGCAACAAAAATATTCAATACTAAAAATAAATATAACCACTAAAGACAGAAGAAATCCCATGATGCCTAAAAAGAAATAAACAAAATTATTTCATGAGTATTTGCATTGGAACTCCCTCTTTAAAATTTCTTTGCAAAAATAAAAAGTAATTCTCAGTTGTGTTGTATAATGTCGATTTTGCACTATATTCGAATTGCCAATGGAATATTATTAAAATAATCTTTTACTTATATAGAATATTCCGTTGGCAATTTTTCGGGTACAAATATGTGCTTTAAATTAAAATATTGAAGAATAATACAACAATTGGTTTATCAATTATTGTTAATAGTTAAGCTTGTTGTTTAGTTTATTTCTTGTGAAGTTTGTTATGTTGTTCTTCTCATATCTCGCGCGCGCTCTATAAAAAACATTGTGAACAAACTAACTGATATATTTATTATAAATTATAATTTTTGTTCCTCATTTTAGTCTCTAGTTTGAAATCATTGAAATGAAAAGATCTTTTAAACGCTTAGCATTTTCAAATGTGCTTTTTAAAAGTTTTTCACATTTTTCCTACGTTCTTTAAATTAAAAGTGTTAATATATATATATATATATATATATATATATATATATATATATATATATATATATATATATATATATATATATATATATATATATATATATATATATATATATATATATATATATATATATATATATATATATATATATATATATATATATATATATGTATATACATATATGATATTTTAATTAAAAACACTCCTTATTTTTCTGTAAATATCATTTAGTATATTTTATGAAAAATTAAGTTTAAGTATTTTTTAATATTTTAGTTGTGAAAATAAAAATGTAACTTCCAAACACTTAATGCTACATTGAAAGTATCTTATTTAGAAATATTTTAAGAATCATTAGAACATTCGTAAAACATGCGCATTTTATGCTACTCATTTTAATATAACTCAAAAATAAAATTTAAATTTCTCATTTAATTCAAAATATTTCGCAATACTTTATTTATTTTTAATATAATTTTAACAGGTATTAGGTATACATCATAAAAAATTTAATTATTTTGTATTTGCTTTCCAATATTTCATATTGCGATGATGAAATTACTTTGAAGTACAGTAGAAAATAAAAAAATCAAAAAAGAAAACTACTTTTAATTTGTAAGAATATTACAGTTTTTTAGCATTTTTTGAAAAACATATTGGAAAAAATGCAATATTTTTTATAAGAATAAAACTAAAATATACGCCTAATGCTTTGAAGAATAAAAATATAAAAAGTGCAAACTAAAACATTTTTTTCATAAAAACACATGAAAAATAATTAAAAATATCTTATAATTTAGCAGTATTAAATTTGTAGTTGAAGGAATCTGCATGGTATCTTTTTTGCCCAGAAAATTTAAAAACTTTCATGAAAAAATTCATTTATCTTTAGAAATTTTTTCTTTTGATAAACGCTCTTTTTTCTAGAATATTTTATTCCATATTTTAATGTACTATATGTGCTATGTGATTTAATAAAGTTATTTTAAAACAAATTTAGGTTTCAAATAGATTGCATACATTTTATTTACTTGTATCTATTTTCAGACTCAGAACGTGAAGTGGAAATTGAGAAAAAATACATATTAAAAAATGGAAATACTCCTGGTCGGAGGCTGGTATTTATTACTACTCATATAACATTCAAGGAAATTTTTTAAAACTTTTAGATTTCGATTTTTCAATTTAAAATACATATTAAATTCTGACAAATTGTGAAATATTAAAATTTCAATATTTTGATATTTTGGTTTAAATTATGTATTTAAGAATACATGATATTCCTTTGATATCATTCTTTTTCAAAAGAAATGGATCAAATCATTGTGTGAAATATCTTTCATTTTGAAAAAATTAACAAGAGAACAAAATCATATAGTTTTTTTAGAGTCTTTTATGAAAGAAAGAATGGCATTTTTCTTTTCAGATACATTATCATATTATAAAATATGTAAAATATTAAAAATATTTATAAAAATGACCTTCATGTTTTAAAATTCTTAAATTTAGAATATACTCATTTGGTATGATAAGGATATGAAAACAAGAAATTGTAATAGATAATATGAAGGAATTTTTATCTTTTTAAGAATTAAGTTTTTCTTGTATCTATCTATCTATCTATCTATCTATCTATCTATATCTATATCTATATATATCTATATATATATATATATATATATATATATATATATATATATATATATATATATATATATGTATATATATATATATATATATATATATGTACAGCTAATTTTGAAAATTCTTAACATATTCTATATAAGCATATTTTTAATAGCATATTAAGACATTATTATAAGAAAACAAAAAAAACAAAAACCATTTTAAAGTAAAAAAAAAAAAAAAAAGAATTTTAGTTACTACCCACTTTTTCACAGGATCGTCTTGGTGAAAATCCACAGAAAAGAAATTTTACAAACTTTCTAGCAATAACTACAACATGCATTAATATAAAAGCAGATATTAATATTCAAGTATCTAATCATATTTACATATCTAATCTTAAGCAGATATAAATTAATAATTTAATTTTAGAATGCTTTTTTAAAATTCCTTATCTACAACGTATTTTTATAACCAGGAACGTTATTAGGCATTATCACTATAAAATGTATTATGTAAAATTTAAATCTTTTTATTTTATTTAGTTCTTGTCACAAATATATATTCTTTTACATAACTTAATGGTTTAGATATTCTGTAATCTGTACTCATATTTGGTCAGAATTTGGTGACAGAAAGAAAATTATCTCGATATTATTCATATTTTATTTTATTGAAATCGTCTAATCTTTGCCATTGCATTATAAATGCTTATGAATAATTCGACTACGAAAATAGAAAACAAAATTTTACAAATTAAAAATTGTTTAAAAAAATCAGCTAAAAATAAAGACAATAATGATTATTCAGCTGTTATGATCAAGTTGTAAGAAGTTTAGATTTATTGAAATGAAACGCATTGTATTTTGCATTTAAAAAATTACCAAGTTCTACTTTCTTTCAATCAACTATAAACTTTATTGGAACATTTAACCGATTTCAAGGATTATGTTAAGACCTATAAAAATGGTTCCGAGCTTTCGTTTTTCGTATTAAACTTTGTTTCTTTCCCTTCCTATTTTATGACATAACGGCAAAACGAAATCCCAAAATATTTCATCCGTATTTCACATTTCGATAATAATGTATTTTTATCATAAAAAAGACACCCAACCGCTATTCTTTTATTTGTTTACTCTGTGGCTTTTTGTGGTGCGATTTTGTTTCAGTTCGTACCATTTTTGTACCACAAACACATCCCTCGATGCTGACTGTAACCGTAGCCTTTATCCCCTTCACCATCAGAATGCAATTTCGAAGGACGATAAAGTATAAAGAAAATGTTCCTTCGTCTGCTTTCTTATATGGGGGAACGAGAGTTTGGAAAAGGATTTCTGTGGTAAAACGTAAATAAGAATTTGCATTCTCTAACTTTATCCAATACAGCTTTAAAAAAAAAAAAAAAAAAAAAAAAAAAACGAAATAATAAACCATTTTTTTCTAGGAAATCCGGTTCCTACTATTTTCCCAACCTCAAGACTGGAAAAGGGTCAACTCATTTTAACTTACGATGTACAGTATAAGCATTTACATATCAAAAAGAGATTTTTAAAAGGGAAAAGGAATGGAAATTTTATTATAATATAGGAATTCTTAGAAAGTAACGAAAAAGGAATTGAAATAAATAAACCTGAAGTTACAAAACATTAAAAACCAGCAACTGTTTGGATTTATAAAGCAATTTCAGAGATCATGAAGGAAGTTAATCTTAAGAAAAATACATGGATCAAAAGCAGTTTCTTTATGTATTTTGTTTGTGGTGAAGATTTTTAAAGGGAATAATTTATAGCTATTGAAAACTTGTGTTCAAAATAGTTACAGGAACAAGTTTAATATTTAATGATTTAAATTTTATTATTAATAAATTTAAATATTATTGTTTTTCGAATTATTATTATATTCTGTGTAAATCAATATATTTACGACACCAACAAATAAGCTATGAACGAATTACAATACATTTCTTAAGGAATATATATATATATATATATATATATATATATATATATATATATATATATATATATATATATATATATATATATATATATATATATATATATAAATATAAATGCAAAATCAGATGTATAGCCAAAGGCTCAAGAATACATAAAATATAAATGCAAAGTTAGACATATAACCAAAAGCACAAGAATACATAAAAATTTTAAGTTTTAAGATTAGCAGTACATTTAGCGCAAAAGCAGCTAGAATAGTATTACTAAGATATAGTTAATAGTATAATTTATAAAATATGCAAAGAATATAATATGATGAAACAAAATACAATGAAAAATGTCAAAAGTAGAATATCAGATGGAAGACAACACATTGAAATATTAAAATATCAAATGGAAAATAATACATTGAAAAAATACAATGAAAAGAATTACATTGAAAACACTTTAAAGAAAGATAAATATAAATATAAATGGAATAAATGGAATAAAGTACCAATATGGTCAGCTTCATCAGGGGTGTTGACCACATTGGCACAAATTATGGATTTTCTGCAATGGCCCAAGACATAGTCTTAAAAAAGCCATCACACCCCAAAGCCATACCAAAAAATCAAACCAAAGTATCAAACAAAAATGGAAAGAAGATTGTATATTTTGGATTGGGTTTTCTTGTTTCTTCTTTCCATTTTTGTTTGATACTTTGGTTTGATTTTTTGGTATGGCTTTGGGGTGTGATGGCTTTTTTAAGACTATGTCTTGGGCCATTGCAGAAAAGCCATAATTTGTGCCAATGTGGTCAACACCCCCTGATGAAGCTGACCATATTGGTACTTTATTCCATTTATTCCATTTATATTTATATTTATCTTTCTTTAAAGTGTTTTCAATGTAATTCTTTTCATTGTATTTTTTCAATGTATTATTTTCCATTTGATATTTTAATATTTCAATGTGTTGTCTTCCATCTGATATTCTACTTTTGACATTTTTCATTGTATTTTGTTTCATCATATTATATTCTTTGCATATTTTATAAATTATACTATTAACTATATATATATATATATATATATATATATATATATATATATATATATATATATATATATATATATATATATATATATATATATATATATATATATATATATATATATATATATATATATATATATATATATATATATATATATATATATATATATGTGTGTGTGTGTGTGTGTGTGTGTGTGTGTGTGTGTGTGTGTGTGTGATCAACAGAAAATTCTATTAAAATACATAACTTAAAATTTTCGTCATACTTTCTTCTAAATAAATTAAAATCAATCTGACAGTTACATATTAGAAATATATAAAGCAATTATAATATATTAACGTGAAATTAAAATATCTTATCTAATATATATATATATATATATATATATATATATATATATATATATATATATATATATACATATATATATATATATATATATATATATATATATATATATATATATATATATATATATATATATATATATATATATATATATATATACATATATATATATGTATGTATATTGTAATTTTACTTTGATTTAATTGTTTATTATATTATAATAAATTATACATAATATAATATTTGATGAAATGTAAATCATGCTAATAAACTATTTCCTTAACGAGACATAGAAAGAATATAATATAAATTTGCATCAGTTGCGGGCGTACATTTTTTCTTTAAAAAATCAGTCACAACTTACCAGTATTTGTTGAATTATTTATTTTATGTACAATGTTTATTATATTTAAAACATTGATTATCAAGATTTCTATTTATTTAACATAATCTTAGTTTTAATCAATTAGGCAAGTGTCATACAGAACGATAATTTTCATAGTTCTTCTTTTCATACGATAAATTGTTTTCATAAAATTAATTGGTAATAAATAACGATATTTTCTAGAGATTTTCCAATAGTGGAAGCTGAATTTAAAATAAAAATTGACTACTAATTTCTCAGTTGAGAAGTGTCAGTAAATTACATGAATTCAAATAATATCTTACTATCCAAGCCTTTTATGGGTAACTCACCAAAAGAGCTTTATATGTTGTGTATATAAAGTATAAATTTTCTCCAGAAATCTATAGAAACATCTTTATATCTTTGCTTTGAAAGAGTTCAGGGAATGTGTGTAGAAAATAAATTTTAAAGTTCTTTATTAATATTGCTTCGGTTCAAAAGGTCTTTAGTAAAAGAATTTAAAATGATAAACGATTCTTTTTCATATAGAGTAAGAAAGATAAATTGAACCCCAATTGTAAAGTGAGTATTTTAAGTTTCAGCCTGTGTAGGAGTTAAGACACAAATTCTCCAAAATTAAAGTAATAAATCACACTTTCCAAGGGTGGAAATAATGTTTCTATGGGATAAAAAAATTGGTCACAGCTTAATTACTTGTTTTAAATTTAATTTTAGCTTTCTTACTTTTGCTTACAGAAGTAATTTCAGTTACAAGTTAGTTCCATCGTAAGAAACTAAATATACATAACAGGAAATTTGTAAAGACTCTTGATTTATTTTTAGTATTTTACTATTTGAAATGCTATTTTAATTTAAGTAGTTTGCAATATTTGAAGATAAATTAACATATATATGTTTCGCTGATAATAAAATATTTTAAGTAAGTTTAGAATTAATTTAGAGTCGTTAGTTTTTTTAATGTTAATTTTTTTAATAATAATTTCCTCTTTAAAACAATACTTTAATAATTATTGTATTTGTTAGTTATAAATAATATCATTAACATATGAAACATGTGAACGATTAAAAATTTACGTCATGATATAATAAGTAACGTTGTAACAATCATTGATTTGATTATTTACAATTTGAACAATATGAAAAATATGCCTTTTTAAATGCAAGTTAGAACGAAAACAATTAGATCGATAAGGTGATGTTGTGTTGTTAAATAATTAGATATGTGTTAATTTTTTATTATAATTATGTATAAGAATTCATATTTTAAATTTCTTCCCTTTCTATATTTTTTTAAAGTTCAAAACTTAAAATATATTAATTATTATTTTTTTAAGGTGCTTCTGCTTTTTCTATAATATACTTGTAATCAATTTTATTTCGTACCGTAATAAATCATCATAAAATTGAGTTCGAAAAGTCCATAATGTCGTCTACGGATGGAGCAGTAGCTCTTTCAGCTTCGCATGTTGCTAAGTTGTCCGGGATGTAATAGTGGAAGTCATAGATATTAACTGTTTCATTGTCCTCCTTTCGAGTCCACCGCAGCTGATTTTCCATCAGTTCCCCGTTCATTAGACGCAACGATTCCGCTTTATTCAAAACAATGGAAAATGCAAAATTGAGTAACGTTTCTTCACGACGCATAAATAAAATGCATAGCCTCTAGAATACTTAATTTTAGTTTGCAGTCGTCATTTAGGTTTCCATTTTCTAGTTCAGCTACAGCTTTCCAAGCAAGTTGCTTTCTATAATAAAGCTTGAAAGATCGAATAATGCCGAGATCACAAGGCTGCAATTTGCTTGTACAATTTGCAGTCAAAAACACGACACGCACATTAGACAGCTGCATATCCTGATGTGCAGTACATTGATCAATGAACAAAATTATTTTAAGATTCTGCAACTTCATTTGTTTCGTTAGTTTACGCAAATAGTCTTCGAAAAGGGCTTGGGTTATCTTTGCTTTTTGTTTGCTTCACAATTTGTCGGAATACTTCTCACGTTTTTGAAAGATCGTGGGTTGCGGGACTTTCCTACAAGAGGCATCAGCCTCTCACTTTTATCAGAATTACAGCACAGTAAAACCGTAAGACGCAATTTGGACATCGTCCTTCCGTAGCAAAAGTGTCCTCTAGCAACGTAACTTTTATCCTATAGAAGGTTAAAGAAAAGTCCGGTCTCGTCCACATTGAATATGTCTTTTGGTTTATATTCTTTGGTCAAATTTAGTAGATTTTTCTTCCTTTCTTCTATTGTAGCTTCATCTACACTTGATGATTCCCCCCAAAACTATCTATACACAAGATTATGTCTTTTTTTCATTCTATCCATCCAGTCATCTGAAACTCTGAAGTCTTTCAAACCACTAATCATACCGGCGATTTCTAGAGCTTTTCTAGTATCATAGTGCTATTTATAGGTACATTCGTGGCACGAGCTTCTTTAAACCACTTTAATAAAATACCTTCCAGCTCGTCGTACGGCGATTTTTTCAAAGTGTTTTCCTTTTCTCGGAATATTTATCACTCATTTCCTCGATGTTTATACAATGTATTCTTTTTTCTGTAGTATGGATTGCAGGGTTGTCACGGGAATTCCTTGCAATGAGCTGAAATTATTAAACAATTTAATGAGCGCTCGGCTCATCAAATTATTTAATAATTTCAGCTTTCTTAGCAACAGAAAAATGTTTGCGTTTTTTACTCGTCATTTCGGTTTGAAAAGGTTAATACAACTGAACAGCAACTGAATGTTGTCCAGCGTTATACAATGGATTTCAATCTTATCTGAAAACTTGTAGAAGGGAAGGGACCCCCTCCTCCCCGACGAAGGAAAAGGAGTCACCCCATCTGATTGGTAACTGGAGTGTCTCTTCCCCTGTCCATCGCATTCCCACACCAATGAAGTCTGATGCTTCTGGACTTTGATGTAGTATATTCAGAGAAGTAGACAGTTAGTCTGTCTGTGGAATGCGTTTCTGTTTACATAGATTAACTTTCAATAGCGTGGATTAGCTTTAAAAAAGCACAAAAGGAATAATATTGCTTATTTTTGAACATTATTTTCTTTTTTTACCTTTCCAGGGAAAACGTATAAAATGCGGGAAATTCCATAACAACAAACTTACAATCCGGGTTAAATTAACATTATTAGTGTACGAAAAACTGGGACCTGATGTTAAAAACGTAAAATGTGGGGAAAACGCAGATTCGGAGGACGTAAAATCGGGATTTCACTGTAGTTACTAAATTATGCCAAAATATAGCTGCGATCAATATTCCGAATAAAATTTACGGGATAAAGTTTATTGTATTAGAAACAGAGGGAGTGACTAAATTGTAGTTTGAGTGAAAATGAGTTTGAAAATAGTCTACGGTCTGTAAAAAAATAATTTAAGAGGAAAAAAATGCTTCGATTAATTTTTTATGTAAGTTAGTTGAGTCTTGCTGAAAATATGGCTAAACAAACATAGATGGCTTTCCTTGTGACTGAAGGATAAGTTAATTCAAAGATAATAGCAAAGAAATGAACATTGGGTAAATATAAGTATATAAAATCCTTAACTATTGCTTAGATAAGTGATCCAAGCAATAGTTAAGGATTTTATATATGTCTTATAAAAACTTAGATCAATGGAATATATCTCTCTTTAAAAAAGGTGAATACACCACTCGAGTTCCTAGAAAAACTGCAATCTCTGTTAAATGATTTCTATTGCTAGGAAAGCCTATTGTTCCAAAAGATGGAAAAGCTTTACTTTTTCTCAGATAGTAATTTTTGCTATTATTTATTCAAATAAATGTAAAGAAATTGGGGTTATAGTTTCCTTTAGTTGAAAAGAGATGCCCTTCAGCCAATGAAAAACATTACTCTGCAATTATAAGAAATTGGAGGTCAACTATTATTGTTGGAACAATACTTGTCTTCTCTAAAAAACCGTTGAGAAAGTACTACATATTTGAGAATTTCAAGATATATTGTTGTTGAAGACTTCAATTTTCTAATCGCACTGGAAAAATACTACAAAAAATGGAGATATTATTAGAATTATAGAACAATAAACTAATTACATACATACTATTAATCATAAAAAATGATAAAACACGTAAAATTATTTAATATGTTTACAGTTTCATCATGCTTATTTTACATGCACATTTACGTATTGATGTAAGAAAATAGTTATTAGCAAAACAAAATTGAATATTGAATTTTTTGTATGAGCAATATAAAACATCGTACATTTTCATTATTTTAAAACCAATCACAAATTCTCTGTTTCCAAGAATTGTATAATTCTTTACTATTTAGCTCACAACGTGACTTGTATAATTTTTAATTTTTTCTTCATCATACAAAGTTTTTTCCATCAATGCTTTGTTTATGCTTAAAAATATATATTTAACAAGAGATAAAAATATAAAACGTATTATTTGAAAAATGTTTTGAAGATACAATATATTTTCGCTTCCTTTTTTTCTTTTGAAAATATCTCATAGTTTTTTTCTTACAATAACAGAAAATAAACATATATTTTTAATTATTCTAACGAACTAAGAAACATTATATAAAGAGAGATATGTTTGTCCTGAATACTAAAGAAATTCAAACAATTATCTCAAAGCTTCCCCTTCTAAAGTGTACAAACAATGACAATTAATTTAAATGTATTATTTAATATGAGAAAAAAGGAGAAAAATAAAGAAATTTTATCTTATAGAATCTTCAAACAAGAAAAACAGGAAAACAAAATTGTTTAAAAATTTAATCAGAGTAGAATGTTTCTTTTCTATTATACCATAAGATTTTTAGAAAATATTTAATACGAGTAATAAAAATGTTTGTAGAATTTATGACGAAAAAACATTTTGTCTTTTAGAATTATCAATAAAAATTTCAGTGAAATATTACATTCCTATTCAGCAATATGAAAATTAATCTTCTTTAAATGCATGATAACTGCATTTATGAATATACACGTGACAAAAATTCTTAGCTGTTTAGTAAGGAAAAATGCTTTGTAATATATTCAATACACTATGAAAACAGTGATTATATTCTTAAATGTTTATTTTAATTACATTTTATCGAGGAGTGGTGGTGGTGGGTTTGTCGCTTAACGGTCATTTTTTGCACACGAGGGCTAATTAGACCGGGACCTACGGCTTAAAGTGGATTCCGAACCACTACAAACATCCATACCCAAGGTGGGATTCGAACCCACGAACTGTTGAACCGAAAGCAAGAGCGCTAACGATTCGGCTGCCAGCTTGGCCATTTTATCGAGGAAGTTGAAAGTCTAATTTTTAAAACCTACAAAATTGTGAAAGCTTAAATTAGTTACGTTATTTTGAAGAAAAAATATACGATATTTTGCTTAATCAAAAAATAAATAAATAAATAAACTTTATAAAGCAATTTAAAGATATCCATTGTTTCATTTGAATAAAGAGTCATTTCTGTAAAATAGTTTTAATCTATTAAGTCATATTCTTATTTTTAATCAGACATATAAACTATTATAAATTTAAGTTTAAATTTTTTTCATTTTTATTTGTTTGACAATTAAGAAATTTGAGAGTCTCAAAAGTAGTTTTAATTTTTTTACCTATGTATTTTATAAGCAATTAAGAAATAGTTAAAATGTTATTTTTATCTAACATATTTTACTTGAAAGCGTGCGCGCGGCGCGCGCGCGCAGGAAAAAAATACTAAATAACAACTTTTAAAGTTTATTATAAATATTCATTTTATGTTACTCAGCTGAGCTCCAGTGGCTCAGTAGCTTCACGCCGCTTCCCGTAAGCCCAGCAAAGTGAAGCATCATTTGCCGCGGGCAGTGGTTGGGAGGGTGACCACGGTGTACTTTCCTTCACTGGGTTGCTGGAACTCCGTGGGTTGGGGCATGTCCACGTTAATATGTGACTTCCAAAGTCCTTCCGCTGGTGTGGCGTGGATGTGGAGAGGAGGGTGACCTCGTCACCTGACCGTAGTTCAAAATTGCGAGGCACCTTAAAAAGAGCAAAGTCGTACTTTCACCTTCGTGGTGCTCTGATCCAAACGAAAGACGCTCTCTACTGACTTAATTCGCACTGCCAAAGGCATAGCGAGCTTGGCTTGTCCAAGTGTCATAAGCAACAACAACAACATGTTACTCAGCTTCTCTCTACTTAGTTGAATTTATTTATGAATGACAAACTTACGTGTTTTGAAGTCTGCAAGTAATAAATCACTGTACTATTTTCTTCCAATAGGTTTTGTAAAACAGTTTTATTTTTGAAAAAAATCTTAAAAAACAATAGCAATACATTAGTATCCATTTTAAACTTAATATATTTCGGTATTAATGATAAGTCGAATCAAGATATACTAATAATTTCAACATATATATATATATATATATATATATATATATATATATATATATATATATATATATATATATATATATATATATATATATATATATATACATCAAAATAAAAATACAAAGAATATGTAAACGGAAACGTAAGCTGAAAATAAATGGCTGTGACTTTGGTATTTCAATAATAAAAAAAATGCATTTGTGATTTTAATAATGTTTTTCTTTAAGCTTCTTTCTTAATGCAGTTCAGGTTATGAATACACTAATATTAGCTATTTGCCAGAGTTCTGATCTATGCTTGGTTCATTTCAAGATTATTACGATTTGGTTTGTTTTTCATGGCATCAGTGTGCATGGTTTTGGCATAAAGTTATCAATTCCATTCAAGTTAGTTATATACTTATTTAATCTTGCATTGAAAACCGCCAAAAGAACATTTGAACTGCCAAAACATATTGCTTTTCCATGAATAATGAGCCATTTTCAGTATCGATGATGGAAAAATAAACATCAACTCCATTACACCTGTCTGTAGAAATCAGAAAAATAGCATTGCTTTTTTTCTCACGGTTCAAAAATAAGTGAGTTCGTATATCTGAAAAGCACAATCCTGTCAGTAGGCCACAGTGGTCCTCATTACACCTTTTATTCCCCACTTTGAAAAACAAATATTTTCTTCTCCTTATGGCATGTTAAAGGTGTATATTTTGATAAAATGTTTTCCAAGGAAATATATTTAAGAGTTGAGATGCCTAGGGATAAACTTCATATTTCTTGCAAAATTACAAAAGTTAATGCAAATTTAAAAATTAAATTCAGGTATTTATTCTTTGCTCCCCTTCAAAGTTCCCAGTGCAAAATTTTACTTTCAAAGAAATGCATATAATATTTTTCAAAAGAAACAAGGCATACAAATCAAATTTATGTATACTTATTGATTATATGCATAACAAATTTGTAAAAAACTTATGTTTTAAATCAGTTATTTTTAATAAAATAAATGTGCCAATGAATAATAAATATGCCAAGTGCGTGTAATATTTCGACAATAACTCTTTCTCTGTTGTTGTGCAAACAATTTTAAATAGTATGTGTGTGTTAGAGAGAGCGAGAAAGAGAGAACGAGTTGTTTAAGTCCTTTAAAGAAAATGTTTTCAAATATTTGTTTATAAATTTATCAAGTTGTTTGTCATCCCTCACTTCCTAATTCTTTTATTTATTTTATTCAATCAATACTTAAAATCAATTTGGGATGGCTGAAAGTGGGTCAAATTTTTGTTTTTTTAAGTATAGAAGTGAACATTTTGTGAGTAAAAATACTGTCGAAAGCTTTTAAGATAATGAGATAAAATTTTACTGGGGCAAAACAAATAATTTTGTTTAGAATGACATTTCCTTAAAAGTAGAATTAATATTTTCTTGATATTACTTTCGATGTGTTTAATTTTTTTTCGCTATAACGTTAGAAAAATTTAGAAATATTTTTTTTTGTCACTATATTACTTTGTCTTAAAATTCGTTGCTTCATAAATGTATGCTTCATATTAGTAATAGTTGTATGTCGTAATAATAGATATTAATTTCTAATTTGTATATTTTCTTTAAAATACGATTATTTTGACAAAAATAAATTAACACTTTTTAAATTTTTCTCCTTTTTTTACTTTTTAAAAGTTTTCTAAATTCTATACATTTACTTGTTTCATAAATAATTATCCATTCTCTTATTAAGTCAGAATATCTATCCATCTACCTAAATATATGTATAGTGAAGTTGTATGATAGGGTTGCGCCTGGTGATTTTATTTTCATTTTCGTTTTTATATGTATTTTTATAGATGAATTTTAATCCGAACCTTTTAAAAGGAAATTAGTGTACAAATATAATGTCAAAGATTGTTGAAATAAATCTTAAAAGTGAGATTGAAGGAAATTCCCATATTAAATTTACTTGTTAAGAAGATCTAAATGAACATCTAAACAATAAGAATAAGTTTATTTATATTTTTTGTGAATAATTTGCAACAGGCGTAACAGCAATGCAGTATATTTTTGATAGAGTGGAACAGAATATGACACTATAATCCTACTCTATATGTTATGTTATATAACATATTTTTATTATATATATATATATATATATATATATATATATATATATATATATATATATATATATATATATATATATATATATATATATATATATATATATATATATATATATATATATATATATATATATATATATATATATATATATATATATGTGTGTGTGTGTGTGTATGTATGTGTGTGCGTGTGTGTGTGAGTAAGAAATTACTTATTACTGATTGCTAAATGCCCTGATTTTCAAAACATGTAAAATATATATTTAAGCAACTTCTCTTATTTGTATCAAGTTGTGAGGATATGGCTTCTAAATAATGTATTTTAAAATTTAAACTAAGTTTGAATCTAGAAATAACATAATTCAAATTTCTGGTCAATTAAATCAATATCTTAACTTAATTAAAATATTCCTGTCAATTTGTATCAATATAATCATTTCTTTTTAAACAAAAAACTTATTAATCTTGCTTGAAAAGGGAAAACTACAGGTTCAGATTATATCTTCTGTAATGAAGTAACAGAAATTCATTGCAGTCGCTTGAAAGAAGAAACTTATGGTTTAGTTTTTATCTTCTTTAACAAATGTAATGAGTATCAAGTAAATTATAAAATAATCTTTCCCTAGTTTTTGCCGAAATATATAGTTATATCATTAAAAAATACTAAGAATGTTATGTTATAATAAATTTTTGTCACCTAAGACAATAAATAAAACATAAATTTCTCTGTTATATTGATCATTAAAATTAAATCTTCAGTTATAAGAACAACATTTGAAAATTGTCTCCTGAAAGACATAGATCTTTATTTCCTGTAGAAGATTCTAAAATATTTTTTCTTTTTATCATGCTATGTGCTTTAAAAATTTGAAGAAATAGTAAAATATTTTTAATGAAATATTTTCATATTGATTAAAGTAATTTTTCCATTAAACCATACTTCAAACAGAAATTTATTGTGTAAATTACTTTTATCGATATTTTGTTCTCCATAATATTTTACATACATAATTTTGGATAAAATAATCTGAATTTGCTCAATTCTTATACATTCTATATGTATATGCTTTTATCTTTCAATTCTATTGCGGAAATGAAAAAGCAAGCATAGATTTTTAGATTTTGTATTAGAAAATATTTCATCGCTCATCATTGCACTTCACCTACCAAGAATAAGGATAATAAACATCATAATTCCCTCTTACAAATCTTCTAAACTGAATATTTTTGCATCATAAGCAGAAATAAGAAAAATGAATTCTAACAACATAGATTTTAACAAAACTAAAAGCAAAGCCTTAAAACTTGAAACATAATAAAATATAAGTTTATATCACTTGCAGTTTTCAATCACTTTATAATAGGTATAATTTTAATAAAAATTAATTTTTAATGAAATTTATTTTATTATACTTAAAAGAATTCATTCAGAAATTTAAATGATAAGTGATAATATCTACGAAACATTACTTTTACTATTTCTTATATTGTAAAATAAGGACTATAAAAATTATTGATTTAAATTTAAAAAAAGAACTCAAATTAATATATGCAGAAAATAAGTTTTATAAGCCAATAAACATAATGTATATTATATTCAAGCTTGATACCAAACCACTAGTTTTTCTGATATATTATCCAAAAAATATGAAAAAGCTAAAATAAAGAATGATGTTAAGAAAACATGTCTGATACTAGATATCAAAATATGATTTTTTTTTTTTACTTTTTGTCACAGAAATTCTTAACTACAAAATCTTCTATTCTTTTTCCAATTTTTAGCTTATTCATTAACTTGTTTACAAGAGACAACATGGAATATTGAAAGCTTTTTTTGCGGCTAAAAGTTGTTTTTAAGAAGAATATAACTAATCCCAAAATAAAATAGCTCTATTTTTTTTAAAATTTTCCCAAGAGGAATAATATTATAATTTTCAAAAAAACGTTAGAATTTCTTTATGCTTAAATAAATTGTTATTTTTGCATATGTATATTTTGCAAGATGATGTTTAACTAATTCTTTTTTCTGTGTGTTTTTTGTCATAAAAAAGTTACCTTGATAATTTAAAAAAATGAGAAACATATTTTCTATCTAATTAACTTTTGTGTTCAGATTTTATAATGATTCTTTTACATGCTGTATTAATAATATTTAAACATTTTTATTGAAGTAATGAATTGATAAGAAATTTTAATCGATCACAAAATAATGTGGCTGAGAAATTATTAAATAATATGGATTAGAAATTATTAATTATTAATGTTTGAGTAACTAGGTTTTTAGGGTAGGATGCTGTATAATAAATAGAATTTATATTATTATGTGTGCTTAATATATGTTTAGCTATTATAAACTATATTTGTACTTTAATGTTTTTCTTTTGAATACGTTTAAGGAGATTTTTTATATTTTTCTAAATACTAACATTATAATTTATTGTTTCAAATTAAAAATTTATTGAAGTTACTATGGAATGCAATGAATTATTATATAGTTGATTGAAGAAATATTATTTTTGGACATATATTTGCCCCTATTTCCATATTTGCTTACGTGTTTGTTACGTGTATATAAATACCAACTGTATATATAAAATATTTTAAATTCTAATGCTGAGGCTGTTTGCCTAATTTACCAACCATTGTTACCTATAAAAAACATAATCAAATTTGTCAACATTAACTTATAAACAATGTTAGTAAAAATAAATTTACTAGTAGAGCAGTATATAAGGGTTTAATAATAACATAACAATTATTGTTATAATAAATAATGCGTTGAATTTAAATATTTGCATAAATAAATAAAATAATGAATAGTGTTATTTTTTAAATAAAATATGAATCTCTTCTAATTAAATATCACTAATTTATTTACATAGTAAATAATTTTACTAAAGAAAATTTTTTAATATTTCCTTTATCTAAAGACAAGTAATGCATCACAATTTAATTAAATACTATTTATTTAATAGATTTCTATAAACTCAAATTTAGTACATATTCTTATTGAAGCAAACTTTATTTTTCTGTAAATACAAACTTGGCTTAATGAAAAAACGTCATTAAGCTGTTGAGTTATTTAATACATATTTTTCTTTTTCCTTACATATATTTCTTAAGTAATTTTAGTAAAAAATATTTTAAGTATTTTAGAGAAGAAGAAATTTTATCTTCATAATTTATAAGAAATCAAATTAATTCTTAGACAAATGACTAAATAGAAAAGATATTTTGTCTTTTATACTGCCATAGATTTTACGTTGATTTTACATTCGGAGAAATGTAGTTCAATTTACACTTGTTACAATTTAAAAATTTTAATTTTTTATTGACAGTTTATGGTGTCTTTTTTAAGAGAAATTTTCATGATTCATCACATTTTATTGTCCTTCAAATTATCAAAAATACTTTTACCGTTATGCGTTAAAAGTATTAAACAAATATAATTGTAATGTAAATATTCATGCATTAACAATATTTCAGATTCTTTTTTGTTTCAAGATTCTCAAAATAGCACGCCATAATTGAAGAGAAATGTCTCTATAAATATCTTTTGTAATTTTCAAGATTTTTTGTAGTAAACTAAAATATAATCGCAAGAAGTCATTTTTAAATAATCCGAATTTTTTCAAAATATTCAAAATTTATTTCTTTTAATATTTACCTTGGTAAAGATCAAGCGACAAAGAAAAGTATATTTTTAAGTTAAAAGCAAAATATTCAAACTTCGTAATCATAAATGTTTTTTTCCTACAACTAAAAGCATGTACTTGTTTAGCAACACAGCGGAAAATGCTTGGAACATTCTTAAAATTTATTTCCAAGAAAGAGATTTGTCGAATTTTAATTTTAACAAACAAATAATCGCAGTTGTTTTTATAATATTAATGACTTTAAAATCATCACGCTCTTGATGTAAAAATTCTTAAGAATTAGCATTTTATGTTGACATTCCATGCATACATTAGAATATTTTTTCCTAGTTTATTTAAAGTCTATTTAGTCAGAGAGTTCATTTAAAATCTATAAAGCTACAATCAAGCTTCAGTTTTTGATATTTCTAGAAAGTATTTCAATAGCTATGACTTAGATATTTTTTTAAATATTTTCCAAATTTAATTTGAAGTTTTATATTGAGAGTTTAGTATTTAGGTTACTAGAAAGATTATTTGTATAGTGCAAAATATGTTGTTTAAAACATATAAGAAATAAATAAAATATGCACATAATGGTGAAGTTCAATTACATTTGATATTTTAGTATCCCAGTTTCTTTTCATATGAAAAGCTTATTTATTTGCCCTCATAGATATACAATTTCCCGCTATCTATATAAAATAACTTTCTTAATGTACTTATTGAAAATTATTAAACCAAGTACAAATAACCGTAAATAAGTTAAACTTAGTTTAGTTAAATTTAGAAAGTGTAATTTATTTATATTTAAATAATTTGTTAGTTCCATTATTACATATAATAAAGACATTCTGTTTTGCACACAACAATCGCATTTAAAGCTGCTCGCACACGATTAATTGTTACTTTATTTAAAATAAGCTATTAACATTAAATACAAATATTTTGCTTTAAAATAATTATAAAAGATACATCCAGCTATATATATTTATGTATAAGAAAGCATAATTATATATATGCATAAATATTTTAGCAAAAAGTTTGCATTCAATAAAATGTAAAGGATATTGATAACTATATATATATTTTTATATTCTAACATGCTCAATGAAGTGGGAAATAAATTTAATATGCAGATGTCAGCACTATTCTTATTGCAGCTAAACAATTGATAAATGTTTATAAACCCGACTCACGCACATTACTTAACACTCGCAGAAAGAGATCAAAATATACTCTCAAAGAAATCCAAACTGGCTGAATGTATAATGTTCCTGTATAATAAAATGTATGAGCAATTTTGATTTCAATCATTCACAGAATAAAGATATATTTAAGCCAATAGCATTAATAATTAGATAGATTCGAAAGTTTGTATGCTTCAAATAGATATGAAATGTAAATGAACCACACTCATTGTATGGTACACATACATTTCCTATGACTCCTATATTTGCACTTTTCGTCTCATGAAGTCTGATAAATCTGTTGTTGATTTTATGCCGGGTATGGTGAAATAGGTAGGTTTATTATGGTTGTAAAGTTTGGTAATTACGTTTGGCATCATTAAATATTTTCTTCTATAAGTAATATACATTAGAATTACGAAACACAAATTGTCCAGAGGAATAATATCAAGGCATTTGTGTGTTTGGTAAATAAAGATGAAAATTAACTAAAACCTTTTTTGTAAGACGATAAATTCACACAACTACAAAATATTTAAACCGTGAAAAAATAACTTACTTACAGTTAGAGCAATACATGAAAATTGTATTTGTCAAACAACAGCTATGAAATCTAGAAAACAAAATTTTTCTATGGAAATTCTTTCACTCATTTCTCACTTTTACGTGAGTTATTTTGTAAAGAAATACCATAGATTTATGACTTATCAAACATTAAAATTTGTCAAGCATTTTATTGACTTTCTTTATACTTAAACTTAAGGGAATAAAATTGAAATTATACAAATGTTATCATCAATAAACTGAGAATTTTGCAATGATTAACATTATATATTGTGAATAATTAAACACCGAAATATATCATGCATTTTATATGCTATTGGTATAGCCAATTTTCATAAAAATAATTACAAAAATTTCTAATATGATCTTCATTTTATTATTTTTGAAACATCAGATAACTGTAACTAACAAAAATATTAACTCTGGAAAAAATTAATTTCATAAGAGCAATTTAAGTGAACAGTATTGTTGATAATATCATTCAAGACGTTCATAATTACGAAACCTTTTCTCATTTTCACTGAAAGATACATAATTAATAAGAAAAATCAATATGATTTTGTTAAAAATTAAAGCAAGAGTTATATCAATCGCTTTAAGAGTAGTTTATGATTAAGTATTGCTTAATTGCAAATCTCAGTTGAAATTTTCTATCTAAAGTCACATATCTATTATTTTAGAATAAATGATGTTTTGTGTATCGAAGATTTTTAAACATTTCTTAATACCAAGTATAATACAGCAATACCAATAAAATAATTAATAAAACTAAAGACTCTTAAGATATATGCGTTTATTATGTAATATGGAATTGTTTTTATCAAAGTTAAAAAAAGCCTCGTTATTGGTATTTCTGTACATCGAAAATTCCCTGAATGCCAGATTATTAAGAAAATATTCTTTGAAATATTTAGCTACATGTGCGATTTTACTATATAAAAAGACCTTGAAAAATATAAATAGCAGATTTTGGATGAATCATTTTCTAACGAACTAATAAGAAAAATATATGATTCTTCATAACTGATTCCATGTGGCTCGGATTTACTTAAATGCTATTTAGAAATACGATCTTACAAAATTCCTCAACATATCAGTTCATAATAATGATAACAGTAATATTCCTTTTTTATTTTGATAGAGTAAATAAAAACAACAACAGTAAAAAATTATTTTTTGCAAAAACAGGTTATTTAAAGTATTATAAAAATGAGTATATATATATATATATATATATATATATATATATATATATATATATATATATATATATATATATATATATATATATATATATATATATATATATATATATATATATATATATATATATATATATATATATATATATATACATATATATATATATATATATATATATATATATATATATATATATATATATATATATATATATATATATATATATATATATATATATCTTAAAATTTGAGGAAAATTCAATTAGCTTTCAAAATTTCCCAAATATCGGAAATAAGCAATTTAATAAAATTATGACAAAGATGCCTTCAATAGTGTATTAACAGTGTCGATAATGGCATCTAATTAAGGCTAGTAAAATGTCGATAAAAATATTGCATTAAGTCTTGGAAAGAACGCACTTGTTATTAAATCCAATATTCTAAAAATTTGTTCACAAAAGTATTATATTTATTCTCTAATCAATGTAGTAGATATTTGAGAATTTATGTATACAAAAGTTTTTAAAATTATTTAAAATTCAATAATTTTTGTTTAATATAGAATCATATACCGACTTTTTAAACTTAAATATTCAATTTTTCTTAGAAATCATGATCTAAATTTTAAACTAATTAATATAATATTTCTGAGTAGACAAATTAGTAATAAATTTCGCTATTTTTTGCTAACAGCATTAATTTAAGTAATAAATTATTTTACTCATAATCTCTTTAACAGAAATAGAAAACTTTTGCTCTTCATGTAGTTTGAAGCATGTATTAACATGGAAATACAAAATTTGTTTTTGTATTACTGTTAATAAATTTAGAGTCAACTAACACATTTTAATGCTAAATATAATACAAAGTATAAGAGATTTTATTGAAATTAAAGATCCTTATTTTTAATAATTAACTTAGAAAATATACATTTAGTACATAATTCTATAGAAAAGTTTAAAATTCATGAGACATAACTATGTTAATTTAATAACTAGAGATTAAATAGAAACTTCTGAAAAAGTTAAGAATTTATGAAATGTATTATAGCATTATTGATGAACTTCTAAGTCAAGATCTAAAACCGTAATTAACAGGAAGTTTATATTTTTTTAACAACAACTGAAAAACAAAAAAATCGGCATTATATCAAATATTTTAATCACAAATGTTACTACATTTTTGTATTTTGTACTTTCTATGAAATTTATTTGAAAATCAAAATAGAAAATAGAAAGTTGATTTCTTGAAATGATCAAAAGAAACAGTTACATTGTGATGGAATGAAATTTCCGCAAAAGTATTTAAATCAGCAAAAGTATGCTTTTAAAAAATATATTTAAAAATAATAACGAAATGCATTCAGAAATTTTTACCAGATATTTCTGAAATATTTATGGGGATTCTTTCTAGAAATTTCTTTAAGTATTTTCTTTATTTGCTTAGTTAAAAATATATCTTTTGTTAGAAATAAATGATTTTGGGATACAGAAATAAACTTCTATTCAAACAAGGAGAGTAAACTCCACTACTGATAACTTGTTTTAGTTTCTTAAATATAAATGGAATGTCTTAGAAATCTTTAACAACTATTCGTGGCTCAGAATGCTAATATCGGTCTGAACGACCTCTTTTTGCTGAATAAACTTAAACAAAGATGAATGCGTAGAATTTAAACAAGTCCTTTGGTTAAATCTTCATGGCAAACAAAAGGCCTGCAACTTTTTGAAATTGAAGTAGAAGGAAAAATTCCCTCAATATTACCGTTGCCAGTCAAAAAATATTTTATTGTTGTTTTATTCCGTTTCCTCTTTCTGATCCTGTTGTCATCGTCTGCAAAAAAAGAATTTACATTCGCATAAAGCATAGATTTAAGAAGATTTGTTTCTGTCAGGAACAGAGAAGCAAATTTTGATCGAAGACTTATTTGGGTTTTATATTCATGTATTTTTTTTCTATATGTATACTAAAATGTTTTAAACTATACTGCGAGCAAATCCTCTTTCGTCCATTTGAATTCTGGGATTTCTCTTCAGTTAAAAATGATTTATTGCTGAAATACTAACGGAAGGAATGGCAATAAGTACTTACTAGCTATGAAGAACTTATCTCCAAACAATGAAATATATGCATTTATACAAAGGCTTAAAGACACTTTAAAATGCTATTTTTTGAGTGAAGAGCTTTTTTCCTGTTTCAGAATATCATATGATATATTATGGCAGAAGTTTGTTTATCAAAATGGCAACGCTGCAAAGTTGTTCTAAATGTATTCCAACAAAAGAAAAGCTTTCATCTCTTCGAATTCTTTGCGCTTCTTTCCTGCTTTAAAAGAGCAGATTTATTTTAGCTAAAATACTTCGAAGTACACAAAAAGTGCTTTTAGTGTTTTCGATTTGATTTTTTACTTTGAAAGCATTTGTAAATGCTTAAAAGAGGCAGTTTTATTGAGAGTTGTTTGGCAGAAATTAAGTGATTTAAGTATCATATTGCGGAAATGAAAAATCAAAAATACGAGAATAGTCTAGATATATTGTGTGCATCATAGTTTATACAAAGTATAAGAAGGATAAAATTTATTTTAAAATACATTTACTTCAGTGCTATATATATATATATATATATATATATATATATATATATATATATATATATATATGTTATCGCAACCAAACCATAAAATATCCTCATAAACTACTTCATATATGGATAGGATTATTACAATTTCTTCAAAAATATTTAAAATCAACATTAGGTATAAAATATTTTGAAATTTAAAATAAATGAGTTTTTCTTTAGATACAATAAAACATGAGAAGAAGGATTCCCATCTGTTGTTATTTCATTGTTATATATATATATATATATATATATATATATATATATATATATATATATATATATATATATATAATTAAAATAATATATATTTATGTACTAAAATAAAATTGACCAGGGAATAAAGTTGATCAATAAATAATTATAAAGCATTTTATTATTTGTTATTCTCTTGTATTTGCTTTAATATTTAATGACATATACATAAAAAAATCCTTTTTATATCCCTTTTAAATTTTTTAAATTCAAATCATTTTGCAATTCATTGTCTAATAATTGAAGGCAATTATATAATTAACACTAGATATTATTTCCATGATTAATTCAATGAACATTTTAAAGAAGCATAACAAATCTACTACTAAATAGTTGAGATATGTATGAAAATTAATCAAAAACAAAATTCTTTTTTAGATATAATGAGTTTTCTCAGGAAAAATATCCAATTAATCAAACTTCATTAACAGAATTGACATAGTATAATTCCAAAAAAACAATACAAACTCAATTTTCAAATATTATGGTTTTTCTAATTGTTTACCTGTGTTAAAGTCATTTTTATGCAACTTTTCATATTTATGGTATATAGTGGAAAACTATCAATCTTAGTTTTAAACTTTTTACAATATTTATTTGTATTTTACAAATTACTGCTTAAACTTTATTAATTTCATTTTAAAGTATACAATCTGAATTGGGTAAATTTTGTTTGTAATTTTATTATAAAAAAATCAACGTTTAGAAAATATCACGCTAACAGTTAATAGTTTATTATCTTAAATGAAATTTATTTCAAATTACATAAATCAAATTTTCAGGGCAATTTGGTTTTAATATTTTAAGTTATTTTTATAGATTTCTGAAATAAAAGTTTGCTGTTATGTAAATTACGAAATGAACACATATGTCAAGTCGCTTTGCATGGTTAGATTCATGTACAGTTCTTTAATTGAATTGCTAACAACATTAGATACATTTGTTCTAAATGTAGGCTTATGTGAACGCTTCGCGATGTTATGGAATAGAAGTGAAAAGTTAAATATTTATCTTTGGATACAGCATTTCTGCTGAGAACGTAAGAATATTCGGTTGTTTAAATATTTGATGAATGGAAAAGAATTGTTTATTCAATTAAAGCATGATTTGTTTATCTAGAATGAGCGACAGAAATGTTTTTGAAAATAAGTAGACGTCATTGGATTATCATTGCCGCTAAAAGTCTGCAATACTTTTAAAGTTTCAAAAGTCTGCAGAATCAATAAGGCTTAGTAATTATTCATCCAATTGCTGATTTCATGTTGGATCATAGGAAAAGGATCACTAATACCGTCTATACTTATTATAAGGTATTGCATGGTATTTGGGACCTTGTATAAAGTGTTGTATTAAAATGAATCTGTAATGTATGTATCTTAATATAGTTATTTTACAAACATGCTATCTTTTAATATAATAACTCAGGTATGAAATTAAATATTTTGAATGTTTTTATTTTGTTATGCGTGAAACAAAGGGCCAGAAAAAATCTAAAATCTAATCATTTTTGAAAAGGAACAAAAATCAAACTTGATAAAATTTGTACAAAATCAAAGAAAAAAATAGACAAATTTTGTTTTATAAAAGCTAAAGAAAAACCTTGAAAATTATGTTAGTTAACAAAAGATAGCTTAATGAATATTTTTAAAAAGGCATGCAAGGGGAAAAGGAACAAATCAGCCAATGATCTTCCAATATCTTTTCTTCTTTCTGTAACAAAGTTATGGAACAGGTACTTCTTGATCCACCTTCTTAAGCAGTGTCTCTTGTACTAAAGTTGAAACAAGTTGGAAGATAAAGTTTTCAAAGTTAGCAATAAAAATGACGATTTGCGTTCTGTACTTTTAAGTTCAAGAACAAATAAAAGAACATTTCAAAGTATCAGAACAGAGCTTCTCATTGTATAATGGTATATGAAAGTTCTTTAAAATGAAGGGTTACTGATTTGATTTTTAGTTATTGTTGATTAAAAGGAATAGATGTTTGGCGTCCTATAATAAAACACCTAACGCAACTGTAAGACATTTTAGTATCCACCATATATCAGCTTCATAGAGAATTTTTTGTATTCATATTCCCGTGTCTTAGGGGAAGAAGTATGTTAAACTCAGAGATACACACATCTCAAGGCGTGGTCACTTAAGGTGGATTACTTAATTTATTTCCCGTTGCTTGCTTGATTTGCTTAATTTGTCCCCTGTTGTTCAGTAACGGCTGGCATCAAACCTAAGTCCTTATGCTTCTAAGAACGATGTTTTGCCACTAGGTACGGAGAACCTGAAAGTAGATGCTGGCTTTCTGTTTTAAATATGCTAAATTTTTGGAATATGCGTTTGGTGAGACTTTCCAGTTTCTTTTTTAGTGATATATAGATACATTCCATTATTAAAAAAATGTTATTTAAAGACAATAAATTGTGCTTATTAAATTACCTTACAGTGCTTTCCTCCTATAAGTTAATTAATAGGACCTTTAAAACTTAAAAAAAATATCACATTGGAACAGCTTAGATAAGCGAGGAAAAAATGTTTCCAAATTTTTTGATCAGAATGCGCTATGCAGCCATACTGATATGCGTGAGGATAAAGTCTTGCATAACAGAATTCTACAGGTGACCACAGTGTAAAACAACTAGAGATATCCTTACAATTTAGAAAATGCTGATAAAAGTTTTAATAATTTGGATTAAAACATTTGTGAATATAATAATTAGTTCACAGCCATCAGGTAATTTTTCAACCAGGAAATTTCTAGCACTAATTTATAAAGAAGCCACATTGTGAAAAAAGCATGAAAGCTTTACAAATTTAATAATACGAATAATAAATATAATAAATATGTGTTCTTTAGACTTCAGACTGAGTCAAGTCAGCTTTCTTTATTTTGCGATTGTATTTCTTTAAACTATATTTATATAAACTAAACATTATATATATAATATTTAGTTAATATATATATATATACATATATATATATATATATATATATATATATATATATATATATATATATATATATATATATATATATATATATATATATATATATATATATATATATATATATATATATATATATATATATATATATATCAATTAAAGATTTAAGTGTAGATGATTATAAAATTACTTGTTTAACAAATGATATGTATAAAGAGAGAATTAAGTTTAAATATAACTTATAGAACTGTTGATTTATAACGAAAGCTGGTACTTTGTTATACTTTAAAATGTATATACTTTGACGGAAGAACACAATAAGGCACTGACTTGATTAGTCTCAGTTCAACAAATAAAAAATTATTAAAAACAAGTTGAAATAGTATTGGATAAACTAAATGCCAATAGTACTTACTGATGTATCCAATCTTGGGGACCAAACATTGAGATACAGGCAGTCTTCAGTTCCTTGATATTTTCGAGTTTCAGGATTGATGTGGAAACAAGGTTTGGCGTATTTATGAGCTCTCCTACGTTCTTCTCGCCCACACCATTCTCCATCTGACCACCACGAGATAGGCTTCTTCCATCTCAAGTGGCCAATGGGAGCTTTTGCATACGGCACACCCTAAAAATAAATGTGGATTGCTGCATCTAAGATTTCAGATTATAAATAATAATAATAAATATATATATATATATATATATATATATATATATATATATATATATATATATATATATATATATATATATATATATATATATAATATGCACGCATATATGTATGTATATATTGGTGTTAGGGCTCAAAACCCGAGATTCTTTCACCAATATATATATATACCACGAGGATCCAAGGATGAGTTAGGCAAGGTAGGCTCAGCCTTTCATCCATTCATTCAGTGGATCTACAAAACTGAATACCAAGAATGGTTAGGAACTAAACATGCTCGTTTCGCGTTAATCTGATATAGATTCCTCCACCCAGGAATTTTTGTCAAGTGAACAATCAAGTGAAGATATGGGTATTGCAAGTCTAGGCTTCGTGGTGGCTGTCGTATCACTGATTTTAGTTTAGTTTAGTTAAAAAAATATATATATAATATACCTTTATATATATATATATATATATATATATATATATATATATATATATATATATATATATATATATATATACATATATAAATATATACTTATATACTACTGGCCATTAAAATTGCTACACTAGGAAAGCGGCACACCACACACGTGATATTAGCATGACAGGTAGAACTTGCTGTGATATGCAAATGATTAGATTTTCCGCGCATTCATACACAGCAGGCGACAGTAGCGACATCTACAATGTCTATAAAACCAGATATTTGACAGCAGTTTTCTCATACTCAATTTCCGTTTCAATGTTGTTTTCGGCAAAGAAAGTTGTTTTAATGCCTCGTGTAAGAAGAAGAAATGTCTATCAGCACGTGTTTGACTTTGATCGAGGAAGGATTATAGCCTACCGGGATTGCGGTTTATCGTACCGCAATATTGCTGCTCGCGTCGGTCGAGACCCCATGACTGTTAGTAGAATATGGAATCGATGGGTTCAGGACAATCATACGGAACTTCATGCAGGATATCAGCGACCCCCCATCACTAACACAGAGAAGATAGACATCTTATCCACATGGTCACAAGGAATCGTACAGCTACGTCACGAACCCTGAGTCGAGAAATGGAGTCATTTGCAAGGCAACAAGTTTCTGCTCGAAGAGTTCGATGACGTTTGCAGCAGCATGGATTGTCTGCACGGCAACCATGGCTTCGACTACCATTGACGCTGCGTCACAGACAGGAGCACCGTCAATGGTGTGATCAGCGACGAACCTGGACGCGGGAATGGCATCACGTCATCTTTACAGATGAATCTCGGTTCTGTATACAGGACCATGATGGCCGCATCCGTATTTGGAAGCATTGTGGAGAACGCGCATTGCCAGCTTGCATTGAACATCGCCATACTGGCCCATCTGCTGGAGTGATGGTATGGGGTGCCATTGGATACACGTCTCTATCACCTCTTGTTCACATTACCGGCACTTTGAACAGCAACCGTTACATTTCCGATGTGTTAAGGCCCGTGGCTCTGCCCTATCTTCGAGGCTTTCCTAATGCTTTGTTTCAACAGGATAATGCACGACCGCATGTTGTCCGTACTGTTCTGTACTTCCTTGATACAGAACAGGTTCTACTGTTACCCTAGCCAGCACGTTCTCCTGATCTGTCACCAATTGAGAACGTGTGGTCAATGGTTGCCGAGCGATTGGCACGCCTTCACTTACCATCCACTACTGTCGATGAACTGTGGCATAGTGTTGAAGTTGCATGGACTGAGATCCTCGTACATGCCATACAATCTCTGTTTGACTCCATACCTAGGCGGATAAATGTTGTTATTACAGCCAGAGGTGACTGCTCTGGGTATTGATTTCTCAAGATCTATACATCCTAATTTCCTGTAAATCTAATCACTTGTTCTTTCCACTATAATGTATGTGTCCAATAAATATCTTTCTGTTATTTGCATTCCTTCTTGGTGTAGCAATTTTAATGGCCAGTAGTGTATATATAGCAACTTTTCACAGCTCAAAGCTTATTATGATTTGAAAGGAAAATCTGATCTAGATATTTTATATATAATTTTCATCAACATTAATATTAGGAAAGCAAAAGAATATAATTTTGATAAATTCTTACATGCAATATTTTTATGCAAGCACGCTCTATTAAAGTATTTCAAATTTATATATAATTTAAGAAGGTATTTTTATTTAAGTGAAATGATACAAATAGAGTAAAATATGTAAATAAACTGTTAATAAATTATAGCTTACAAACCCTTATTTTAATAATTAAAAAGTTAAAATTTTATTCCAATTTTGTGTTCACTTATTTCATTTTTTTCTTAATTTATGAACTGTAAGAGCTTCAAATATTGATCTACATGAATCCAAAAAGTGTAGTACTCAAAGTATTTTCCATTTATTGTATGAAGCGAAACAAACATAAACTGTTACATAATATTTCGTAATTAACATACCACTAGAGAACTCACATATTCACGATGATTACGATTACTAATCACTCAAGAGTGTTTTCAAATTTATGTTATAATAGATAAGAGAAAATATCATTGAGATGATGTGAAATGTACTTATCTTTAAACATAGACTCATTTTAATAATAATCAAGAAGAAAAATGATAAAAAAAATTAAATTCAGTAACTCGAGGAAAAATTTGTAATATTCGAGGAGTTAACATATTTAATTTCTGATATAGAAATATTACATTCTCTTGGGGTTTAACAGAAGTTATAGCGGAACAATTTATTTCGTTAAAAATTTTAGTTATCTGTTAGGCTCTCAAAATTTCCATTACATGTCTAATCAATAGAGATAAAGCTTTTATCTGAAAAGTCCTTTCAGAATTAAGTGTAACTCACTAAAAAAGTGTTATCCGTATATATTAGTAAATAAACTTTATTCAATAAATTAAGAGCTTCAAAATAACATGACTGTTGTAATGGATTTATTCAGTAATAAATTATAAATATGTAATATCAATAATATTAGTTTAATCTATTTAATTGATGGCAGAACAATAATATTTTACAGTCATGTAAATATATCAATGCTTTTATTAGTGGATTTAATTAATTAACTTTTTGAAAATACAAAAAAGTTTGCCAAAAATTTTATAACACGTGAAAATTTAAACAAGAACAAAAATATTTCAAGAAACATATTTATGCACAAAAAAAGATAAGTGTTTGGAATAAATCATCTAGATACCAGACATGTGAAAGTTTTTATAGAAAAATGAAGCGAGGTGTTTTATTTAAGACTAAATAAAACGATCTGGTATAAAACAGTTTCCAAATAATGAATAAGCATTAGTTATTAGTAGATTTGAAGCTTTATTATATCGGATCATTTAGTTTAGCGTTAAATAATGAAAATGCAGTTGTTAACTTTATATAAAAATCGTAACACGAGATGAGGATCAAAACAACAGGAACTGGCAGAAGGGATGATATTATCAAACAAATTGTACAGAATAATCCACACAGTTTTTAAAGCAGCCTGATACTTTTATAACTGTCTTGAAACTGGGTTTATTACATTTTTCAGTAAAAATGGAAAATTCCTCTTTTGTCAACTATTGTTGTTGCACCAGCCTGCTTCCCTGTACTTAGTCATGAGTTGGTCTCTACCAGTTAGATAGAAGCAGCTGGGTGGAGTCTTCGTGCGCAGTAACCAAGCAGAAGATCCCCAATACTTGGCCTGCCCCACCCAGAGGTATCATTTCACTTGGAGGACATTGCGACCACGCCCAGTTTTAACGTAACCCAGGCACAATTAGCGAACACTATGGATCTTCGGTCGGCCGGGAATCGAGCAAACTGCCTACTGATAATAAGAAAAACGCCCTAACCAACCAGAGCACCGCGGCCCTGTCAACTAATGTGTAATTGAAAAATTGTCAGCTTAGAGAAGAGAGCCTCAATTATAGAACAGGAATTTCTGAATAATAATTAATATGACAATAGCAACGGAAAATCAGCAACACATGCTTTGTTTAAAACTATTAAAAACATCGAAGATCATCTCCTAGAACTGAATGAGTACGGGTTAAAAAATACTGGAACTCAATTTTTTCGTAAATATTAGAAATGAAAAGAAACTTAAAAAGCGGCTGCAGTAGCTTATAACAAATTCAAAGAAACTGTAAGTTAAAGCTTCCCTGTTCTACTATAGATAAACTATCTTCCTCTGCAAATATAAATTAAAAATTGATGTCTATTTCTTTGAACTTCATAAAGAATTTATAAGGTTAATTATATTTAGACTCTTGAATTATATTTAGATACTATATTCAGTAAAAACTTCAAGGAACAAAGCGATATAAGTAGATATAAAAAATGGAAAAGTTCTGAGAAATTTCTCTTAAGAATGTAAAATTTAATTAAATAAATTAATTATTGAAAGAGTTCTTACATATTATATAACTAAGTTTCGTCATAATACTGAAAAATTTGCTCCGTGATATTTAGAATTTTTTTTTACTCGATTGGTGCTTTCAGAATAACATTATCTGTAACTGTATAATTATCATAGCTTTTCATCTAATGTTACACTAAAATCTAATATACTTCTCATCTAATATTATTGCATTGACTGTAACTAATTATCTCAGATTTTCTTCTAATATTATAAAATATTCATTCATTACCAGGAAAAAGAGAAATTGAATCGTATATAACACATTACAAGAAGGATATCATGATTAACGGAGAAAATAAATAGAATCGGAGTACCCTCTTTTGATCGTTGATCTTACAGAATTCTAAGTAAGGCGTTCCGATTATTCATGGATAGAAACCCGTTTAAATACTTGAAAAAATGATATTTTCACAAAAAGGCAAAGAATGGAAATTATATTGATATTTACAAGTAATCTAAGCATTTCCATGCTAAAAATATTTAAGTCAAATAGGAAGTTATAGTTTAATTATATTCCCTTTTTAGTACAAAATCACATCCTATATTTTATATTAATAAATTAAAAATCAAACAAGGCTCTATTTCACGAGTTTTCTAATAAATATATGCTGTTAATTATTTTAGAATGTTATATTGCTAGTGAATAAGCTTTTAAAGTATCATGTAAGAACAAAATTTGTTTTCAAACTTCTTTAATACAATTTGATACCTAATATGTAAATGGAATTGTAATAAACATAAAAACAAATGCTATTGATGCATTCGCTTTAGTTTACCACCTTTCAGAATTAAAGGAAATATTTTTTAATTAAATATTTAATATAATTATATATTTAATACAATATTCCCTTATCAGAAAACACCTTAAGATTGACGGTTATAAAGCCTACAATTTTTTTCGAAATTCTTAAATTTTAAATATCCAATAATAGGTATTAAGAAATGTAATCCTTTTAAAATTATAAATTGCAATATTAATGGAATGATTTGTCATAAGATTTTTAACATAAATTTATGTTTAATGCAACTTATGAACCTTAAAAATATACCTTTTTAAAAAATTGTATTTTTGCAAAATTTTATAAATAAAAACTGTGGATATATATATATATAATATATATATATATATATATATATATATATATATATATATATATATATATATATATATATATATATATATATATATATATATATATATATATATATATATATATATATATAATAAGGAAACAATTAAAGGAGATGCACTAGACTCTTAGATTTATAAGCAATGTTTTTAAGGTTATATTGCATAAGCTACTATAATGTTTACTTTGATCTGAATGGTTAAAAAAACCAACCAACTATCAAATGGCCTTCATGAAATGAATATTTTGAGTTAAGTTTTGTTTTCAACTCATAATATTTGATGTATTGATAAAAAATTAAATCATTTTCTAGAAATTGAATTTTTTTCTTTAAAGTAATATTAGATGAATGATTTTATTCGTTTATTAAATGAGCCAGTGATTTATTCGAATATAGTCAAATGGAACAATGATTTCTAAAAGCTAGTTTTTGAATAAAGCTTTTATTTTAAAATTTAAGAAAATCTGAGTTCAAAATACTATCTTTATAAATGCAAAGAAAATTGTGAGAGGAATTATAAAATGTAGACATCTAATTGTATAAAATATTATAATACAGAATATCGTACAAAGAAGACTTATAAAGCAAATATATTATGTCTCTTGTGATAAAGAGCTGAATTAATTAGCTTAATTGCATTCATCTAAAGACGGTATTGGTATAAATACTTTTATTCACATCCTTCAGCAAATTTACATAATGTACACAAATAGATTGATAATTCAGAAAACTATATTTATCAAACAGAAATTTGCATTTTTGGAAGACAAATATTTATAATCTGAATTTACTTTGATTATAAATATGAATAAAATTTGACTTAAAATATTTATTTTGTTTTTTAATCAAAGAAATTGGAAAACGTATTTGAAATTAATGTAATTCTAGGAAGCTTATTCATTCTTTAAATCACATATTTTACTTTCAAGGAAATATAAGAAAATAAATAAATTGATCTTGGTTATTTTATTCATAAGTTTCTTACGTAAAAAAGGAGGTGTAATTGAAAAATATTGAAAGCAGTAAAACATTTGTTTTCTCTTAAGATGCAACACTTCGTGAGAAGTTTTATTAGAGATTTCATCTAATCTACTTCAATATTTAAATATGCATTCATTTATTTTCTACTTTTTGAAACAAAATGGAGTATATGCGCTTTTAAATATAAAATAAATGACTTTGGAAAATTCTTTTGTTGGTCATTAAATAAGCTCACGTTTGAACAAATATGGAATAAATGAACTCAATACCATTTTCATTAACATCTCTTTAAAAGTAGTAATGGGTTTAATTTAATCCGTTCGAGTTTCATTTTTTTCTTAAGGAATCCGAGAACTTCACAGTCTTTTGCAAATAACTTTTCGTTTGAATCTAAAAGCAGAGAAATATCGTAATTCTAAGCAATATTTCTTTATTTAAGAAGTATAAACTTCTATTCAAACTCTCTTATTATATTGAATAACAAGAAGGGTATCAATTTTTATTTAGTTAATTCTTCACTTGTTTGGAATAATGTTTTTCTCTTTTATGTTCCGTTTAATTCTTAAATAAGAACAACATGAAAATTTTGAAATTTAATCAAAACTAATTATAAGGACTTGTAAATTTATATTCCTCAATCAAAATTTTTTACGGCATATATTTCATTTCAAGGCATAGAGAATTGTGATACCAAATGAAATCGTTCTTTTAAAACAACACCAATCTTCTGGAAAAACAACAAATACTTTGAAGGTGCGTTTTAAAACAATATTTCCAAAAGGATCTTCACACTTTAATGCTTGCAATATCCTTCTTCAAAGCGAATATAACTGTTAACTATAAATCTCTACATAAGGGTGAATCGATTAATTAAAACGCTCTGAAACATTCCAAATATCAATATAATTTAATACATTATTTTAATTCAAACTAAGATTTCAAAAAGTGATGAATAAATATTATATTTCAAATAAAAAGTTATAAGCCATTTATATATTTCAAGCTATATTTACAAAATGTTTTCAAGATATATTTTCTGCTTTAATTATGATATTATTTGATTATTATTATCATGTGAAATTAGTTTTAACATTTTCAATAAAAAAGGGAAAAATTTGGCATCAAAAATAAAAAAACTGAAATACTTAAAGGATTTTAACTAAAATATTTGCAATATGCACTCACACGTACAGAAATTCAGTGTTATGAACACTCTTTTTAAACACTCATTTTAAAGTTTATTGTAATAAAAGGTTGTTACAAATGAAACCTTAAGAAACTGTTAAAAATAATATTTCGCAAACAAATAAACAATTAGTTTGCGAAAAGTATGTGTCCCAAAGGAATTTAAAATTTACTTATACATAGCTGCGCATTTTACTTGATAACAGCTAAATTGTTTACGAAACTAATACATTTTCTCTAAACTTCCTGGCCTTTTCTAATTTCGCTCCTATCAATTCCGGCTACCTGAGCAACTGATTGCGCTTCCCAAAGAAGCGACTCAGCTTTCTGTGAAGATGGTCAACTTGTGCGAAATTTAAAGACGTCGCCTTAATGAACGCCAAGTGCTTCAGAATCGCTCTTAATTCGCGGCATTGTCGGAGAAGCGTTATTCGAAGTGAATGGTGTGCACATTAAGTTGGGAATGAAAGTATTCTGGCTTGCTGAATGGCTTAAAAGGAAAGGATAGCTGTGCCCCCACCGTTTTTCCCACCTCCCTCAAGAGAATGAGTGCTTCAAGTAGAGCTGAGCATGGAGAAATTCTATTCTGCAGTCGGGTTAATTTGACAAGATAAAGGCCAGTGTTTTAAGTGGAAGGAACTGCTAGTCATTAAGGTGACGGAATCCAAGTGTTACGCTTTTATAAGATAACCTGGATAGCGAGCTTAGTGACAATGCAAAAGTATAATTACGTTTCTTGCATTGATACAAGAGAACTGTCGAGGAAATATTTTTTTGAAATTGTATGTTCTCGATGAAGATTATAAGGGGGAATCCAATATAAAATTCATAACACACAGAAATTTTTCAACAATTTGTGAGCTTTTAAATATATATATATATATATATATATATATATATATATATATATATATATATATATATATATATATATATATATTACAATGGATTCAGATACTACTCTTAGATATTTAACACGAAGATATAGTATTTATAATCTTCCAAATAAGGGACTTAAAATAAAGTACAGAGATTGATCATATATAAAAGGGAATAATCTATATTAAGATTGATGCAGACATTACTCATAGGATACATAATATATTGTATATTTAGTATAATTAAAATATTGTCGGTTTTATTAAATGACAATTTTTACATCATAAAACAGAGTGAGATATTTTCATTCTCTATTTCAAGATATGAACTGATTACATACATTTTTCACAAAAAAAAGCTTTTCAAGCCAAATACTTTTTAGGAAGGATATTTGATCATTTGAAAAAATAATATTTTTACACTTTAAACATAATACTGATAAATAAAATGCAGATATGTTATAAGAGTTATAAAACAATAGTGCATAGGCTCTTTTATATTATACTTAAATTATCATTCGAATTTAAATCATAAGCCATGTAAGACATGATTTATCTAAGTCTAAATTCGTATCTCTAATTTAATTTAAAACTAATAGGATCTAAGATTATTATGATTAAAAATTATAAAATTACTGGGTAATATATTATTATGAAATTACTTAAAATTATTACTGAGAGTTTTGCTGAGTTGGTAACTAGGATTTCTTAGTTACTTAGAGATCATATACTAGGTGGGGAGACATGAGATTGAACTTAAGTTAATAAACGTTTTCAAGTTATGCATACAATAAAAAATTTTTCCTGGTATAAGTGCAAGTCAAAATGAGATTTAATTAATTTGAGAGCTAGTTAATATGAAAAGTATATAAGAAAAGCATTTTATGCAGAAATTTTAGGATGTTGTAATAAAAAATTTCATATTATATAAAAGATGAGAAAAAAAGACTCATTATAAATAATTAAAATATTTAGATTATTCTGACAGCCTATGAGGATTTTGAAAATGTCTTATGGAATTCCAATGAAGGATATCATAAATATATACAGTGAAAAATATTTTTTAATTCATTATTTAATTGAATAAGATTGCAAAGTTGTGTATGTGCACACTTAACTAATTCATGTTTAATTATTGAAACAAAATTGATGAACGTTTTTTTGATTATAAAAGTTTAATTACTTTTGTATTAAAACTGAAGAAATTTAATGGAAAAGAGTTTAAAAAATCTAAAATATCTCTTAACACACAACTGAAATATTCAAATGGATTCTTTTTATTTTTTTCAAATTTTTGCATTAATTGTGATAGTTTTACTGTCACTCAGACATATTCTGATTGAAGTCACTTTTCTTTTAACTAAATTTAAAGATTAATCTGTATCAAAGAATATTTTCTCTGTTTGTCTACAGAAAATTTATCCGGAGTTAAATTGAGAATAGTCAGATGAAATGGAATGAAAATTACATCAAAACATTGTTCTCTATAAAACTTTAATTTAAGTCCTTTTTCATTTATAAATTTTAATTACAGTGTTTGTAGTAAATTAGATCCTTAATAAACACTGATTGGAAGTCTTTGTAAAGCAGCATATGAAGTAGTATGATTAATTTAAAATAAGTAAATTAATTAATATATTTAAAATACTATAATAATAATAAATAATTAATAAACTAATTAAAAATTAATAAATAATAATAAATAAATAAAAAATAATTATAATAATTTAAGCAATATAATATTATTTTGGTATTATGCGCTCTTTCTTTTGTGGAATATATAGATCCACCTTTTCAAATCGACTACTACGAGTAAGGGCTAGAAAAAAGTATGTACTACTTTGGAATTTCTTTCTAAATTTCCACAGAGTAATTTTTTAAAACAAAATATTGTAATCTTCTAAAGATAATAAAAAATTAATGTTAAAATAAGATTAATAAATTTTTTGAAAAAAGCTTTATTTGCCAACTTTGGCGACAATGTTTATGTTTTTCGTAATTTTCAAGTGAACAGAAATAGTGTAACATCTATGAAAGGAATTCGGTCTTCAATTTTTAATGAGTTTTTTACTAAAAGAAGTATTCAGTCGTTTCAAGACACATTTCATTTGAGTTTTGTTGATCTATACATAAGATCTCTTTTTCTGGTGCAAAACAGCGCTTTGAATGAAACTAAGCAAACAGTAAATATTATTACTTTTTCAAAGCGCAGTTTTTTTCCAAAAGCTTGGTATACGTTTTCGACTAAAAATTACAGTTTGCAAGAGCTTGCAAGCTTGTCCTTCATATCCATTTATAAAATTGGTGTAAAATATTGGTCTTAAACTTTTTAAAATGTCTTAAAATCAACAGTAAAACAAATGTTCATTATATTTTTTCTATTCATTTGTAAGAATTTCTTTTCAGTAGTATTTTCTTTTTTGGAAAGGAATAATAAAGGAATTAGTTGCGTTTATTAACACTTATTTTTTTCTTGAATTGTGGATTTATTATGGAAATGACTGCTTTTTCCATGTACAAATGTTTTGAAATCTTTTTCACCAATTTGTTTCACTTTTATAAGTTAGAATTTGAAGAATATGAATAAGTTAGATATCAGTAGAAATTTAATAAATAATGATTATTAATTTCATTTAAATGATGTTTTAAAGATTATTTTCCATTCACTGAGTTGTTTTAGAGAAAAATGGAAAGAAATGTTTTTCATGATGAGTATGTACAAAATGTAAAGATAGCAAGTTGAAAATTGTAATGATGAAATAAAAAATGTTCATATTACTAGAAAACGACATGAGATAATCATTGTTTGATCCTATAAAGTTTATAAAAATTTACTGAAATACGACAAATACGTTAGAATATGCGCATAAATTCAACATCATTCAAATTTTGCTAAATGGATAACTTATGAAAATCACAAAACTAGAAATGTGATCTTAAATTTTATGTAATTAGATAAAAATGCAAGCATAAAGTCAACAAAAAAACTTATAATAAAAATGATATAAAACTATTGACACACTTTATCGAAATAATTTGGTATTCTTTATAAAATCTTTATCTCTTTTATATAGATTTTTTTATGTATTTATGAACCTAAATTAGATTTTATTGGGCGTTCTTTTGTAGAATTAATATAATTATGCAAAACATTCATTTTATTTTTTTTGCATAAGACACACTGTTTCGTATCTTCTAAAATTGATTGATATTTTTTACATTTGACTTCTACTGGAACAAAATTTAGTGAATATGCCTCATCTACTGGACATTTGACATTTTCTTTATACATCTAAGTTTAGAATCATCTGATTAAATATACTTTAAAGTTATAACTTTAAGAAACTACAGTGTCTTAAAGTTCTGTTTTTATTAAGACTACAATTTAAATAAAATTCTAAAAGATCAAATATTTGATTTATATGTTACACAAGTTAATTCATTAAACTTACTTTAAATACATTAGATATATAATGAACAATGTTTCTCAGGCCAAAATGAATAAGTTGAGATCTCACCAAAAGAAGATATTCTAAGTTCGTGTACTTTTTAATGATGAAAGAATTCAACTATATCAATCCATTAATTCAGAAAATTCCATCATTTGAGAATTCAAATGGCTCAAATGGGAAACATGGAATACAATGATGGGAAATCTAACCTGCAAATGATGACGACCGCTCAAAAATTCTGCCGCAATTCATCACTTTTTATTCTCTCTCTTAAAGATCGTTTGAAATCCTGGAGTTGATAATGGCTTTTCGAAGTGTGTGAAAAGTTCATTTTGGTGCTCTAAGTTTCCCATTAACCTGACATTAAGCCACAGTTCCGCCGTTCCGCAGTCGAGTTTGCAAAAAGATAGCTTTTGAAAGGGAAGCACGTCGCTCGTAAAAGCCCGCTTCTTCTCTTTTAATTACCTCGGGCAAGAAGAATTCTTCTCTTTCTCCACTATAGAAGCGCATCTTTACCGTGTAATAAACGTCGCTTATCATTTCCCTTTATCGAGAGAAAGAGTAAGAGATCATATTTCTTATTTTCGCGATGATTGAAGTCTGATTGAGGTTATTTTTTTTTAGTTCAATGTTATAGTTGGAGATATAAAGTTCAAAAAGTATTCCCATATAATACAGTAATTTAAAATTATGAATAGTTCAAGAGAAAGAATTTTAATATTTTTAACTATATTGCAATCCAGAATGAACTATTTTGGTTCAATAATATTTATTTGTAAATGAGAGCACATTGGTAGCATAAATATACAATTGTATTTGTTACGAGATCAGAAAGAAAACACACGCAGACTAAAATATTCTATATTAGTTTTGAAGCTTGGGTATATCGACTGTTAAATTTCAAAATTGTTATTTAAATAGAAGTGATTCATTTCCATAGACAATTTTAAAACACTGTCAAGTGATGAAGTTGACATCTTATCTAGCACCATTTAAATACACATATCACCAGCAGAAGTAGGCTATACTTTAAGGAATGCTCATCTGCATATTATTTCTCAAGAGGACATTCCTCAATTGATCCAAGTGAGAGACTCATTATCTTGTTGATGACAGATGAGCGTGCTTTTCTACATCAAACTAATGTGATTCACAACTTTTAATAATTTATAATTAATTATTCATTTTTCTCAGAACAATAAGTCGGGACGCTAAAAATGTTTCATCTTTGAAACGAATAACTTTCAATATTCTTAAAAATAAGAAAAATTAGGAGATCAGTAATCGAAGATTGAATGCGAACATTTCAATGTTTAGAAACTATGGTATTTGTAGAAGACTCCATCTATTCTAAGGCATTACACAAAATAAAATGAGTTGGTTTTTCAAGATACGGAAATTTTATGATGAATAGTATGAAAATGTTGATTTTCTTGCACCCGCTTTTACTTTGATTATTTGCTTCTGGAAAAAATATAAAGTAAACCCCTATCCCTATTTTCTTTATTTAATCAAATATTCGAAAATCTTAAGCTTCAAAATATGCATGGAACAGCATGGAAAATAACCAAGTTGAAATTTTGTGATTTGTTTTTTTCAACAATAATAGTAATGCAACTATAAAATACAGTATGCACAGCAAAAGCATTAAATTTGAGTAAAAGAAATTGCAAAAAAAAAATAAAACTTATGCTTAAAAATAAATCATAAAATAGTACTATAAAATCATTTTAGAGGGTAAAATGTTTAAGTAATGATGATTTTTATGACTAAGATCGATAAAACGCTAGACTTTAATTTTAACATTAATTATATTATTGATCCTAATTCACTTGCAGATGCTTCACTTGATCCTTAATGATAATGATTAATATTTAACAGTTATGAAATAAAGAGAAAAAAGATGCAAATATATAATCTTAGGACAATTAAATGAATTGCAAAAATAACTTTTGCATTTATATTTCAGATTAGTGGTTCAAAAACAGAAAAATCTCCTTTTTTATCAGCTAGAAGTTCTTTAGAAAATTTTTCTTATGAATAAATATTTATATGAACCATTTTAATAAAAACGTATGAAGAGTTCTTTACATTTACCATATTTCAGTAAAGTATTATAAGCAGAGTTAAGATTGATATGTTATTTGTGCATTAGTTATTAAAAATCAAGCTGTTGGAAGGATAGTATTGAAATTCATTCCATTACATGACTAATTTATTTGATGTGAGTACTGTGATCTCTTACATTGCTAATGATAGAAAGGCAATTTTTCAATATACAAAAAATAAGATTGTTTTTCTCCCAACAAAAATAACTTCTACAAATATAAATTATTGACTTTTGTATACAATATTATTCTAGACAAAAGTGTGGAATATTTATTTCTAATTTTATTGATAACAAAGAATAGTTAACGATTTGTATGAAAATTGATTCAGATGTTGCAGTGAAATAGAAAAAAACATGAAATTGTAAATATTCCAATTAGATATAATTTACGAACTCATTTTAATTCATTAACTTAAGAACTCATATATATATATATATATATATATATATATATATATATATATATATATATATATATATATATATATATATATATATATATATATATATATATATATATATATATATATATATATATATATATATATATATATATATATATATATATATATATACCTCTAAAATGACCAGGGCCTGATGGAATTATGCCCATCATGATCCAGAAGGCAGAGAAGGTTTTCATACCAGTGCTAACTAGAATTTACAGAACTAGCTTGGCACTGGGTTACATACCAAAGATATGGCAAAAGACTAGGATTGTTTTCATTCCTAAACCTGGCAAGGACACCTTTAACCAGGCCAAGTCTTACAGACCAATTAGTCTTTCTTCATTCTTTCTTAAAATTATGGAGAAAATCATTGATCAGCATATTAGAGATTACTTGGGTAGTAATAGTCCCTTGCATGCTCTTCAATTTGCCTATCAACCCGGCAAATCTACTGAAACTGCTCTACATCAGCTAGTTTCCAAGATTGAAACCACTCTGGATCAAAAAGATATTGCCTTGGCAACTTTCCTCGACATCCAGGGTGCCTTTGATAACACTTCCCATCTATCCATCCTTAATGCACTTAGAGGGGCAGGGATAAATCAGACCTTGTGTACTTGGATTGAGGCCTTAATTTCGGATAGATGTATACAAATGAACATCTTCAGTGAATCAATTGAAAAAAAGACTACTAGAGGTTGTCCTGAAGGAGGTGTTCTGTGACCATTACTTTGGAACCTAGTTGTAAATAGCCTTATAAAACATCTAAATGATAGGGGCTATTATACGCAAGGATATGCTGATGACATTGTCATCCTTACATTTGGCAAAGATTTCAGCATAACTTGTCATCTCATGCAGGATGCTCTAAGTTATGTAGGTCAATGGTGCATGGATGCACCTGATGGTTAATCCTCAGAAAACCTACCTTGTACCTTTTACACGCAAAAAGAAACGGAAAGGTTTTTTCATACCAAGAATTTTTGATGTTGAAATCAATGTGGCTTCAGAGGTGAAGTATCTGGGCATCTATTTAGATCAGAAACTCACCTGGAATAAGCACATTGATGATAGGATTAACCGAGCAAAGAAAACCATTATGATTTGCAGGATAATGCTTGGTAAAAACTGGGGTTTACATCCAAAACTGATGTTTTGGATGTACAGAGCTTTTGTCAGGCCCATTCTCACATATGCCTGTGTGATCTGGTGGCGTAAGGTGGAACAGAAGACTGTGATTGACAGACTGAGAGGTCTACAAAGACTGGCCTGTCTCTGCATCACGGGAGCAATGTCCACCACGCCAACCAGAGCATTGGAGGTTGTGTTGGATCTGACTTCCTTGGACATCTTCATCTGCAGCGTTGCAAGAATGACTGCATACAGAATGAAGCTGCAAAACCACTGGTATGACCAGCCTGTTGCCAAAGGGCACAGGGGCATTACCAGGAAAATTCAAGATCCTACTTTCCTGATGCCGTCAGACATCATGGAAAAAAAATACATGTTTGATAGGACATTTGAAATAGTTTTTCCAACTAGAGACGAATGGGATAACAACATGTTTGAAACTAAAACAGGAGATCTAATCTGGTACACAGATGGATCACTGAAGAACAACCTCTCAGGGCTGGGAGTATGTGGCGTGTCACCAAGAATCAGCTTATCTGTAAGCCTTGGGCGATACGCTACGGTCATCCAGGCAGAAGTTTTTGCCATTATCCACTGTCTGTGACCAAATATGAAGAAGGGCTACTACGGTAAGCGGATTCTCATTTTCAGTGACAGTCAAGCCGCTTTAAAAGCGCTCAATTCTTTCGAAATCAAATCTAAAATGATTTTGAAGTGTAGAAACCTTCTTACAGAACTGGCAACTAGAAACAAGGTGATCCTTATATGGGTGCCAGGGCACAAAATTGTCGAAGGTAAGGAAATGGCTGATGAGCTTACTAAACAAGGATCGTCTTTTGTTCCCATTGGTCAAGAACCTTTTTGTGGGATCAATTTGAAGACCGCAAAAACCAATGTTCTTAGATGGGAGAGACGGAAGATGTATGAAGCTTGCCTCAACACTCCTGGTCAAAGCCACGCTAAAAGTATGATCTGTGGATCATCAGTGAGGATTGCCTCTGAAATTCTAAGATGCTCTTGGCAGAAGATACGTTTAATCGTAGGTTTCATAACTGGGAACTACCATTTCCACCTCCACAAAATGGGACTGTTTCAGCAAGACCCTATCTGCAGGAATTGTCATACGCCAGAGGAAAAGGCCAAGCATATCATTTACGAATGCGAGGCTCTTGCCCTCCCTAGATTAACTTCTTTAGGCATCATCCATAGTAGAGAGTTACACCTAGACTCCATTAAAGGGTTATCGGACTATATTAATAAAGTGGGTGACCCGAGTATCTGGAACTAGGAAACATTGGATTTGGAGTTAATGGTACAAAATGCTGATTAAAGCAGAGGTGCCAATGACATACAAACCCAACTTGAAGAAGAAGAAGAAGAATTGAAATATTATTGTGACTAATTTTTTTCTATTTTTAGCAATGATATCCACAAGAATTGCTTTTCTATAAATTTGATTTTTTTTAAGATTATCACTTCTTAATAAACACTGCTTTAAAAATTAAAATATTTCTTTTTGAGCTGCTGTCTCGTTCATGAAACTAAAATAATTTAAACATTTAATTCGTATGTTTTTAATATTCATTGTTTAATAGTACAAAAATAATGTATTTCAGGTGATAAAAATTGAAGTAAAATTGTAAAAACAAAATAAATACTTTTTAAACTAGGAAAAATGTGAAAACCACCAATTTAATCTTCAAGCATACAAATATATATATATATATATATATATATATATATATATATATATATATATATATATATATATATATATATATATATATATATATATATATATATATATATATATATATATATATATATATATATATATATATATATATATATATATATATATATATATATATATATATATCATATATTATTATCAGTAAATGCTCATATTTATAATTTTTTTAATCTATATTATCTATCAAATAGTATAAAATATATAGCTAAAAATTCTATTACTTTATCCATTTAAATATTCTTAATTTTTCCATAAACAGCGATTTTAAAATGTTTTACACATATTATGTTGGGATTAGAAAATTATTAATTGGTTTTATGAAGATATTTTCTAATTATGAATAAGTGTGAAGAAAGTAACTTAATATGACTGCAAAACTGAGAAGAAAATAAAATAACTTTCATTATCCAAATATTTTTCTTACTGGATGTCTGGGATATATGCTACGGTAAAATCCGTCGCGGCGCCAGACTTAACTAGTAATTTGTCTCATTTGTAGCTTAAAGAAATGTCCTTTTGTAAGCAAACAAAATGTTAAGAAATAAATTTCGTATTAAAGTATTAAGTTTTTTTCTTCTTTGCAAATAATATTCCAAAGTTATATGTGCAGAGATTAACTATACTTTAAATTAAATTAGTTAAAATTTTTCTAAATAGAACAATTTATTTATTTAAATAAATGTGAAAAATCATTTTATATTTTAAAAATTGTAATTAGGATTTATTTTACTAACATATTTGTTTAACATGAACAAATTGATATTTTTTTCGAAAATATCAAAAATTTTTAATTTTTATATATCTTAGAAATTTACATAATATTTATAATTTAAAAAAAATCAAAAATGTATCTTTATCTCTCAGTCAATTTAAAATTTGAATAATTTAAGTGAAATTTTGAAATATTCTTTAATTTAACAAAAGTTAATTTTTTTCTAAAACTTTTCTATAGTTCTTAGATGTTCTAGTATTTGTGATAACACTTTAAGCATTTTAACATTTTTGTAAATCATTTTCACATGACTTAAACTTATGTTGTTCCTGATGTTTTTATTCATGTAGTTTTAAATACCATACAGTATAATTTTGCCTTAATGAAAAATTCTCTTTCGCTCTGTATATATATATATATATATATATATATATATATATATATATATATATATATATATATATATATATATATATATATATATATATACATATATATATATATATATTAATAGAACAAATGTTCATTATCAGAGGGAACAAATATAAAACAAGATGATATTTAACTATTTTCAAATAAATATCTGTTAGTGTAGACATATATGAATATTAAAAGCTTTTAAAAATCAACAATATAATTACAATTTTATTTGATATTGCTATATTGTTCACTTTGTAAAACTCCCTTTATAAGAATTAATTTACAATATTATTGTGCATTTTAATATTTTTATTATTGATATTTTTAATGAAATTTAAATTTTAAAGATTACAGTATGAGCAATGTTATTCAATTTGTCAAAATATTCATAGGATATGCATTAAACAAACATTTGATATATTAAAATCAAAGAAAATTGAGTTTGAAGGCTATTTTATTGATATGATAAAAAATAAAAATAGTGCAACTGATTCTTTTATTAATGACACTTGTAATTGTATTTTAAGTTACAATATTTTTATTTTTTGAAATTCTTATTAAAAGAACAATAAATTGTATTGTAGAAATTGAAAAAAATCTTAAGTTCAAATAATACCATAATTCCTATTCCTTGTGTCTGAATAATTAATACTATCAAGCTCATATATACTTTGATGAAATTATTATATGATTACGGCGAAATATTTGATGAGTATTTTGTTATCTTTTGTGATTTTAAGGAAGTTATTACGTAAAATGTATTTAACAAATGTGTATATTTAATTTTCTTTTTTAATAATAAGAATATTTAAAATTATGTTCTATAATAAATTCTGAAGCATATGCTAGTTTAATAAATAATATTTGATATAACTGTTTAAGCATTGATGGCAATAAAAGTTATCAGCATTTAGTATTTCAGAATTGACTTGAAAGCATGATTTTGTTTATTTACAAATGTTTTTGTGGATTAGGAATATTTAACTTTTATCAAATTTTATAAATTAGTTTTATAGTCATCAATTTTGGGAATCTAAATTCAAATATTATAAGCAAAATTAATTTTGTTGCATGATTAAAATGAAAGATTAAACCCTAAAAATTAGCTTAAATTCTAAATTCGTCTTGAATGGGCTTGCATCCTTTTCTGAGCGATAAATATACAAAATTAGCTTTTGAATCCACTACCTAGAAGTAGAAATAGAGGAAACATACAATATTTTAATTTATGATTCTTAACAAAATTGATAATTTTAAAGCGAAATGCTCTCTGTACTTTCTGATTTTGGATTGAATATTCCCTAAAACTACTAAACTAACACAATATCACGACAGCCCATAAGAGGGCCAAGACCTACAGTGCTCATAACTATTTTCATAACCGAGGGTCCTAGGATGTGAAGCATATGTCCTGGTAAAGTGGTCAGCTTAACTCAAAACCCCTAGTATTTAATTCCCAAGTATGCTTGATATTCAGTTTAACAGATGCAATGAAGGGATTAATATTCCTTAACCTATCATAAAAGGTATAGCATATATTTTTAGAAAAAAATATTTGATAATCGATGATATTACTAAATATCAATCTAGTTTGAATAAGTACCTTAAAAACGAATGCTCCATCTTCTATGGTGCCTATATAATCACCGCAGTTTGTTCTGACAACAAGCGCATCTTCAAATGCAGCCGATGAATCTCTGTGGGGTATTGGTGGCCCACCAGGTACATTTTTTGGACTGAAGATTGCAACTTGAATGGCTGCTATGACTACTCCTGCCAACAATAAGCTTAGAACAACCACAGTTCCGAGGAGACATCTGCATTAAAAATTAAATAAATGAAATTTTATTCATGTTTTTATAAACATTTTTTAATGCTTTGATTTGAGTACTAATAATTTAATTCATTGCCGTGTAATTTTAAATCTGTTTTTTAAGTTTTTTGAAGTAGAAAACGATATTTATAAATGTAACAGCACTAGTAACTTGATTTGAACTTTATGGAAGGCAATATATTAATCTCAGAAGCAAAAATTTAAAAAATGCGTATACATTTCTAATGCACAAAATATTAAAAAAATCAAATGTGTAAAGAACAATAGTTAAAAAGTTAGGTTAAGTGTATCTCTTCCTGCAACTAAAAATAAATTCAACTGACAAACATAATAATATATTTTAATTAAAATAGAAACAATTTTGACTATCTTCTTTAAATGAAAGAGTCTTTCATTTTTCCTTTTTAAAATATCATGATCGAATTTACAAATTATTTTTTGTTTATGAATACTTTCACATTTGATTAAATTAAAGCAAGAATGATAGAAAATTCAATTATAATTTGTTAAACTTAAGCATTCTATATAGTTATTAATTTTGACAATCTAAAATAAGCCTTCATTAGCAAAGTTTATTAATTGATATCATTTTGAATGCAATCATAAAAGTAACTCAGCTTCAATAGGAACATAACTTGGGAACAAACCCGTTTACATTGTACGTTAAAAAGAACATATATTTTCTATACATACATCTGACCTTTATAAAAAAGGGAGTAATTAAATTATAAATTATAGGCCGCAAAGGTTTTCAAATTGGAAGCAAACCTTCCCTTCTTTCAATTTATCCTACCTTTATAATACATAACTAATTGCACTTACCTAAAATCAGGAAATTTCTTGTAATAAAATTTTCTTAGAATATATATAATTCAGAATGTGAAGCATTATCAAATAAATTTCAATTTATATGTAAATTTAAGAAATAATTTTAATGTAATACAAATAAGTTTGTACATTTTAACTTTTGAAATTTCAATAATTTATGCATTTTTATGATTTTCATATATTTGTAGTTTTTTAATATTTGCTTTTCTTTGAATTATAAAAAGAATGTTTTTGTTCTCAATAAAAGAGCTTAAAAATTAGTATTAAAGAATTTTTTTAAATAATCAATTATTTATAAAATGTAGACTGGATTTACACAAAATGTTTAATTTTTTTAAATATTTGGAATTTACTTTTTAAAATACTTTTTTCTTCTTTATTAATTATTTCTATCTTTATTTCTTTTGTTAAGGCATCAAAATGGAATGAGATCATTTCTTATTCTTCTATATTGATTTTTAGTTTCATTTCAGTTTTTTTTACAAAACTGTTTCACATGAAATATGTAAATTTCGAATAAGGGAATGCGTAATAAATGAAATTAAAAATATTTTTATAGCTTTTGATAAAAAAACTTCTATGATAACAAAGAAATGTAAGATAAGTTTAATTTATTATTTCACTTTTTTAATAATATTTTTAGAATTCATAACTTTAATTAAAATTAAGCCCATTAATATTCATTTATTCACCGGCGTACATTTTTATTTTAGAAACTTTTTATTCTATTTTTAAAATTGTAATCTCAAGGAGATTTTTTAATTCTTAATTAATATTCATTTATTTTCTCGTTCAATTTTTTTACTTAATTTTATTTTGTTTTATAATATAAAAGTATGACTTAGCAACGAATATCTATTTTTTTGTATTATTCATAGTTTGATCTAAATTTTGTTGAGATAGCTTAATCTCGCCCTATTTTATTGTATTTTCCTAGTTTAATGGAGATATTATAAATATTTTAGATGTACATCAACAGGGATATAGTTTTCTAATAATGATAATAGAAAATCAGGCTTTTTATAGTAAACATTTTGTATGAAGATATTGTATGTGGAAAATTAAACCAATCCATTTCAAATAATTATAGATATAATTGAAATTATAATAAACTGCATATTTAAAGAGATAAAAAACCGATAAATTAAAATTTTTAAAATAAAGTCGGGTAAAAGAATTTAACAATTACCTATGAAGTTTCTTCTTGTGAACTTTTCTGTGTTTTCTGTGGGAAAATATGTCATCATCATTGTCGAGATGGCTGTAAGGACGGTGGCTCAACAAAGACATCTCTGTGTTTTAAGAATCGCACAGAAAGAGAGAATTAAGATTACGTGCAGTATATCATTCTGAATCTGAAATCGAGAAATGAATGTACATAAATATTGATGGGAAATATAAAACAGCTTACTAAATGAAAGTGATAAATGTTACTAGTTATTTTCAATTTTTTTTTAAAATATGGATTCTTTGCCGATTTAAAATAATCCAGTTTATTCCTCTGATTGTTTTATGGTGTACCAACATTAATTTCAATTACCATAACATCACTTTCCATTACTTCAGTTGATATAACATTAATTTCAATATTTCTATTTCAATATGGGGAATCAAAAAATTTGATATATGGAGGGTTTTTTTTAAATAAAAAGTGTGTTACACGTAATGTTGGTACGTATACGATTTAGATAATTTAATTAAGCAAGTTCAATTAACAAAACCCCACAAAATAATTACGTGTATTTATGATTACAATCATAATTATTAAAATGAACTATCACAGTTATAACATTAAGGTTTTTAATTTTTATTGCTTCTGATTCTAAATATAATGATTTTGATTCCATTTTCTGTATGATTTCTATACACGCTTTTGTATTTTCAAGTATTCTGGAAAATAACTATAATAACTGTTTTGATTTACCTACACCGAAACAATAACAATAAAGTCATAATATTGAAAAAATACCTTTATTGCCATATAGAAGATGCAGTGATCAATTTTTAAGAAAAATAATTTCAATTTTCTTTAGATTTAATTTCTCATATTTTACATAAAACCAATCAAATTTTCTGTAAGTTTTGCTATATGTGTGTTTAAAATAGGTTATATATAGTTAGATAATAAATTGAAAATTAATATGTTCTTAATATTTTGTCTAACAATGTATTCTTGAATTTTAAATAGATATAATTGATTTACTTAACATTTTTTACTTAACATGTTTAAATCATTAATTTTAATATTTTCAATTTTATAAGCTTTTATTATTTTGAAACTATATTTGTTGAAAGAGTAATAAAATATCAATGAAGGAAATTAACTTATCAATATTTTGCTGAAAAATATCAAGCTGATGAGCATGTATGTAATCAGTCAGAAAAAATTTTAACTTTAATTTTCTGATATATTATTCACCTATATTTTGATATGCATTATTTTGCATAGGAAAAGGTTTTTAAGTTTTAATTGAAATAATTTCAAGTTATTAAATTCTTATAAAAATATAAGTAAGGTAACTTTAAAATATCTAGAAATATTTTATTTAAAATATACGCAGTAGGGAATTTATGTCACTCAAAAATTGAAAATATGCAAATGTAATAAAAATTAAATGATCTGCTTGTAAAATAAACAATTATTAAGCTGACAAAATAACTTTTATGAATTTTAAGTTCAATCTCTGTTTGAAATTTTCTAGAAATAGCACTATTTACTCATACCAATGCAAAGTGACATGAGGCAGTTTAAATTTTACACTTACAACTTGTGCAGCGATATGTCGTTTATCTAGTGACTAAAATATGTTTGAACCTTTCCCGAAGGATCTAATGTTCCTTCAGAGTTTCTAAAACTTTTCTTTAATTACCGAAAGCACGAGAAACAGCACTCTGCGTTTATTCAAGAGATATTTTCGGGAATTTTAATTCACCTTTTAATTTAAAGTTTCCGTTTGAGAAATACTTTACGCAAAAGCAAGATTCAAATATGGAGCCCATGAGAAATTAAAAGATCTTGAGCAAGGCAATTATAATATTTACTCTCTTGACTTTATGACTTTTGAGACTTTTATATGAACCCATACATACGTATATATACGTATATATATATATATATATATATATATATATATATATATATATGTATGTATGTATATATATATATATATATATGTATGTATATATATATATATATATATATATATATATATATATATATATATATATATATATATATATATATATATATATATATATATATATATATATATATATATATATATATATATATATATATATATATATATATATATATATATATATATATATATATATATATATATATATATATATATATATATATGTATATATATATATAGTGTATGTGCGTGTGTTTGTATTTACTAAGTATATATATAGTTAGCTAAAATTTCCTTAGTTACTATAATTTATTGGAATAAAAAGATTTTTTAAATTTTTATGCAGTTTGTGAAGATAAAGTGTATTTTAAAGGGGAAAAAAGTCTTTAATTCTTACTCTTTTATAAACATCAGTTTCGATTTGCAAGAAAAATGTTATCCGATTATAATTTCAATTTCAAAAGTTATATGTTTTAATATTGCTGCGTCAAAATATTTTAATGTTGAATATGAGAAATATGATCATAAATATCTAAAAAGATTTTTATTCAAAAAATGTAAATGAAATATAAGAGAAACATCTGGTAAAATAATTAAATATCTAAGTTTATTAAGTTAATAAAATACAGTGCAATATTTAATAATTATTGTTAATCTTAAGATAGGGGTTTGTTAAGATATTGTGAGATGTATAAAGGTTTGTTAAAAATACACTTCTTATGTATGTTTTCATTATTGTATTCATTTTTAAGTGATGTTGCAAAATGTTATAAAATTTATATTTGGTAAAATTATTTAATTAACTGTTCGCTTATTATTTTTCAATACTACTATAATTAACATAATTATTTAAGAATATTTTATGTTAAAAATGAAATAATTTAAAAATATTTTAAATGATATTTGATGTATTGAACACTTTATGATCAAAACGTGTTTCAATTTTTATGTATAATAATAAGTTTTAATAATTTTTATATATAAAGCAAGATAATTCCCATTATAATTAGAAACTAAACAAATACAGAATTTTCATATTATTTGTTAACAAGTATATGTCTTTAAAATAAATTAATTAGCTGTTAAAAATTGTCACTTTAATTGTAGATGATAGCTTTAAATTGCAGTTAACAATTGATAAATATAAGAAATCTTTTATAAAAAGTAAATTAACTAATTAAAAAGAGATACAATACTATTTTAAATTAAAACTTATAATATTTACTGAACAAATAACCAAGATGTTATTGTTTATAACAGGGTTATAATAAGTAATTATAAAATTTTAGCTTGTATAAAATCTATCATTTTAACATATCATTTTGTTAAAAATTTACGATTCTAGTTAAGATTTAATGTTTGTTAATATTTGTAAGTAATCAACGTTGGTTATTGAATTTTTATTGCAAAATGTATTAAAAGCAAATGAAAGAGAATAGTAATATTACATTAAAATTTTGGTTTCCCTTGACACTCTATCTTTAATCATTTATCAAAATATAATAAAATCCAATCTTTTTTAAATAAAATATATTAATTATTTAAAATGTAATATTTCCATAAATAAATTTAAAATAAAAATCTAAGCAAAAGCGCATAGTTACTTAATACATATTGAATATTTTGAATACATTATTATAATATTTATATTTAAGTAATAATATTTAAGTATAAATTATTAAGTTTCTAATATTATTAAGCAATTTGATAAAAAAATTGGGAATAAGTTAAAATTATTAAATACTCATTATATAAAATACCTTTTTAATTTTGGAAAATACGTTTAAAATCATAGAATTTAAGAGAAGAGTAAATAAAAATATTCTTTAAAACTTACTAAAATATTTTATCTATTCTGAAAGTAACTGTCTATTCTAAATTTAAAACACACATATTGATTTGATTTTGTGGTAAAAAAAATTCCTACAAAAATAATTTCAATTAATTCCATTATTTTTCAATTATAATTGTCACTATATAGTTGTTTTGATGCTATTTTTGATTAAAAATCTTCAGAAAATTAATAACTTCAGAATAATAAGAAAAAATGTTTCAAAATAGTTTTCATATATTTTCAAAAGCTCCTTGTATCCTGTGTTTATTTTGACATAATTTCTTATTCAAATAATAATAATTTTCATTATTTACGAAATTATTTACTAAAAAACATGTAAATCGTATTACATAAATTCAAGACAGAGAACGTAAAATGATGGCTACATTTGTTATAGTATATATAATAATTTATTTAAATTGCTTAAATTTAATAATATTAATTGAGGTAATAAAGACTTTTTAACATAATAAATGTAAAAAACAATTAAAATTGTGAGTGACAAAAACTACTTATTTCCATATATTCTTTGTGAATAATGGAATAATATTTAAAAATTCTATGAGTCACAGAATGCATCGTTATTAGCTTATCTACTAATGTCTGCAGTTAACAGAAATAAGAATATTATTCTTGGGCTTTATATTGAAAATCACGTTTACATTTTAAAGTTACATATTTTTTCTACTCGAATAAGTGTATCCTTCTAGAATTGTTTTATTTTAGTGTATTTTGGAATAATTTTCAAAAGAAACCAGTGTTTTGCATCTTTAAACTTTTCTTCTTATATCAACTGGTTAAAACTGATGTCTTTTGTGAGATTGATAAATTTGGTACATAACTATAATTGCAAAAATATCTTTATCTTATAAATTTCGTGAGTTTAGAAGTATTTTTCACACCCTCTAATTTTCAACATGATTTCATCATATTTTTGAACTATTGTCAATTTATGGTAATAGCCTACAGCTATTAACCAAAATTATAAATTTGAACACTTCAAAGAAAGGAAACAAATGAACCAAGTTTATTTTTCATGCTAATATAATGAATGATTTTATGCGTTTTGATTTTGATGAATGATTTTGCATCTGGAACAGTGAGTACAATTATTTTCTGGCGACACAGCAATAAGAACATTCTCTATATTCAATGCTTAAGCAAAATAGGCTCTAAAATTGAAACTTTGCTCCACTTATATAAAATATATTCCAACATTTTAATAAGCTTGTAAATATATACATTAATTTGCCTTTTATAAATAAAAGTCGAAATTTCGATTTAATGATATAACTTGTTAAATCAAAATCTCCTTTTTATTTATGAGGATTAATATTAATGTCGCCTGTGGAATTGAGTATTTTTTAAATACAAAAAAAAAATTATTGAAAAATTTACAAAATAGTAATCACGATACCTATCTTTAGAAAGATTCACGAAAATTTTATTTTAACATTTGTGTTAGAAAAATATGAAGATAAAAAAAAAATGAAGCAAATTTTTAAAACTTTACAAAAATGCTTTTCTTTTTTAGAAAAACTAAATACTTATATTATTTTCCACACAGCCAAATGCAGGAAAGTAGCAGTACAAAGACGTACATATATAAAATTGGTTAAATAAGTTAAAATATATCGTCATCAATTATTTAAAATTAAAATTTTAATGGTAAACAGTGAGAAAATAATTAGAATTCGGGTGTAACATCAATGAATTAGTTATCAATCAGAAAATGAATTAATAAAAACTTTTTTCACATAGTAAAATTATTTTTATCAAACACTAATTTCAATCCTTAATAAATGAAATATAATACTTAAAATATAAACCAAAAAATAATGCTGTACAACATGTGCGGACAACCTTTTAAATGTAAATACTGAATCGACAAACAAGCACTTTAGGAAAAAATATAACTATTTTAGATTGCAGGAAAATATTTAATTAATTAAAAATGTTTTTAAATGAATGATTTGAGTAATTTTTTCACACATATTTTTATTAGAAATTTTAATTTAAGAAAAAATAATTAAGGAATTTTAATAGTCTTAGTTGAAAAAATATCAGTTAATATAAATTATATGCCTTTTAAATATTTAGGTAAATTTAATCACGAAGATATTTATATTTAGTTTTACAACTTTATCCCTTAAAAAAGGTAGAGATAGTGTAAATCACAATAAGGAGTATAAAGATAGTATAAATCACAGTAAGCAGTATACCTTTTTAAGCAAAAGTAAGCAAAAATGTTTTCAAAATTGAAGGGGATATATAACTTATTAGGAAAATATTCTTTATCTTGTGGACAATAACACCACAAAAAATTATTTTCATACGCATATTTTATAGTGTCTTAAATAAACATCAGCTTATTATCAATATTTTTGTAATTTTCTTTTGTAGAAAATATTTGGCTGACCAAAAATTTACTTTATGTGTAAAAATGTATTATTTTCAGCTACTTTTTTTAGTTTCTTATTTATAAAGTAACGGAATTCTAAAATTCTTTTAGAACATAGGGAAAAAGGAAAAGTGTGGCTTGAAACATGTTTTTTATTTAGTTAAAATACCCGAGCACAATGAAAAATAATCCAAGACCAGAACGAAGCTTGTAAGTTTTATTTTCATTTTATTTATTTTTGAATTCATAATCTCGAGTTTTATATAGAGACTCAATTTCATTTCCTTAACAATTTCTTTTTTTTTTCTTCTCTTAAGCCTGATCTCAGGTGCAGGTTTCCGATGCTTTCTCTGCGACTACCTGTTCAATCTTTAAAGAGCAAAACGGGGCTTGGGTTGGGAGGGAAGTAGTTGTAAAATATAAAATATAAAGAAGAAAATGGGATAGGGTGGTAGAGATCCTCTTGTGGTCGAAACAATTTATTTTTTTATTGCCTTTTGGATAGGTTATTTCATTTCCCGTTCTCGTGCTTTTTATTTTACCTTTTCATCTGGGATAAATTTATTTATTTATTTTTTTTGCACCGGGTGAATAAGAGAAGCTTTATTTGGTATAAAATATTAATTCCCGTCCGGATATTTGATGTTATTTTTGAAACATAGACAAATACGGGCTCCTTTTATCTTTCTTTCTATTTTATTTACAAGATGTTGTGGCCGCATTTTATTGCTTTGGTTGGCAGAGCGCAAGGATGTGTTATTGGAATTCCTTACATTGGCGTAGGTAAAAAAAGGGCTTGGAATGTTTATGTTCCTTCGTAGGCACGTTAAAAGAATGTAGAAATGTGTACAAACCAATAAAGGGAAACTGACCTCTGAATTAAGACATAGGCATATCAAATCTTACAGGTGACTTACTGAATTAAATATAGATAAAACGTTTATTGTAAATTTTAAAATAAAATTAAAAATAACTAGATATATAGTGCTGATTTTATTTACTATCCTAATGCTGTTTATGCGAAAAATAATTAAAAATGAATGCAGAACAAAATTTTTTTAGACTTACCGATAGTATTAAGAGAAACTATTACATTAATACAAATAACTTTTTAAATTTCTATTTCAGCACAATTGTCATCCTGTTGGTATAGTGAAAATATTTATCATTAGTACTTTTTTGAAATAGACTTTTCTTTTTACTTTAAAAGTAAAATCAATTGTAAAAAGGAATAAATAAAATTTTACGAGCTTGTGGGTGAAATTGTAAATAGTTTTAAATTTCTAAGTATTATATATGGTTTGTAAAAACTTGTAAAGATTGTATTATGGATAAATTTAGAGATATTAAGCCTTTTTTTCTAATATATAAATGTTAAACTTCTTTCTTTTATCTTTTTTGATTTACATTTTGGAAAAATAAGAAATGAAAATAAAATATAAGTAAATTGATGAATAACAGCATTAGAATTTTAAATCACGTAAAGTTTTATAGAAATTATTTTTCACTTAACTTTTTCATGCAGTCTATTTCTATAGAGATGAATGAAATAAATTAATTAGATATAAAAAAAACTTGATAATCACCAATAAATTGTTAAATTTATTAAGATAAAAATTGCTATAAAAGTACTGAAATTAAATTATAATGTTAACAGCAACATAATGAGAGATAAAAATCCAAACAGGGGGAAAGTACAGTTGTAATAAGTAAGAGGAAAATATTAAGAGCAGCTTTTTAAATTTAAACACCTCTATATAACTTTACAATTTAGAAGATATCAGATAAAATCATTATAGAAGTATTTCAAATTTAACTTTGGAATTTATATTTAAAGATTCTGATAAAAATTATATAAATTTATAAATCAAGTAATTTTTGAATACAGCCCGATTAAAAGCAGGTTGTTACAAAATAATGGAATCACCAGAGATTTATAAAAAATCCTTTATTGGTATGATGCAGGACCAATTTTATTATGTTATACCCTTTGGATACTTCTAGCAACTGATTCATTCAAGTGCTGAATAGTGATTAAAGGAATATTGTATCATTCTCTGTGGATATATTATGAATGTTCTGTGAGAGAAATCGGTAGAGAATATCGATTCACTATAGAACGTTATGAAATATACCTTAGCGGTTTAAATAGACTGTGGTCGGGTGATGGTGATAATCAAAGTAGGTATTTAACTTCATTCTCGTGTTGCTTCAACTAAGATTAGACTCTCTCTGAATGCATAGATGCATTATCATCCTGCAAAATTTACGCATTATAGCCAAAATTATTTTTGACCTATCATTTGAAATTTATCAAATATTCTCCGCAGAGCTACTTTTTTTATCAAGGTTACGACTGGTTGAGAAGAAATCCACGACTCGGCTGTCTATATCATCTCAAATCCACCTCCATGCTTGGCTGTTGGAAGGAAACAACCACGACCACATGCTTGTGCAGCTGTTCTCCAAACATGCACCCATTCTGTTGTAGAAAAAAGTGTAACAGTTAATTCGTCAGAATATATTATTTTCTTAAATTTATCAACCAACATGGTATTGTGAGTGTGATACCCCTATAGACGACGCTTTACATTAGTATCTGTGATAAGTAGCTTAAGAATTGCTGCTCTGTTGGAAATGTTTCGCTTAAGAAGCTGCCCTTAAACTGTGATCATTGACTATGGAGAATCCAGATGCTGATTGAGTTCTTCGATAAATTTTGTTGCAGTTGTTCATTTTTAGACATTACAATTTGCTTCAGTACCCGACGGTTTCCTTCGCTGAGCTTCCCTTTTTGACCATTATTTTGCTTTTCTGTGCGGTGCTTTACAGTGTTATTTTGTTTTACTGTGCGGTGCTTTACGGTGCTATTTTGCTTTACTGTGCGGTAATACATATCTTTTGTTGTACGATGAGTACAGTGTCATGGCTTTATAAGTCATATTGTAGAAGCGCCTAAGAGTTGAGGGATTTTGGTCATATGCGCTTTTTTGGCGGTTTTCGTTAATTTATTAACCACCTGATTGTGTTTAAAATAATTTATCGCAGCATTATCTTCAAATAAAATAAATGTAGAAGTTTTTACTCATATATTTTTAATTTTTTGAATTATAATTTACTGTAATTGCAGGACTAGTACAGAAAAAGCTGGAATTAGATAAATATTTTAATATAAGAAACGTTTATATAATTATAGCAGTTTTTGGTTTATATAATTATAACAGTTTTTGGAGTATCAATGTTTAAATTGCAGAAATTTGACGCATTTACAACGAATGTTCTATGATGATATCTATAATCTACGATGATATCTATCTTCTTTATAAGTAAAAAGATAATTTTCAAAATAAAATTATTCTTAGATATCAAATAGAACTAAACTAATCTAATATTTAGAATTAAAATATTTCATTGTTTCTTTCTTCAAACGATTCGTTGGTTATAAAGTATATAAAATATATCCTTATCGTAATAACTATTTTAGAAGGCGTATTTTTGCGAAAGGCTGTTTAATCGCCGCAGTCTCTTTATAAAACTGTCTGAAAAAATTCATAATAGCTTCAATATATCAACCAGATATGATGATAGCTTTCAAGCTCTTTTTCTAATACTTGTGTTTACTTATGGTAATATTTTAAAATCTAAGAATTTTAAGCATCTTAATTCAATTTACAATTTTCTAAGGATGAGCGACTTGTATTTTAATGTAAAATTATATTTGAATGAACTTAAGCATTTAGTATGTTTACGAACCAAATCTTTGTTTGAGGTATTTTACCAATATTGCCATTGCTAATATTATTTAATATTCACATATGACACAACTTTAATTTATAATTACTTATATATCACATATTAAAACTTATATCAATATTTACATTTATAATGTAATAGATATTTATATTATTTATATCAATTTCTATAATTTTTGTTGCTCAAAACCAGTAACATATTAAAATTGCTGATATATTACATCAATTGAATTTTACTAAGATATTTATTAGTAATTAAATTTATTTTTTAAGAAATATCTTCCAGCTCATTTGAAATTTATTGATCTTATGTATGAATGAAAATTTTTAATAAGCCTTTTTATTAAAGGTTTAAGTTTAAAGATTAAATATTATCAAAAAGTTGAAGATTGTTACAATGTTTTGGGACTGACGTATTCTACGACTTGAATTACATAAAAAAATGGTCATTTGCTTAAAATTATTAGTTTTCTTTCTAAACAAGTGAATTAAAATTTAAAAACAAAATTTATGGATAGTTAAAAGCAAGATATTTTTCAAGTTTAAATAATTTTGTATTCTATATAATAAAGCAATTATAGTTTAATTTGATGATAAAATCATCACACAGTATTTCGTTAAAATTCTTCATGTATAAAACAAAAAACACACACACACACACACACACACACACACACACACACACACACACACACACACACACACACACACACACACACACACACACACACACACACACACACACACACACACACACACACACACACACGCACGCACGCACGCACGCACGCACGCACGCACGCACGCACACACACACACACACACACACACACACACACACACACACACACACACACACACACACACACACACACACACACACAATTGCTATAATTGCTTTATTATATAGAATACAAAATTATTTAAACTTGAAAAATATCTTGCTTTTAACTATCCATAAATTTTGTTTTTAAATTTTAATTCACTTGTTTAGAAAGAAAGCTAATAATTTTAAGCAAATGACCATTTTTTTATGTAATTCAAGTCATAGAATACGTCAGTCCCAAAACATTGTAACAATCTTCAACTTTTTGATAATATTTAATCTTTAAACTTAAACCTTTAATAACAAGGCTTATTAAAAATTTTCATTCATACATAATATCAATAAATTTCAAATGAACTGGAAGATATTTTTTTATATAAAAATTCATTACTAATAAATATCTTAGTAAATTCAATTGATGTAATATATCAGCAATTTTAATATATTACTGGTTTGGAGCAACAAAAATTATAGAAATTGATATAAATAATATAAATATCTATTACATTATAAATGTAAATATAGATATAAGTTTTAATATGTGATATATAAGTACTTATAAATTAAAGTTGTGTCATATGTGAATATTAAACAAATCACACACACACACGCATAATATACATATAATACACACACTATATAATAGTAAAAGTATAATATTAATAGTAATAATAAGAATAAGATTTTTATAATTTATACCTTATATAGGTGTCAAGCAGGAGATAATTTTTCATGAACGATGTATATAACTATAACAGAATTGAATTTTGGGAAATCAAAAAGTTCTCGTTTCTAACTTTAAATAATTCTTAATTTTATTTATTGCATATAACGTTATGTTTATTATTCTAAATATAAATCTATAAAAATTAAGATTTATATTTATAATAATAAACTCAATCTTTCATAAGCTTCTACTGATTTTAAGAAATTCTAATAGAATAGGAGTGTAAATAAGGAATTTGTAGCACGAAACTTAATTACTATAATTTTCAATTAAATCATGGTTTATTAATATCATTTATTTAAGCAAATTACATATAAATGAGTATATATAATTAGTGTAAACTAACATCGTATATAAATAGTTTAAACCAATTTCGTATAAACGTAAAATAATATCTAAGACTAATGTTATATCAGAAATGAAAACAATATTTTTTTAAAAATAGAATATTTACTTGTTGATGTTAATATGAAAAAAATATTTCATAATTTCTCTGTAGTTATTAAAATTAAGATAAAAAACTAATTTTTAAAAGTAAATAAATTGCAAACAATATAGAATATAAGCCTGATAATTCTCTTGAGTTTAAAAATGCATGCAAGTAAATTTAATATCTTTTCATTTAAGGGAGATATTTTTAATAAAATAATTTTTTCTTACTCGAGATTTTTTGGAATTCTACTTTAATATAATACTAGGTTTTTTCATCTTCTAATGTGTTCAGGTTGAATTAAATTTTTCTCGATATGAATTTTGCAGAACGCGAAATATTAATAACAGTGGAAGAAAGAAGTAATATTGGTCTAACATCAAATTTACTTCTTCATATGTATTCCTTTTAATGTGAATTTATTGCTTTCGAAAGAACATTTTTAATTTTATCTTTTATAATTAATTTCAATCCATTTCATGAACAAAAATTGGGATAAATTTTGCCATAAAACTAATAAATGTACTAGTATTAGTCCTCACAAACATTGCCCATTTTTGTATTTATTCAATTTCAATGTAAATTAACTTCCTGACAGGATAATTAAATATTGCATTAAAATATATTCATTTAAATTAAATTTATAAAATTTTAAATCAACAGATAATTTAAATATCAAGTAAATTTGTTCATTTGCTTAATACAAGATTTACTTATTATAAGTTAAATAAAAAATAGGAATTTAAAATATATTTTTCTCTCTATATCTCATTTGTGTTTTATAAATTCGAAATCAAATCAAATTTTCTTAAAAAAATTAAATATATATGTTACAAAACATTTTTATTAAAAATCTGGCATTCTGAGAACTGAAATTAGTTTTAATACCTTAATTACTTGTCATCAGTTTATGAATATTTAATGACATTACTAAATATGATTTTGTGACATTGTTGAATACTTTTTATCTATACGAGAGCTTTACAGCCAGAATGAAATAAGTTGATTATCAGAAGAAGCAAAGTCATCTTTGTATATTAAAGATATAATTCTTAAGGACAAAATCTTAACTGATATCAAAATGCAAAATAAAGAGCCAGACAGTTTTTACACCTATTAATTAAATTCATTTTTAACTGGAATAATGCTGTTTACTCATTTTTTAACACAATACTTAAAGAAAAATTCTAAGGTTTTCTACGAGAATATATTTTTACTGTATTTTCGTGCATTTAATTTTAATGAAATCTTTTTTAGACTGAATTTTTTTCCTATTGTATTTCAAAAACAGTATCAGAAAAGATTTGGGCGAAATATTCTTTATAACGCTAAAACATCGTATCTTGGCGGCATCTATTATGTCGTTTGTAAATCTATCACAACGGCAACTTGTCTGTTGGGAGTTTTTATCACGTCTTAGATATCCCTTCATTTTTCGTCTAAGTCAGCAATATAAATCTTACTTTTCTATGTGCTGAGTGGCAACACTGTCAGTTACTTACTGAGTAAGTGTGAAGAGATAAAAAGATGAAATCTTATTTGTGGTTGGATGTCCATCTTTCGGAATTAATGCATTTTCTCTGTTCTTCTGCTGCTTCAATGATTTTTTTATTTTGCATTCTTTCTTTCTTTGCTTATTCTGTTCCTCCAGGACCACTTCCATCACTAGACATTACGAAGTTATATCTACCATCCTTGTACAGTTTTTTCCTGTATATTCTCATCATTTTTTTATCTATGTACTTAGATCTGACATAACGTTGGGAAAAACTTCATTTCCTTTTCCCAATATGCACTAACTTTTATAGCATATTTTCTGTTATTACTGCAGCGTGCCTGATTTGGATATTGTTTTCTTTACTATTTATTCGCACAGCTAGAAATACATATCAAGAATTGCTTAAATATGATAATTTTATCACACCTTAATCAAATATTTCAGACACTTACAATTTTAATTAAGTATTCGTAATTAAAAAATTTTGTTTTGTACCTACACATACATTTTGTTAAAAATTTTTTTGAATGCTTCATTTAGAGCTTCAATAAAATTAAATTTTTATATTAAAATTAATAAAAAAAATTTATTTGACAGAATAAAATACTTTACAAATCTCTTTTTCAATATAATGCAGAATTGAAATTTTTCGTTTAAATTTATAAAATGTTACAAAATTTCCAAATTATACAAATACGCAATTGAAAAGATTATTTACAAATGTAAATATATTTTAGATGTCATTTACAAAAAAGCATACAATTCTAATCATGTTTGAATAATATTATAGAAAAATTTATATACTCTCACTGTAAAGCACTGCGCATTGAAATAATTGAGTGGTAAACTTGCTAAACGTTTTTTAATTTACTTGATTACACTTTTTCCCGGTTATTAGTATAGAGTGGTTTTCTATAACATTTTTACTTCCTCACTAAATCACAAACAGATTACAGTTATTCTTAGAAAGGATAAATATGCATAAATTGGTTCAAAATTTCATTGTACACTCTTTTATTTATCTTTTCTTGATGATTAATATTTCGGGAATTTGAAATATTTAAAATATTATACGCGCATAAATATATGAATTTAAAAAATATTTATGCTTATATTTTTCATTCAAAATGTTTTTTTATTATATTTATAATTAAAGTTCGTAAATAACACGAAATTTTTAAAGTCAAATCTGACGAAGTTGCTGCTTATTTTTAAATTGATTAACTCATAAAACAATGTTTATACTTGAGCTTCTATTATAAATTGAATTTATAATTAAAATATCTTTTTTCTGTATTTTAAAAAAAGTATGATTTATTTCATGTGTAAGTGTTTATGTGACATATAAATTTATTTACAAAAATGAACTGAAGAATATCAGAAATTTACTTGGTACTCTGTTACAAATTTTCAAACAAAAACATTCTATCGAATATATTAATAATTAAATATTCTCGATAAATTAATATTGACTTTCTGATAATGGTTTTCTTGTATTTATTGTTGAATTCCACAACAAAATCAAAATTGTACCCTGTAAATAAAAATAACAGAGTATTTATATTACCTTGTTTTTGCCTAAAAGTTTTTTTAATACAGAGTCAAAGTAGTTGTTAAGTATTAATCTCCTTTTAATAGTCAAAAATGACCGTGAATATCATTGTAAAGTATTTAGAATTGGGTGCTTATGCTTCTATAATGAAATAGTTAGGAAATGGTGCTAATAGTTAAGGTTTCCGCTCAAAACATGTTCTGAATGAGATCAGACTAGAAGAATTCTGGTCAAGTATATTTGAAATCTTAGTCGATATTCAAAAGACAGAAATTAATGAACCCAATTTTAGATATGCTTAATCAGATATATTGAAAACTTCCATAGTCTCTGCACGAAAAATTTATTTCAGTTTAGTACACCTGAATGAATTTAAACGGACTTAATGTATTTTTTCTATCCACCATTCTTACGAGAATAAATGTGCATGAAAAGTTGAGATTCAGGGCCAAATGTTGCAATTTAATGATCGAACTGTGCCTGAGTTACTACATATACGAATTATTTTTAATTTAATGAGATTAATTTCGGTATAAATTCACAAGATTTGTTCCCATATTATTACAGTGAAAATAGTAGACAGAATTATATTAGTTTTCATTTAAGCTTACAAGGATTCTTAAAATTATCTTCTACATGACAATTAAAGTTGTTACGTTTCAGGAAGAATTTTATCATCTAGATCGTAATCACAATTAGCAAAATACATTGATTGGTGTCGTTGCTGAGGTCAATTGAATCAAATTATATTGCACAATTTTTCGTCAGAGTGTATTGCAATCTCTTACAAGTAGATTTTAATTTCAATAAATACAAATATATCAGCTTAACGATTTGTCTTTAACATCCAGTATCACCTTGTATTATTTTTTAGGTTGTGTCCATATGAGTCATTTTTAAGTCAGGTAACGTAAAATATAACATCTTCGAGCTGTCTCTGAAGCAATTATGTATTTTACTAGCGAATCAAGTAATCGAAACTTTCATCAACTGAAATTGCATATTATAGAACATCAACGGATTAAGCCATTTTAAATATCATTATTAATTTTATTTTACAATATATTTAGTTATTTTATAGTTTTATATTGTTTTAAATTATTATTATGAACTAAAGTAACAATTTCATATAATTTTAATTCCTTTCTTATTTCCTCTATCATTCGACATTTTATTATTATTTTCATTATTTATTTTGTGCTAACTTAATTAATTTATTTATATTTCTTATAAATAATTTCTCATATTAATTTATTTATATTTCTTATAATTAATGAGGAAAATAAGTGCATATTTTTCTCATTTTCACAGATTAATAATAAAAGTAACCATGTGTCTTACAGTTAAGAAAAATTTTGTTATTCTAAATCCAAAGAGTTTATTTATTTACAAAATAAATTTTTAGATAAAACAGTAAAGCTACGATTTTTAAAGGAAAGAAATACTATTAAATTTTGTTTCTAATCGTTTTTATGTTAAAAAATATAAAAAAAAATATTTGTACTTCAAAATGCTACGACTTGTAAAAAAGCTATGAATTTGCAAGAAAGGTAAATATAAAAGATTCGAAAATGTTGAAAAACATTAATTAAAATAGTCAAAGATTGTTAAAATGTACGTTTTTTGCATTTAAATTTCTACATATATTTCGAAAAATTAATTCATATGTCACAATGAACAAAATAAAAAATAAGGTTCTTCAAACACACCAATCCTTTGTAGTTCTTTATTAAAAAACCTTTCTTTTTGAAGCACGTTATTTTGTTCTTAAAATCAAAAAACTTCAAAAACGACAATAAATTCTTTTTTCTTTGGTGTGTGTTCTGCAATTTCAGCACCAGAAAAAATAATACAGAATGAGGCCATTTACGATAAAAACAGCAGAGTACGCAATAAAATAAAAAAATAGGCTGTGGAATAAATTTCAAGGAAGGTATTAAATGCACCAGGAGTTTTCTTCTCCTTTTCAGTCAAAGCAATTGTGGTATTTAGGATCTCGAAGATAGTGTGGAGGAAAGATTTACCTAATGACCTTGGGGCAGGGGGATGACGAGATTGGTAAACTCATCGGATTTCTCGCGTTTTCCAAGAGGAGAGAGGGGATTGTTTTATTTATTGGCAGGGGGCATCGGCTGAATGGGAGGGTGTGTATATGGGAATTATATTTAAATGAAGTCAATGAATTAGAATTCCTTAGATCGTATCAGATGCAAACGATCACTTAGGTAAACAGGCCCCAAGATGATTTTGCAGCCGCGAGTTGAATTGAAAGTAATCAGGGTTTTCAGTGGTTTGTTAAGAATTTAATTTTCGAGGCAAAAATGCTGTTTACATACAATGAAAAGCAAATATTTTATTTGGAGTTTGAAATATCTTCTATTTACAATGAAAAGGAATTCGTGAGCATAAAGGAACTATTTGAATAATTTCATAATTTTATTAATTTAACAGAATTCTTTTAGTGAACAAATTGATGAATTTTAAAATTCAAATAAGGTACCAAGTTATAAAATATATTTGAATATAGATATTATTTACCAATATGAATGAATGTTGATATTAGTAATTATTTCAATTGATATTAGGAATAATTAAATAATAAGTTTACATATGTATACTTAATAACTCCAAAGTATTATTTTTATGCCTATTCCCAAAGTAAATTTATTAAAGAACGAAAACTATGCTGATATGAGGACTGTGTACAAAACGAAACGAGACGAAGAAGAATGAAAACTATGTAAGACGAGATATATAAATGTTTGATGACCATTCATACAATTTTTGATTATTATTTTCAATGAGGATATTTTTAACTAAGTTTTTTTGTCAACAAATATGCACTTTATAATGTCAGATTCAAATGCTGTTTTTTTAATTTGATTATTAATTTATAATTCCAAATACTGGTTTTTAATGCAAAAGTTTTCATTATTTATATTAAATGTATAAATATGCAAACTTATTATTTATGAACCTCATCAACTAATATTCATTATTTTAAAAAATATTTTTGAAATTTTAAAAATTACAATTTTACCGTTAACAAATAAATAGTAAATGCTTTCTCAGAAAAACATTTATTTATTAGTATTGTATTGGTTAAATTATTTATTAATACTGTAAAAAATAAAATTATTGTAATATCATAGCAAAAATAAAGGTAAAAAAAAAGATTGAATAAGATCTATAAACTAATGTTCCGTAAAATGTCTTCGGTATGAGAAATGTTATTAAGTAGCCAATCATTACAGAATACAAGAATTAATTAGAGAAAATGATAAAAATGTTTAATGTTATACAGAAGTTAAAAGATAAAGTGAAAATCATATAGAAAAATATATGAACAATTTAATAACAGAGAAAGTTAAGCCTTGAACAATTTCAAGAGTAACAATTTTGCATTTATTTCATTCGCAGTGAAATTTAGGACATTTATAAAAATTTTAACTGAATAATAATCGGAACTTTCTATAATGTGATACAAAAAATAAATGTTTTATTTTAAAACAAATATTTGTAACGTGATCTCCTAAAGCAAATGTTCTCCACAAATTTCATTTTTTTAGTTAAAACTAAATTATAAATATGATTTTAGATGTTTTAAAAGATTTTTAATATGATATAGGATTTTTTAGTGCACCATGAAATAGATTTGATTTAGAACGAATATTCTTTGGGCACGTTCTTGCTAAAAAATATGGAAATCTTTTTATTTAATATATTTGTTTTAGACAAATTTTTGCTTTAGAAATAATTTAACGTCACATTGTTCATGTTTTTATAATATTTAATAATACACAAATTTGCTTTTTCAGTTTCTGCCCTTAGATAAAAACATAAAATACAATATCGAAGAAATTGCATTTTCTAGTATAAATTTTAATGGAAATAAACTGCTTAGGAACTAGGTATAAATTTTAAATATTGTGGTAAATGTGTATAAGTATTATTTGTTGGCTGAAACATCCGCATAATCTATTTTATTATAAATTAAATAATAAAAGAAATGATTGTTTTATTCAATAAATAACTTGCTGAAAGAAATTTTAATGTTCGGAAAGATTAAATTCTTATATCGATAAAAACTTTGGTACTTTGAAAAAGTTTCTTTCAAAACAGAATTTTGAAAAATTAGTTTTTCAAGAAATTGTTTTTATAAATTCTATTTTCATTAAAAAGGAAAAATACTGTGTAGCATATTTGCCTGATAGTTTTATTAAGTTCAGTTCTTTTAAAGAATTGTAGGATAGTTAGACTAAAACAAGAATGATTTGCACAATGAATGAAAAAATATATCATAGAAATAATATATCATAGATTCCCGTCAAGAACAGTAAAACATTGAAACAAAGAAAAGTCAGTAATTAATAAATTTTATGCTTATTATATATTTGATTTCAACAAATTATCAATATTTAGGGTCTTAATGGTTGCATTGAAATTAAACACAGTTTAATTGATCTATCAATTAATTGATCATCGTTTAGTGTTTGAGATGACAGTTTATGTTTAGTACTTATTTTTATTTTCCAATTATGAATACTATGAATCCCTATATTTTCATTGTCTTCATAAGTTCTTTATTTATTTATAAATTTTGAATTATTTACACAAAAACAAACATTTCCGCAAACATGTTTGAAATCATTTTCACAAAAATAAACATTTCAGCAACATACTTGAAAACGCAAATGAAGTTTTTTGTCTTGAATATTTCTTGTATTTTTCTGAAATATATGAAAAGGAATATATCTTAGATAATGTTACTTCGAATTTATTTCAAACTAATATGGATTTATTTAAAATTTAGTCTGATGTCACAGGCTGTTTATGAAATATTAAAAATTTTATTGTATTTAATACGTCTTATTCTATTCTAAAATAAATTGTAAATCTCAATCTTATAGAAACTTTAACAATAGACAAATATGATTGTCAATAGATATCCCCGAAAGAAGATAGATTTAAGACAGAAAATTAATCCTGTTGCAGATACTTAGAAATCTTAACATTTCTTAAATTCTGTGCATCAACAAGAGCATACAATATATAGTATATACAAGAGCATACAATATTAGTATAGCCTTTTAAACAAGATTTGGCAATTAAATAAGCTTGTAAATAGTTTTTGTATAAGTCTTGCAATTTATAAATATTAAAGCGTCATTCCTATTATTAAAAAATGTACACATATATATCTATAAATTATCACATATCTTTCAATACTCTATCGAAAATTCAAATAAAACTACTTTTTTTTATGTTATCAAGAATTTTTCTCTTGCAGAATATATTTTGTTTTAGAAACAACATGGCAACTTAAATTGTACATTTCTTCATATTTTCCTTATGACCATTAATAACTTTTTCTATTTTAGCTATTATAAGTATCTGAGACATAAACATAATAAATAATAATAGACAATATTTTTATGTTAATTATTTTACTTCTCAAATATTTTTGCTAAAATTTATTATAAAAAAAGCGTTTTGCTTATGAGAATTCCATGTGAAGTTTCGTGTTATGTACTGGAAAACTTTATTTTAGAAATATGAGTAACATTTATTTTTATAATAAATGTATACTTTATATGGATAGAAGAACAAGTATTTTGTTCTCCCTTTGAAAATTTATTTATACTGAGCACATAATTGGAAATTGTAAAGTAAAATGATTTCTTTATAGTATATATAAAATAATTAAAAACTGTATAAGTACTTTTTCTGTTGCTGGAAATTTCGCTTCATTACAAGATGAAGTTCTAACCTACAAGCTGTCTTTTTTTTCTATACTACACAATAGCTCTCGAATTTCGAATAACTGCCTAAATACTTCTAATACTCTAAATGTAAAAAGAATGTTTTCTATTCTTTCTCTGAGATCCGGTTAGGAAATCGTTATTTTCAAATTCAGTAGGTATAGAGTTCCATTATCTCCAGTCGAATGTTTGCTAATGGCGGCTGGGGAACGTAAAAATGGCCATTTTGCAATATCTTCCAAGTGAAATGGTAATTCTGTTGGTAGAAAAGCAAGCATGTAGTCTTCTGTTTGGTCTCCCTTCTAAATATATGACATTCCTCCAACCCTTGAGGTTGTGATAGGACTGATTCTGGGTTTCCCACTATACAAGATATCATCGTTTCAAATCTTTGTAACTAACAGTGAAACTGAAAAAAAATCATAGCTTATTGTATGGGAATTTCGCAATATCTTCGAATGTAATAACTTTATACATTTTAGTTTACGTCTGATACATATGAGTGCTAGATTTTCTTAAGTTTATTATTTTAAATTTTCATTTTTAAAATAAAAAAAAATTTTTGAAGAGATGTAAATTGCATTGTAATGAATGCTTATAATTTATATGAAGAAAATTTTTTTAATACCTAATAAGCTCTGCAAATATCTAGATCTTTTTAAACTTATAAGTGAATACAAACATATTCCACAATGTATATACAGTGAATGCTGTTAGGGTATCCGATTTCTTTCAAGACAACTTTTAATAAAAAAATTAAATTTTTTTATCTTGTTTTTAGATAAATTATGATGGAAGACCATAAAATTAGCCTTACATTTTAAGATATACATTTACATATTTAATAAGATATACATTTTGTAAATATCAGTTATTTTCTAGCACAGTTTCGTGAAATTTTAACGAAATGAATAACATTTTGCAGACATAATATATCAGTCTTAATTTAATTAGAGCTTGTATGAGAATGTTTGAAATGCAGCAAAATCTAAGAAAAAAATTTAGTGATAAAGAAAATACAGTTAAAATATATAGCAATATGCATATTTTAGGAAATTTTAGTAAGCATTTCCTTTAACACATCTGTAGATGGAAAAGTTTTTCATGTGTATTTTACATTTTGTTTCGGTTCATATATCTTAACAGTGAAACATGATAGCCAAGTTTCATACAAAGGTTTTAGAAAATCGATTTTAAAGTGTTAGTCTCACTGGCGATACCAGTGATGTTTCTAATTCTTTTTAAATGCACAGGTCTAATAACCATATTATATTATCAGCATTATATAGGAAAACATATTAAATAGAGAAGTAGTAAAAAATAAAGTACCATACTTTATTTTTTTATCATAGTACAAATAAAGTACCGCAAGGTTTGAAAATAAAACTTCCGGTTTCGTTTTTAATAAAGACGTGATGTATTTTAAAATTCTTATAATTTAATTTCTATTTGATATACAATTAAAAGAAAAACTTTTTTAGAAATCGGGAAGTTTGAAGTACAAGAATCACAAATAAAATAATTGACACATATGATCAAAAATCAGTTTTTTAATGTATCGGATACTCAAATAAATAAATAAAGTAAAACAAAAAACGTAGTTAGAATTAATATAGTTAATGTATTTATAAGAAATTTTTGTTGAAGATTGATTTTCATTGCAGAAACAACTGTTGATGTCATTATTCGACAAAGAAAATATTATATTTTATTATTTAATTCCTGTGACTTATATTCTAGCATTCATTTCGCTTATATGGAGTTTTATGTCAAAAATTGTTTTTCTATTCATTTAAATTGATGAGAATATATGCGAAGAAATTCAATATACATTAAAGACATGGCAAACAAGATATTTTATTGAATAATTGTTTCCATTATTTTCTTGAGAAAAAAAGAATAAAAGAACTTTATTTTTATTTTTAAATGACTTTTTGAGAGGCAGAAATTGAAACAATCTATACAGAAAGCTTTCAAAACAAAATTCCCTTGTAAAGAAAAACAAAATGAAAGATAAACACTACCACTTAAAATAAAGTGCTGTTTCTGAAATTAGATTTTCTTGAATATTATTTTAATACAAATTTGACATTTTTAAAGCTTCAAGAGACATCAATAAATAAGAAATTGTACAATGAGATGTGGTCTGGTTAATTTGAAGAAAATAAAATTGCATTGAATAAGAATGCTTTTTCGAATTGTAAATTTTTTAAGAACTTTGCTCATAACAATAATTTTGCAATGACATTAAAAGGATACATTTTCTTAACTGCTAATGAATACTTCATAAAATTGAAAAAAGCTTCATTATATTCTAAAATGTGCAAGAATGTTCAGTTTTATTATAGTATTGTTAATATAAATTTTCACTGTCTACAAAAGTGTTTTGATTTTGAAATTAATAACTCTATTAATTAACGTTATATTTCTTAATTTTATGTATACAATAATCTTATATATATATATATATATATATATATATATATATATATATATATATATATATATATATATATATATATATATATATATATAATATATAATTAATATATATTATATATATATAATAATAATTTATAATAATTGATATATATATATATATAATTAAAATTGTTACCACTTATCATACGAAATATTCACACTGGTTACAATACACTTTTTATAAAAAAATATAAATACTTTCAAATTATTTTTCTACCTTCAACATTGAATCATTTGTCAAATAGTTACATCTGTTTGACAAAAACTCGCAATTAGTGTGAAGGATTGTATATTGTAGATGGAATATAAAGTCAGATAATATACAGTAGGCAAAATAATTATTAGCACACCACTTTTTTTGAAAGTTTATAAGCATATAAGCTGCTATTTTATTCCCAGCGATGTATTAGCGTGAGTTTGTTGTTTATTTCTAAGTAAACGAAAAAAATATTTTGAAATAATTGAAAATAAAATCTAAATCTTACAAACTTGGAAAATTTCTTGCAAAATTTATATTTGTACACCTATGTCTCCGGTAAGTATTATTATCATTTCATGTAATTTTTCACATGATAGTTAATTTTTTAGATAGTTTGTATTTTTTAAGCAGTGAAAAGGTTATCTTTTTTAACAGTGAAGGTCACTCGCAGAGAAAATTTGAGAAATGGCTACGGAATCAAACGAAGTCTTTTTAGACATAAGAACTCATATTGTTAACCTTAATAAAAGTGGAAAATCTTATCGGGAAATGCAAAAGATGGTTAACTTACCCTGTACAACTATTGGTTACATCGTAAGAAATTATAAAAATATTGGATGCGTTGAAAATGAAAATAGACCTGGTGGTCCGAGTAAATTAACTTTAAGAAATAAACAAAGTATAGTTAATGCAGCAATTAGAAAACCACAAATTTCTGCTCAGAAAATTGCAGATGACCTCGCATCTTCTAACATTAGAGTGACCGCTCAAACAATAAGAATGGTGTTACATAGTGCTGGTTTAAAGGGCAGAACTTCGAGAAAAAAACCAATGATCTCTGAAGTTAATAGAAAGAAGCGTCTAGAATTCGCTATGAAATAGAAAGACAAACCGATGGACTTTTGGAAAAAGTTTATTTTTTCATATGAGAGTAAGAGTGCAATTTTTTCACCCCTAGTATTCGAAAAATCTGTTGAAAAAATAAAACAGCCCTTGATAGTAAAATGTACTGCAGACCCTGAAATATGGTGGTGGAAATGTGATGGTTTGGGGCTGTGTAGCCTATGATGGGGTTAGAAAATAACACTTTATTAACACAAAAATGACACCTTTAGATTACATTGATGTGTTGTGGCATAACTTATTAGACAGTAATTGAAAATTGGTTATCGGAGACACTTTCTTATTCAAACAAGATAACGATCCAAAACACACTGCGATAGTTACTAAAACATGTTTGCTTTATAATGCGCCAAGACGCCTTGAAATTTCACCACGATCCCCGGATATAAATCCAGTTGAAAATTTATGGATGCTATTGGATGCTCAAGTGCGAAATAAATTACAAGTAAAAATAGTTTGAAAGACACACTCATGGAAGCTTGAGAAAAAATAGATCAAGAAACCACTAAAAAATTAATAGAATCAATGCCAAGACGTCTTGAAGCAATTGTAAAAGCTAATGGAATGCATACAAAGTACTAAATTTATGTAAAGTAATCATAATTATGTTTAAAATTTGTCACTAATTAAGTGTACAAATATTCTTTTTGTACAGTTTTTATAAAGTTTTATTCATTAATCAACTAAAATTTATGTGATTGTTTTTTTGTTAATATTTTATTATTATTTTACATCACAAGAATATATTTCTGCAATTTTAACTTAGTTCTCTTATTTTATTTTGCTATAAAATTCCAAAATTGAAGTGTACAAATAAACATTTTGTCAACTGTAAGCTGTAATTTCAAGGGAAGAAGTTTGTGCATTAAGACGGTGGTAAAATACAACTATCTTTTTGCGTACCACAGACTTCAGTACAATGCTCAAAGTACTTTTTTTTAATCTTCTTAAGTTAATATTTTTCTCTAAAAATTAAACTTTCTGTTTTTTAAATCTTTTATCAGAAACTGTTGAATTAATTTTTGTCCGTGAAGTCTGTCCAAAATACATTAAAATTGTCATATATTTTCCTGATTTCTCTAGATAATTGATTATTTCTTAAGTAGCATTTATTGATTTTTCATTTCTTCTTTTGCAATTTTAAATTTAATAAAATTGGAAATGGGAAGTGTAAATTTGGATTATAAAATCCCTTATTTTATTAAAGTATTTTAAGAGTCAAACACGCTATTTTTCAAAGTTTGGGAATGATTTTATTACCTTATTGAAAAACAAAAGTTAATTGAATAAGAACTATCACAAAAATCAATAATATCCTCAAAATGCCTTATAAATATTTAAAAGTTAAGGCTCACAATTAATATTGCAGAAATCAGATTTGGTAAAATGTTTTGATTAAATTTTATGAGATCGTCTAATAACTTAAGGGGTCGAATTGGGCTCAGTGTTTCATAACGTTACAGAAGTAACTCAAAAATAATTTTTTCATTTATTAATTTTTTGATGTTTAGTAATTTAAAAAAATCCAAAGTATTTATTCTTAGATTCATATAATATTCTTGTGCAGATAGAGAAATATTTCATAACTTTAAATTATTGCATTATTGAAAATTCCTGTAGATTTACTATTTGTTAGCTTTTCAGTAATAGAAATATCTTTTAAAATTTCTGTATGGAAATGTATAATATTAAGCCAATAGCTAAAAAGTTAATTAAAGAAAAATCGTTACAAAATACGAAATTTGAATAAGATTCACATTGATAACAACTTCTCCATTACAGTTAGCATTAATGAAATGATATTTTATGTCTTTATTTTCTTTTAAAAGGAATTGCAAATTATTGTTGCGATGAACATTTACGCAAATTTATTTACATATATAATCTTAATATAAAAGTTTTAAATTTAATATTAGCAACATTTCACTAGACTTTAAAATGAAATAATGATAAAGCTTTTCAAAGTTTTACCTATTTATCCCTTTCTCAAAAAAGTTTCAAAATAGTTGTATTGTACATTAAATGCTGAATATCTGTACAGCATTCAATATTCTATAATGGCAGAAAACTGACACAGAATATAATACCTGTCAACGATTAACTGGAACAAAGCACCACTTTAAAAGCATTTCTAAATAGAAAACTGTATTGTCTGCTTCGGTTCTTTTGAATGGAAAATAGAAAAAAAAATCTTTTCAAAAGCTAATGAAGTTAAAATTTAATTTTCGATTTTAGTTTTTCCACTTCTTTTCACTTTCTCCCACACATTTCTTTTTCTACTTTTTCTTAGGAAGGAGATTTCACTTTATTTTTTAAACTGAGATCTTTTCTGAATAGGGTGCCAGCGTAACTATCGAAATGAAAGATTTTCCCTTCCTGAAAACTTTGTTGGTGATTGGACGAAAGTAAGAGAATTAAAAGAAAAAGACTTAAAAAGCTTTTATCAGAGTTCTCAAATCAATTCTAGTTGAGTCAGTAAAATCAATACCGCAGCTAGCTGGTATTTTTCTTAATAAGATTTTAGGAACATTGATTAAAATTCTGATGTTGTCAATAATAACATATGCTCATTAACTTGATCAAAAATATTATTAATTCAAACACATTATTTTCGAATGCGAGATCATTCATTTATTCAAAAGAAAGTTTCATTAACATACTACATTGAATTATACATATATAAATAGGTAAAGACATAGATATTTGCATATCCTTATGTTAATCCTAACCTAATTCCATATCCTTACCTAATTAAACATATATAGATTTATAAACTTGAATAAAATATAAATAATGTAGGAGCTCAATGTATTATGAAATCGAATAAAACTTGTGATTACTACATTATTCTGATAAAATTTTGCGATCCAATTCATTTAAATCAAACAAACTATTATTTGAAATTACAATGCATTGTTAGCAAAAATGAAAAAATAAAATGGACACCTAAGGATAAACTAAAGATAATTTAAAAATATCCGTATATTTTAAATTTAAAAGTTTGATACTTGATTGCAAGTAAAATAAAATGAGGTAAGACTAATAAATGAAATTGTGAACTAAACTTTTAATCACTTTATAAATTATAATTTCACATTTCAATTTTTACTAAATAATTAAATAAAGTTTCTTTATGGAAACTCCAATAAGTTCTTAACTCGATTATGGCCTAAACAATTACAAGAATTTAGGGTAACACTCTTACATATAATGCAAAACAGTTTTATTGACTTAAGTAAAATGTAATCGTATACAAAAATAAAAAAAATAAAAATTAAAAGCTTCATTTAATCAAAAATACTGAACAATAAATTATCTTCATTGTGAGGTGAAAGACTTTTAATTATTGATTATTGTCATGTAGTTATGATACACATAGATCTCCTATTTTATGTAAGCATATTGGTTATCAGGGAAGAAAAAATTCTTTTTCACTCTGGATTTTTAAATTTTGATCACTTAAATTGTCAATAAACCTTTAGTTGTGAATACTATAAAATAATTTTTTAGTTACGAAAGAAGAATTTTGAAAATCTTGAAAAATGAAGTGCACTATATTCTTTATATATATATATATATATATATATATATATATATATATATATATATATATATATATATATATATATATATATATATATATATATATATATATATATATATATATATATATATATATATATATATATATATATATATAATTAAAATTCAAAATTAAGTAAAATAAGATAAAAAATTTAAATTAGACATTTAGTCATCTGCTACAATATTTTAAATTGAAATTAACAAGGAGCGATATATTTTAAACTAATCTACACAATTTATTATTAGCTTTGAAAATTCTACAAAGTTGATAAGTAGATAAAAGCTATATTAAATAAAATGCAATTAAATTTACATTGGTTAACACTTGAATGAAATTAATAACTATATAGCATAATTAAATTTATATAAAGTATACGTTAGCTAACCGAAAAAATATTTTATGCTAGGAATAAAAATGTCTTGTGAACTGGAATAATACTAAAAAAGAGAAACTAAAATAATTTTCTAAGTCATAATTAAACTTAATTGAATGAAGTCATTATTTTAATTTCATTAATGAAACATGAGCTTCAAGCAGTATTAAATCATGAGATTTCAACAAATATTATTTTTGAAGGATAATTTTAATAATTAAGGTTCTGAATAACATTTCGTTAGATAATAAATTAATATTACTAATTAAATTCATTAATTAATATTTATTTTACAAATGAATTTAATGATTTTTTAATGTAATTAAATTATTCTTGATAATTTATATCTTACAAATTATAATGATGAAGTAAATCAGCATTATTTTCTTTTTTTTTTGTCCTTATTGCACGATGTCTGATTGCTTCGGGCATTTTTAAACAATCATTTCTAAAATTTTAATGAGCAATATTCCCTATTTCAAATGGTTTAATTTAATTTAATTAGTGCATTTATGAATATTCCTTAACAAGTTTTTTAAAATTATTTTTGAATATTTATCATGCTTAGGTATACATTAAATTGGGCCGATTCCGATGCAGTTTTAAATTTTATTTCTTTAATTGATTTATGCTTTATTTATTAATGCGCACACAGGAATTAGAAAAGTTGATGACTTATTTCTTTAAAATAAATTATGTAATGGGAAGTAAACTAATTATTTTAATTTTAAGCGATATTAAATTTATTTGGAAAAATGTTATTGTACAAAATTATAATATAGGTACACACACGCTCACGCACCCCCACTTATCAAAAATGTAACTCGAAAGAAGAAATAGTTTATAATTTTCTTAAAACAAAAGCAAATTATTTTTCGTTGTCTTCTGTATCATTATTAATGTGTGCGCATTTATTATATTTATAAAAAGAATACAATTTACTTAAAGCAACCCATATAATTGTAGAAAATCTATTGAAATAGAAATTACGAGTTCTCGTACGGCATAAAAAATATTTCGTTAATTTTAAGTAAACACCAATGATACAGTTTATTGAAAATTCCTTATTAGCAAGATACATGAATAATTAAATTTTTATAATAATCATGATTTAATTACTTTACTTCTAATTTGAAATATACTGTATAAATTTATTACTAAATTTTAAATAAAATTTTTATGTTTTCAATTACATTCCCTAAAAATAATTCGATTGTATTATTCATATCTCATATGTAAGGGTATTTAAGTGTTAGTTGAAATATAAATTAAATTCCTGATTAAAAGTTTTTTTCTAATAATACAATAAACGTGCAATAAGTACAACTGCACATTTGGAAACATGGAATAATATGTTTATTTCTAAACAAGAGTATTTTTAACTGTGAGCTATAAATGATAACTTTTATATTTTAAATTTAAGACCTGTATCTGAGAAATTTTCTATTATTTAAAATATCCTAAATAATTTGTTTTTCAGAGGTATTAATTAGATTTTTAAAGGAAAGCAAAATGAAATTTTTATATTTTAATTTTATCGAGGAAAAAATAACGTGTAGAATTTACCTTAAAATTCAATTTAAATTCCTACTCAATCACATTTCAAATTAAAAGCAATTTCGATAGAAATTCTTTTTAGCATGCATGTTTATTTTCCACTTACTTTTTCTTTAATCAGTAACACACGAGGAAATCTCTTTTACATTTCTTCAGGGAAATACTTTGTATTCAGGGATAATAAGGTTTCATTAAAGATACTCCTTTTTAAGTAATTGAGTCGAGTGAAAACGAACCGATAGAATTCCGGACGGAATTTCTTTAGAAACAAGATCAACTTACAATTTTCAAAGCATGCTTATTCTAGCAATGTTTCAGAAAGCTGTTGAATATTGGAAACAATGTACATTTTTCATTGAATTGCAATACTCCTATTTAGATTATTAGATTTTAATGTATTTTCAAAGGATATTTGTTTTTAATTTCAAGTTTGCATTCATGCTCAATTTTTTGATATTCCAAATTTTAACGACTTGTGAATTACTTCATCTAGTTATGGCAAAAAAGCAGTAATAACATTAAGTGACATGTCATGTAAATTATTTTATGCATTTAATTTATAGGAAATAGAATTTCTTTTATAAACAGAATCACAGAAATACAAATCTTTACCGGAACTACTATTTAAGTGTGTGTTTATGGAATATTTTAAAAAAGCGTGCCTCAAAATGTGCTTTTAAAAGCTACTGTTAATTTCAAAAATTCATGTAAAAAGTTAATTATATTAATAGTTATAAATTCAATGCGCGTTAACTGACATTTTTATCTAACTCCACATAAAATGTAGCATAAGTTCTTTTTTAAGTTTGTGAAACTAAAAATAAATGGAAATATTACTTACAAATAACATTTTATAAAAGCATTTGAGATCTGTTATTTTCGTAAAAGCAAGTATTCGTAAAATGATAGATAATTTTATAAAAGTTATTTTAAACGTATCTACTGTAAAACTATTGTATAAATGATATTTTATTACCATAATAGTTTAAAATTCTAGGGTCTTATTATTTACTTTTACAATTAAAATATTTTACTTAGTTTATAAAAGTGATATTAGCTGACAAAGTATAAAAGAGCAAATTGGAAATTGATTATTTTGAACAGTTGAAAAAACAGGCTGATGTGTAAATTTGTAAAAAAATTATCAAATCTAAAATAAATTTTCTTTAATTAGTACGTTAAAAATCTGGTAATTTGTTTTAAGAAAAGTAATCAAACAAACAAGTAGCAAGAAATATTCTATTTTCAAAATTAGATCAAGGTTGAAATATATTTACTTTAAAATTCTTTTGCAACGAAACGATGTTAAAAAGTTAAAAAAGAAACTCGACAATAAAGTATCGAAAAACTGATAAATCATTTTTATTGCAATTTACAAATAACATACTTCACAGAATAGCTAGTTAATGTGTTGATACTTTACCTAATATATATTTCTTTATTCAAAGAACATGTATAATTACATATGATGGAAGACTACTTAGTTATAAGCAATTAATTATAATATCCAATTTCATCAAAAAATAGTTCCTTCACATAATAATTAGTTTAAATTTTTATTCCCGATTGTTGTTCGATTTGATAAAAAAATCCATCTTTTAAATAAAAAAAAACATATCAATACAAAAAATAATTATATTATTTATTGATAACATTTTTACATTAATTTTATACAAAATGTTTTAATTATTTAATATTCGTAAAAAAGTTAGTTTTTATTAACGTTAACATTATTAATATTATTAATAATGTTAAAGTTAATATTAATTATATGCATAATAGGATGTTAATTTTTGCAGTTATCTATTAATGATTAAAGTGAAGTAGTTCAAATTGGAAAATTAATTCATAAAGTGAAAAGCAAGTCAAATAAATGAGATACATGCTGAGACTGTATGACAAAATTATTTTATTGTTTATGTAATTTGAGAGAGAGAGAGGGACTTAATTAAAGTTTTTCTCTTTTCATTTTATGTGTAAACAAATGACTATATTGTATGATTTGTTTTCATATTTTCTTTTAGCTTTAATAGTTTTTATATTTTTATAATTAAATTTTAATTATAATAAACTACCATTCATAATTTTTTCTAGATTGCAACTTCAACTCATATTTCCATGTACCTAAACATGTTTTTATTTTGAATTTATAAATGCCTTAAATCATTAATTAACATGGTTCGAAATATTTTTATATATAAATTAGGATTTTAATCGATCATTATATGTTCCAATAATTCTAAAATCAAGAAATGACTTTTAACAAAATTTTTTTTGATTTAGTATGATTTTATTTTTTCAAGTCCAAACATCAAATATACATTTAGATTTGAATATTATAAACTATTTTTCTTAAAAAATATAAAATAGTTTATCTTAAATTTATGACAATTATTAAGTGTAGATGTTCACTAGCACAAATTTTTGTCTTAGGACGCAATATTAATGAGCCAAAATTAAAAATATTTTTACATTATGCATTGAGATTTCCTTTCCTAATATTTTATTGATTAATAAGTGTCCACTTGTTGCTTTATAATATTTGTAAAATTTGTAATTCGGTGATAAAAAATGTTTAATAAAATTTTCAGATTAACTTAAGATTTACTGCGTACAATTTAAAAAATAAAAGTTTACCAGACTTTCGAGAAAAAAATCTATTGTAAAAAAATTAACAATTTTTACTGCTTTCGAAATGCAACAAAACACTGATTTTCACAATGAAATATTGAATCATGGACAGAGCAGATAAAAGCAAATTGAATGGTCAATATATTTCTTAAAAATTCCTTTTATTTAAGTTTTAAGGTGTTCAAGTCAGGACATCTTTCTTTCAATTTTCAATATATTTCCTATCTTTAGAGTATTGGAAAAACCATAAACAGTTCAATACAAAAAGCAAATACTAAACTTCTTCAGAATTAAAAAAATGTAAATACTACTAATTTTTAAAAAGTTACACTGAAGGTATGTAGAAAGAAATGATTCCATTACATGATTTTTTTTCTTTAAGACAGTGGTTAAGCACATATTACAATTTTAATAGACAAAAAAGAGTTACATTATACCGTTTCTAATTAAAAATGATCAAAAAGGGTGAACATTGAAGTACAATCTATAGTGAATTAAAATCACTGTTATGGTTCAAATTAATTACAAATGTTAAAATCAGAATTGTGAAATGAAACAATCTCTATGTTTATAATAGCTAATAGCCAATTTCGGGATATTTCATTCCATTCAATAATAATTCAAAAGCCTTTAAATTTATGTAGGATGAGAACCCAGAGGTAAATCAAAACGTAAATATCATTTACATTGTTTTATGCTCACAAGAAAAACTACAATCAATTAAAGTATTTTTATAATTGTAATAATAAGTATAATGTTATAATAAGTAATATTGTTATTGTAATTTTTTTTATAAATGTTATATATTATTATAAATCTTTTTAAGTTAAATTATAATGTAAGTAATTTAACATAAAAAGAAAATTACCCTTATAAATTGCAATTTTTTTCAAAGTTTTACTGAAACTTTGAAGAATTTACATAAAACCTTTTAGGTAATATAAATTCAAATTGAAGCATCAATGTTTAAAGTAATTTTAAAATTCTTTCAATTAAAAGATTTTTTAAAATTTCCAAAAAGAAATTAACTGGCAAAACTTAATTTCAAGAAATATAAATATTGTAATAAAAGTGATTTTTATAATAAATAAATAATTTTAAAAATTTTCCGTATCTAAATATACTAATATTATTGATATTTTATGAGATAAATACAGTGTCCTTAAATAAACAATTATGTTACTTAATCTTTGTTTGCAAGCAAGATTTTTTTGTTGAAGTAATTAAACTTACATTTGAAAGAAATATTTAACAAAATGGTTAGACGCTAATTTATACAGCTTATTTGTAAAATAATTGCCACAGTAGTTGTTGAAATTCGCAATGAATATTGTTTTAAAAATTTTCATTTATTAAAAAACTTTAAATTAGCTTTAAAATATGAAATAAATTCATTTAATCAATTAAATTTTGCTTATGCTTCAATTAAAAATTCAACAACATATTAAATATAAGATGGTTGTTTCTTTCATTCTAGTTGAGATCTTGTTTACATCGCTTTATTACAATTTTCATTAGTTTAAAATATCCATGGCGTCAGATGATGTCTACATCACACATAATTAATTACATCATATTGAGACGATTTCGTAAATGCGACTTGTCCAGGAATTTGCTGCCTTCAAATCGCATTTCTCGAGCGACAGCAAACAAGGTGAAGTTCACCATCAAATGTCTGAGTGTAATTGGCAATGAGAAAAAAAATTCATCCATAATTTTTACTAGTAATAAAGAAGTATTTTTTAACTATAACTTTTTCCGTTTGTAAAAGTTTTTGAAATCAGGAAAATTACCTGTTCTTCCAAATTTTCAAATCTTTAGCGATAATGCTTCCAAAATTTCTTGAAATTGTTCTAGCATGGCTCTCCAACTCACCAAAATGGTTTGTGTCATTGCACGTTCTCGTGAAATCCGTTAAAGCTACTCTAATTCTTTTAAAAATAAAACAAAAAATATATTTTTGATTTGATGAACATTTTGTGAGCAAAACATTGATTGTTAGTAGTATCTGAAACCATGATTCCAGAAGTCGTTTCGAATCGCTTTGAGCCAATTGCCCTTATCAATAGTCGAATTGATTTGGGCTCGACAAAAATATCGCGTAACAATTCTATGGCTTTAAATTGTTTGAATCAAAATTAAAAATATTGTCGAATTTCATTTGGTTTATAAGACGATTTCTTATATAAAGACTAAAATATCGGTTTGATAAACAGTTTTCCAGTGATTCAAGTCATTGACACGTTGACAATAGAACAGAAGAAAAATCGAAATGTAAAAGATAAGACGAAACGCCCACCTTATGTTTAGTTTAAATCGGCAAGGAGATTTAAATTTTTATGTTTTTTTAATTTTATTATCATTCTTAATCTGGATTATTCAAAACATCTTAATAAAAAGTAGAAACGGGAATCAAACTTTTAATCAAATATCACATTGTTCTAATTTTGATCAAGATCACCTTGCAATGTTACCAACAGAATAAGTTAATAGAAAAAATGTTTATATTTAGATTAATAAACTTCAAAGATATATTTATTTATTGATGTAATAACCACAGACCACACTAGTAAGCGCATCTGAAATAAAGAATACAGTATTTGTTGCCGAATACTCGGGAAAGAGACGTATCGGCAAAATTAAGACCTGGTTCATAGCAGAGAGGTTCTGTTGTCATGGAGACGTTACGCTTAGCAGTGTTTAAAGAAATAACTAAATTCGAGACGAAAACTCTCCTCTTGTAGTGATTCTGGCTAATTTTTTGTAGGGTCAATTATTTTGGAAGTCCCGTTATTTCTAATAAGATAAGAGGTTAAACATTGATTTATCAAGATTTTTCTTTCAGGAGAAATTAAAATATTGGGTTGTCCGGAAAGTAATTTCGTTTTTCTCACCTGGATCAGCTTTTTGTTAGTAAAAACTAACCACTTTCTGAGTGTGAAATCGTGCTACTACCAGAATGATGGTAAAAGCTATTGGACTAGAATGGGCAATAGGCAGTGCAATACGATATTTATTCGCAATACGTTGAAATTGCTTTTCGAACAACCCAATATTTGTAATATATATTCACGCCTGCAAAAATTTGTTCAATTATTACAGAACCAAAAAAAAACGTAAATTTATTAGTTATTTATTAATTTATTTCTATGAAAAAGTTTTAAAGGATTTATAGAATTTAAAAACAACATATAGTAGTAAATATTTACAATATTTTCTAAACATATTTCATCATAAAATAAAATAAGACTTCTGATAATGAAAAAAAAACTGAAATAAAATTTCCTAGTTTACTGATTTGTTACTGACTTTTCAACAAGTCTATGCAGAGAATTTTTTTTTTTTTGCGTAAATAGTGATGTTGAACATTGTTTAAACGAAAAATTCATACTTAGTATTTTGGGGATGCGAATTATTTTAGGCAATGATATGATGCTACTCTCTCTCTCTTTCTATTCAATCGGAAAATATTAAATTTTTTTATTCAATAAAATATTAAAACATATTATTTTATTTCTGTACTAAGAATAGAGCCAGTTATTGATTATTATTGCGTATTTTGTGAATAATAGTGAAATAAAGATCATACAGATGTCGTATAATTAGAAATCAAAATAACAACTTTAAAAAAATCACCTTGGTGTGAAAATTAAAATTTAGCAAATATTTAAAATCATCAGAAATTCTGCCTCAATACTTGCAGCAATTTTAAGGAAAAAACCTGTGTTTCTTCAACATTTGTATAAAATTAAAATAAATTATTTTTAAACGTCCGCCTTATAATTAATTACAACACAACCATAAGCATTTTTAAAACTTATTTGCAAAAATTAAATAAGACACACATATATAATGACATATTTAATACTTTTACCTTTACTTTATGGTACTGAGACTAAATATTATTTAAAAATATTTTAATAAGATTTGTTTTTTAAAAAATAAACGTCTTTTCTTTTTGATCATCGTGTGTATTACTTCAACGCTGACGTTTAAGACTATGTTTCTTTTTGATTTTAGAAGAGCCAGTTATTTTATTAGAGAAATGTATTATATCAAAGTAAGTCTTTGTAGAAATTTCGTATCGTAGCTATACGCTTTACCAATGCTATGTACTTAGATTTAATTTTTTTTATGCGAAAGAACACTAAAATCAGCGACAAAAACAACATTTACACTTTATTATTCTGATTTAACATTTTTTAACAAAGAAATAAAATTTCCATGTAAATGGTTACAGTTATATAATATTTCTATCATTTATATATATAATCAATCATAACACAATGCGCAAACAATTTATGAGTCATATCTGAGTCTGTCATTCTTTGAAGAATAATATTGCAGTATAAGACGATTATTGAACAAAACCTTGAAATTAAAATAATCAGTTTAAATGTTGATATTATTTGATTATATAACTAAAAAAAAACTAAAATGTTTGGCTATATTTCTTTTTAACTTCAATAAAAAGAGTTATTTTAAGATAAAAAAATTATCACTGCATGCCATTATAAAAATGTTTTTTCCGAATTATGGTCATACACGCAAATAATTCAATTTTCTGTCCTAAAGATCATTAAAATCAGTGCCAAAAAATAATTATTGTTTATCATTAACTGATTTCACATTCTCTAACGAAGAAATACAATTTCCACTTCAAAAACCTACAGATGTAATACAATATTTCTGTCTTCCATATAATCAATCATCACACAATGGACAAACGATTTACGAGAGTTATTCCAAGTTGCCATTCTTTGAAGAATAATACTGTGGTAGAAAATGATGTAACTCTCGCCCTCATTATTTCGAATACAAAGAAATCTAAGGGCGATGATGAATGAATTCTTAGACATGAGGGAATTCAAATTCCATTAGTGTTGCTTCTAAACACAGTCGTAACTTTCTTATCGGAATTTATATTTTTGATTAAACGTTCAGAATATAGTTGTAGAAAATGACTGAAAACAGAACTGCTGCTGGCCTTGATATGATTAAATAGTATAGCTACGTCTTTTATTGATTTTACAATTTCTTAATCGATTTGTCATTTGTCTAGCTTTCAAAATTGATTTGTATTTCAGATCCAGATTTCACAATGAATCCTCCTTTTGCTGTTCGGAATAAATAATTTATAAAAAAATTACTGAAATACAAAAAAAAAAAAAAAAAACATTAAAATATATTTTGCTTTAAAATAGAATAAAAACCTTTATTTTTAATAATTTAATTTATTAAATTATTTTTATCTTTAGTTCTGGTTATTAAGAGCAATTTATTGATACGATATTTTATGTAATTTTTGTATTCTGATCAAAAATCAAATTTTTTTAAACGTTTATTAGTTTTTATTAAAATTTGTCATAAATTTTATTATAAATATAGTTTCTTACTCATTATGTTTAATATTTATTATGATTACTTTTTAGGAGTACTCAAGGAATATTAATTAATACATCATCTGCGAAGACAATTTTCTAACGCAACAAATGGGAAAGTTTAAAATTGAAAGCTAATTTTAAGGTTTCACTTTTCTTTTAACAAATATTAAAAATATTATTTAAACGAAAGAAGCACATTATTGATAATTTTAAATTTTATGATATTTTTATATACTTTAAAATAGTTCAATAAATTCCTTTGATCCATTAGTGATAATATTCAAATAAAATTAAGAAATATTAATAGATGTTTTAGCTTTTAAAAATGCACTTTTTAATGTAGTTTATTTATACAATTTCCTATCCATTCATTTTTAAAATGATTTACTTTTATTTTGACGAAATATTTCCTTTCCCGATAGCTGATTACTAAAAGATTTTGTGAAAATCTGAATGAACTATATAGTTAATTGAATGTTAATTACTTAATTTAAATAATTATTTGACATTGGGGACATGTTTGTTACATTAGCTAGCAGGTTTCTTTTAATTAAGAGTAAAAGATATTTGATAGTTTAGCATTATATAATGAAATTAACCGAACAATTTACTAAGCATTTATCAGTGAATGGAACTATATAGTTTTAGTTTATTTTTCAATTTAATCTCTTCATTTATATGATTCTAATTATTTTTTAAGAGAACGGTTATTTTATGCTTTCAGATAATTTAGTATAATTAAAGTTTCATCAAATACAATTATTCTTTATTATTTTACAATCATTTTAAATTTTCATATAGATTTTAATTTATATGAGTCTATTCATTTTGTAAGAAAACGGTAATTTTATACTTTCAGATAATTTATTATAGTTAAAGTTTCATCAAATGTAATTATTCTTTATAATTTTACAACCCTTTTAAATTTTCATTGATTACAAGTATTGATAGTCCTAATTTTTGATAGAATGTTAAAGTTGTCTTTTAAAATTTTGTGTGGTTTGTTATATTTTCTATTCCTTACTTTATTTTTCTCTAAAAAGGAAAGAAACAAATCTACTTTTATATGATTATAGGAATTTAAATATATTTGTATTTGAAGGAGTTTTAACCAATGCATTTTTTAAATTTTAGACAAATTTAAAAATGTTACCTTCAAATAATGATAACAGGGACTTCAAGTCAAAGGGAGAAAAAAACTGAGTAAAACAAATTAGGAATAAGAAAATGCATGCGAACTTTAAATATCTTATAAAATACATCATAAATGATAAATTGTATAAAAGTCCTTTTATTTTAAAACTTTTTCATCATTTAATTTAAGAATTGAAGTAAATAATGTATATTAAAATCAAATCAACGATGTTCTTCCACACCCAACATTGTTTTATATTGAATAAAATGTATTTATTTCTTACTTTATAAAATTTAAATTAGAATTTATGAGTTTAGGAAATAAATAAAAATAATCTTAAAGCAAATAGAATTAAAAATTAAAGTACATTTTTTGTATTTTGCATTTCAAGTTACAGTTAATAATCAAATCTAACATGGAATGGTATTGATGTCACGAATACGGAATGAGATAGCTTTTACCTCTACTGCATCGCCTATCGAATTTCCTGATGTCACGCAACATTTATAAGCTGATAGGATGGAAATTGAATCCGTTATTGGATGTAAAAAGTACTTTGTGTAGTATATCACAATTGAATCTGTAATAAGAAATTCTGCTGACTTATCACGCAATAAATAAATAAAACTCAAAAGAAAATATTAACAATTGTTAGGAAAAAAAACTGAATTATTGAAATCCGAAGACAATTTTTGAACGAAATAAGATATTATTGATCAGTAGAATTAGTTGACATTTGAAATTTTGTAAATCTCAAAATTTGAGAACTAACAATTTAGCTACAATTATATAAAACAAATAGACTAGTATCCTTGTTTTAAGTTGTTAAAAAAATTTTAGGTTTTTAAAAGATTCATATGAAATAAAAATATACTTAGCTCCTAAAATGTTTTGTATAGTTGAATATTTATGAGTGCGAAAACTATTATTTTAATACAATGGAAAAATATTTTAAATATGTGTTATTTCATTAAAAGTAATCCTGTTTTAAAAAAGACAATATTTTTTTAACTGTAATTCAGCAGAACTATACAGCTTTAAGCAATTCATTTTTGTAATTAAAGCTCTAATTATGCAGTATTAACTGTGTGCTGTCAAGAGAGCAGTGGGTTTGTTCTCATTTTGTTGTCTAATTTACATGTTTCTTTCGCAATATATGATGATAATTAAGAAAGGATAAGGTAAGAGTAGTACAAAAAAAGTTTTAGGAAAAGAGTATAAAAATTTACATGTTGATAAACCCCTGACTGTTCATCTTATTTTTGTTAGTTTTACTTCTGCTTTCATTTCACTGCTAGTTTTGCAAGCTATCTTTCAGGCTTTTATTTTAATTTCACTCTTCCGCATTTTGTATTTCATATTCTCTCAGTCTAATTATGAAATAAATTTCATTCAAAATTTTAATTTTTTATAATTAAAGTATTTTTTATTCTCTCTTCACGTACATGTAAAAGAAAATTAATTAATAAGAAAGTACTTTGAAAAAAGCTAAAGAATTCTTTAATTTAGTACGGTGGATACAAAGGATAAAAAACCAAATTATCAAGATTCACAGTTAAAAAAGAAGTGAAAATCTCCAAAATTGCTTATATAAAATTGAAGATGTTATAAGAAAAGATTTTTTTAATGAAAACTTTACTGGCAATTAATGGTAAATTAATTTTTAATGAAGCAAATTTTCTAATTAAGTAATATGATTTTATTTTAAATATTATAAATTGTATAATATTTTGGACAATTTTAATGCATTTAAATTGTGTTTACATTAACATAGATCCATATCTTTTTAAATGTATATTTTAATGGTTACAGCCCGTATATTTGAAAGATTGATAAAATGGTATTTTGAACTTAATCGATTTTATTTCAAACTATACATTTGATGGTGGAAGTTTATTAAAATGGAACTTTTGTTTGAAAACTGAAATGATGTTGATCGAGCTAGAGTTACGGTATCAAAATATTATGGCCAAGATTAAAATTTCTAGATTAAAATTTTCAGTTGAAACTAGAATATAAATTGGTGCATAGTATATTATTTCACAAGTTATACTTCGTTTGTCTACTTAATTTATGCAACATTGGTGAATTTTAAATAATACATTGTTAATATAGATACTTTAAAAATCTGTCTTTCAAGTTAGACATTTTAGTGATTTAAAGCGTCTCTGTTTTATTAAATTGTTTCGAATCATTACAATTGAGTTCTTATTTTTGTTTTCTATTTCATTCTAAATTTTACTGATCTTCGAATTTATAAAGTCACAAACTTATATTTTGTGATTCACTTGAGCTACAATTATTTTTCCTCTTTATTTAATTAATTTTGAAATTTTAAAATTGAAAAAACATTAAAAATGTTTGCTTTTATTAACCACAAACACAAACACAAAAATGGTTAATTTAATGTAAACATTTATTTACCATTCCTTAAAAAAGTGATATGATTTAAGGATTTTAAACGTACTTCATAGTTTGAGATTTTTCATTGTGCAAATTTCTACAAGTAGAAAATACTATTTTGCTCATGTTAACCAAGTAGAATACCTACAATTTTCTATTATACTGACTATGTTTGATTCATTTTAGTAAAGATTTTAATTACAAAGGCAAATTTCCATAAAATTCAAGTGATAATTAATGCTTAGTAGTGTTGATAAATTTTTTTTTATAAAATGGTTTCTTTCACGACTTATTATTTTAATTTGCAATGTAGCATGTATTAAAATGCTATTTTCTTATTTTATTACACCACGAATCAAATTTAATATTATTCGAGAGATACTGGAATATTAGCTTATTGCAACTTTGATATCAATAACCAATTATGTTAATCAATTTTATAATATTGAATTATGGTCCTGGTAATGTTTTTTTTGTTTGAATGTAATCATAATTTCTAAGTTTACAAAGATGATTTTGAATAAAGTTCAAATGATTTTATGTATATAATATTAATAATTGTCTAATATATTATTTGAAATATTTATCTGAAACTTCAATTTTAAAACCTTGGCTTCTGAATATAATGTTTGATGTGTATAAAGGAATATTACTATGAAGCACTTTATTACAAGAAATAAACTCATCACACAATGTAATTTAAAATACTTTATCAATGATTTAATAAAACTGTGACGAAAGAACTGTAAAATATAAATGCAAAGTTTCCTTATTATTATTTAAATCAATTCCTTCAAAAATGGAAAATATTTTAAAACATTTGATTATTAAATTGATACCAAAATATGTAAAACATTTCAAACTACAAAGCCATTAATGATTATCTCTCCGCATTATTTTCATTAAAAATTATATTCCAGATTTTTTTAAAATTATAACAGTAATGAGATATTTTGATGCTCAATAAAATTTATAAAAATAAATTAAGATAAAATCCTTTTTGATTGAGATTAATAAGTGAATTATGTGACAAATAAGTGTATGTGAATGATGTATATATATAATTATAACAAGCAAACTAATCTTAACGGCTAAATCTTTGTTTGAATAGTGATTTTTGCCTTCAGTATATTTACTTTCTTTTTAATACAAACCGCAGAAGTTACAAAGAAAATCTCAACAATGTTCTATGATCTAATCCTAAAGATAAACTACTTAAAAGAGAGACAAGAAATAAGGAAAAGAAAATTGGGATAGAAATAGGATTCATGAAAAAAAAGGATAGAAAATATGAAATATAGAAATTATGAAGTTGCTTCGATTCTTTTTCTTTAAATAATACGTCAAATATAAGGTTGATTCCTTATCTTTTTTAAGATCACATTATTTGTACAAATCATATTCTCGGAGAATACTTTGAAATCTAAAAAACTACTTCTCTATCTTCAACATAAAAGTAGCTATTATCAAAGTCAGAATGATAATATGACACTTTAATATATTATGACTAATAAATCCACAGTTATCCGTTAATAATTGAAGATATATACAATTAAGCCCGTGGTAATTAAACTTTAGGACACCATTACCATTTAATTCTATAATATATCTATATTTATATTAGTATTAATTTAAATCCTTGAATTTCTATGGTTTTTCTTCGATCAATTTGTGCGAAGAAAACTATGCATTCATATTTAAATTTTTTATTTGTTTATAGTAAAAAGCAGTGAAAAATTGGAAGATAAATTGATAGGAAATAATAAACGATATTATAATGCATTAAACCAGACTATAATTTAGATATTCAAAATTTTATACTGATTGTTCTACTCCACATATAATAAACTTAAAATGTTTTGTTAAATAATCTAATAATATTATTTTTTCTCTACAATTATGAGAAAAATCCTTATGAGACAAAATTGCATGGTAAGAAATGTATTCAATGAATCGCGAATCAATTCAAAACTGAATAATATATCCAGAACATTAGAAGGGAAAGAAGGAATACTTTAATTTAAACAGGTATTACAAATAAAGCAAGATAATATAATGTATGATTTAAGGCATTCGTATTTCTTATTTGTCAATAACTTCAATGTTTTTAATTTATTCACACTTGCTCAAAAGTATAATTTTTCTTTGGCAGTATTGAAATTCGCAGGACTTCCTCAATATTTTGTTTTAGTGCAGGGAATATGAAAAAACTTTTTCTACAATTTGAACGAAATGCTTATTGTTGTTTTGAATTCTTCAAAATCTAAATTTGGGGTTGATCGTCTTCTAGACATTTCACAATTTACCGCCATATTTATTCAATTAAAAGTTATAAATATTTATGCTAATTTTTTATGTTTATTATTTGAATTTAACTAATTTCAGAAAAAATTATGAAGAATTGTTGGGAGAAGTAAAAATAAAGAATATACTATCTTATCAAAACTCTCTATTAGAGTACTTTGTTAAATAATACCATGCGCCTCATAATATACATTTAAGTATTCGGCAAATGTCTAAGTAATTTTAAATTTGAACACTAATTATAGTTAAAGAACGTTTATAATAAATAACGTAAAGAATAAAGAACGTTTTCAGTTTCTCATGATTTAGAGTAGAAAGAATAGGATAGTAACTTACATAGTTTAGTACATTTACTACTTTATAATAATATTGAAACTTTGTAAAATTTTAGATAATTAATATTAAATTATTCCTTAAATAAATAAAATGCTAATAGAAAAACAGTTTAAGGAATTTTCTAAACTATATATTATCTAAAATGACTATCCAATTGGAACAAATATATTGGATACAACAGTTAGCAAACTGATAGATTCTTTTAATTTTCCAAACATACGGTCCTTCTGTAATAATATTTGATAAAATAATGAGCTAACTACTAACCAAATATAGATTTTTGACTTATTGTGATATAATATTCTAAAAATAATTTAATTTAATATGTTATAATAAGCATCATTTTAAATTTTGGATCAAATATTTTTCGGTCAGTGTTTGAATAAAAAAATATAAAAATTTAACTTTTTTCTATTTTGAATAAATTATTTAGATTTTATCTGAATTCATTTAGAATATTTTATTAGAAATCACAGTATGACAAGAATACAGTACCATTTTTTTATTACAGAAATAAAATATTTAAAGATGAGGAATTATTGTAAATCTCTACTGCTAGCTTTTTAAAATATAATTCTGGATTTGAGGGAAAATAATAATGAAAATACTTTGATTTTACAATTAAATATTGTTAAATTATTTTTGGAAAGTCAATTTTATATCAATAGAAACTTTAAATTATAAAGTATTTTTCTGAACATTTAACATGGATAGTAAGAGAAATCATGAAATAAGGGTTATCATCTCATTTATTTCTTGATATCCTAATGCATGGTTTAAATATAAATACAGCAATATTCCTAAAATAGCTTCCTTGTACTTCTTTCAGAAGCTAGAAACGTTTAATTAAAAAGAACAATTTTGTAATGAATAAATGCAAAGATAGATTTTTTCTATCGATTTAAATAAAATTTTATTAGATTTTAAAATTAAACATACTTGAAATAAAAACTATTTAATGAATAAAGTGATCATTAATATTCTTTAATTTATATAAGAAATTAATCATCATAAATTCCATAATTGGGAAAACAAATTTAAGGTTGTCATATAAAAGATATTTCAAATATAAAAATGTATTTTTAAATTCAAAAATCTGAGCAATACATTTCAAATACGACTCATTAAATTTTATAAGAACATTTATGACTATTGAAGCTGCATAAAACCACAATTTAGCTTATAAACTGTCATAAACTGTACTTTCTGTTTGATAAATTTTAAAATAGAAAATATTAAATTTAAATGAGAAATGTTCAAATTCTTGTTCACGAATTTAATTGAGAAAACGGAGAAAAAATTGGCCAATGTTTGAAATTGAAAATTCCAAAAAAATGAAGAAATTGAAAACCGGCACATAATTGTAAAATAAAAGAAATATTCTTCGAAAGCAATGGTAAAAACCATTAATTTGATCCACGTGTTCATGTCAAATGCATTAGTCCAACAAGTATAAAAATTCAGAATTGCAAACAGAATAAAGTTAAGGAAAAGAGGGAAATAATTGAAATATATCACTTGGATGTCTTCTTCCTCTTTTTAGAATTGGTACTACGTTTTCCCACCATTCTTCACTCGAAAATCGTCATTGTTGGTAGAAACTTGATAAATGCACAAAGAAGAGAGTATTTCAGAGAAGGAATTATTTTAAAAATTCGTTTTACTGTGTAATGTAATTCCTAAAATATTAAAATAGGTATTTTAATGATTTTAAGATAAAAATGATGAGGGTTTGAGAAAAATTATGTGGCTAAATCAGTTGTTGAAGCTCCAAGGGAACATTAAAACATTTTCGAGAGACAACACTAATGCGTTTAAGTTTTTTCCTGTTTTTAAATTCATCAAATTCCTAAATATTAAAAAATGAACTTGATATATTTGATATCATAATTAAAAAGCTAAAAATTTAAATGTTTTTAAAATTTATAATTCTTTCAGTTTTGAACTGAATACATATGAAAACTTTGAAATATATTAGAGAAGTTTTCTTATTTATGAAATTGATTTAAAGTAATAAAACAAGCATAGATAGAAAAATTTCAATGTTTCAAACTGATTTCATTCAGTTGAGTTTATGATCATTTTTCTTATCGCGATGGTACGGATATATCAAAATAATATTCCTTTAGTAAAAACAGCAAGACATAACTAAATAAAAACTGAAAGTTTGTTTTATTTGTAAAGTGTAAGCTCTCATGCGAATAGCAAAGATGAGCATAAAAATGTTGGAATTCAATTAGCATCTTGATAAACAGTTTGACACTCATAAACGAAAATGTTGGCGTATTTTGAATTATAATTAAAATGTACCAAACTATTAATGAAATTAAATACACTTATAAAAACTTTTAAACAGTTTAAGTTAATATTTTACGATAAAGGACACGCTTTAAACTACTACTGTTATTTTAAGATATTGAATATAATGTGGGTGAATTTATAAAATAAAATATTTTATTACGTAATGTTATCAATCATATTAATGTATAATTATAAAGTAGTAACTTCATATTATAATCATAATCGTATAATACATCATCATAGTAAAATAATTATATTAAAGTTGCTTTCATAATGCATGGAATGTAGGATAATTATTTGCAATAAATAATGTTTTTAATTAACTTTATATAATATTTATAAAAAAATAAAATATAACAATAAAATATTTTTCTTTAACTATTGTTTTTCATACATGCATGTCTTAGAAATAAAATCATATATTCAAACCTGTGTAATAAACTTGAATTCATAAAAGGAAGTTAAAAAAATGAAATTAACCTTTTGTAGATAACTTCTCTGGCACAAACACTAATTCAAATGAAATATAACTATGAAAACATTAAAAATAGGTTGAATTACATATTTTAATAATTGTATTTGTATTGCTGTATTATATTTGTGCTACACTTGAAATTCATATTAAAGTTGCTTTTTAAGAGAATACTAAATATATTTTGGGATATTTAAATAATAGATGCAAAAGTAATTATGGATTTTTCTTTTACTAATATTTGTGAAATAATTACACGGAATATTTTATGATAAATAATAAGCATACATTTGAACTAGTACATCGCTTGGTATATATTGATTTGGTTAAGATACATTACATTTACTGATAATCACAATTGTTTAGTCTACATGATCATCATAATTGAAGACTATAAAATTATTTTATTAAACTTTTCCTCAAAAAAGGAAGTTGATTTTTGTTTTAAACTGATTGAGAAAGTGAATAAAATATTTAATTTATTTAATTTATTAATATTTAATTTATATATATATATATATATATATATATATATATATATATACATACATACATATATATATATATATATATATATATATATATATATATATATATATATATATATATATATATATATATATATATATATATATATATATATAAATATATATATATATATATATATATATATATATATATATATATATATATATATATATATATATATATATATATATATATATATATATATATATATATATATATATATATATATATATAGATCTGGGTGTGTGTGCATGCGTGTATACTTAAGCAACACATTCTGTCATTAATTATATTAGCATAATATTAAATACACTTTGATAATTTTTCAGGGTTTTATAGATTGTTATTTTCTTCAAATATTTTCCATATTTATCAAAATGGGAAATATTTGAAACTTTAAAAGTGTCAATTTTATTAAGAATTATTTAACAATTAAAAAAATAACATATATTTTATTTTACTAAAATGGTAGGAACTAATATCAAATATATGCTATTAAATAAATACAAAATACTGTCTTTCATAATTAATAATGGATAACTCGCAGCATCATTTGTTTCATTCCTCATTACAGCTTCGCTCGTCAAAGATTTATACATTAAAGCAGAAGATATTATTTTCTTAATCCAATTTAGAAGCTCAGTTTAAACGTGATTAATTGTAAAAGAATTTTCAAAGAAACTGAAGGAGCAAAAATTAAAAATTATCTGAAGACGAAGTACATGGTTATTTTTGTCTCTTAATGGAAAAAATATTGCGTATATCCGGGAAGAGTCATTAAAGTTATGTAAGTATTTTAAATTTAAGTTATTAAGTTCTCTAAAATGAAGAAGAAAGCTTGAATAAAAAAACTATTAGTGGAATTTGAGAGATAAAATTATAAAAAAAAATATTAAAGGAAAATATTTGAGCCTCTTTCCTTGGCATGAGCTTAATTAACGAGACAAAATTATTCCCATTAATCAATTTAGAAGGTAGTATTAATTAATTTGGACTTACAGTCTTTTTCCACAATGAAATTAAATCTTATAGTTTTTTTCCTAAGAAAAATTAAGTAAAATTGATCATAAAAAATTCTTAAATGAATGTTTAAAATTAATCATTTGAAGTGTAAAGTACGTTATTGAGAGTTTCAAGCTTTCAATGTTCATTATAAATGAAATTACACACTAACTAATTTTACTAATGAGTCTTTTATTTTTTCTATAATTAGGAAATATGAATTATTGACAGTTTCATATTGTTTAAGTTTCAGGTTTCTTTAACATAACCAATGTCATTGAAATTAATCCAAATAGTGTAGGTATTAATTTTGTAACACATTTTCAGAATTCTAAAACTACTTTTTCGTTAATATGAATTGAGAAAATTTGAAATATTGAAATTATATCTTTCGAATGGTTTAATTTAAAAAATATTTATAATATAATTTAAATCATTAATTAAATTTCTTAGTGTAAATTGATTTTAGATATACAGTTTTTCAATGGGACGCCTAGTCAGTTTTTTTCTAAATCAGTGAATAAATTTGTTAACAAAATAGTTTTCGCATGTTACACTAAGAAAGATACTGAATGCGAAACAATACATACGCGACACAATAAACATACGGAATGCGAAATATTTTCATTGAAAATGAAGTATTTTAATTTTCATTGCATTTTAATTTATTTTCCCATTTCATATTAATTTTATTTTAATTTATTTCAACCAACGGGAATTATTTTTCCAATTGAAGCAAAAAAGTAGGTTTCTTATAAATAAAACAATTAAAAATTTAACTTTTACTACTGTTCTTTTATAAACAATTTAATGTTTTATTTTTAATAATCGTTATACCTGAATATATTTACTGCCCGTATGCGAATATATTTAAGATAATGTTTGCAAATTTGATTAATAAAAAGTAAATGTGAGTCTTTTTATATTGCTGAGTTTCTAAGAAGGATTTAAGAAGTTACTGAGGATAATTGTTAAAATACCTTTTTACCACATAATAATGCATTCGTGTCCATAAATAAAGGATAATGCAAGTTCGGACAAGGAATGAAAATGAAGCAAAATAAATGTGACTTATTTGTAAAGTCTATTTATTAAACAAAAGGTAAAGAGCAAAAGTTGCTATATGTTTGACATCATCAATAAAAATTGTGATATTTACTTCTCAAAGTAAAATTTAAAAAAGAAACTATTTACAAAAATAAATATAACATGGTTGGTATGATGGTTAATACATACTACGCCCCCAGCTAATGCAATACAGGACGTCGACGCCTAGGCCTGCTAAGTATCAAATTAGCTATCAGATCTTGGGAGAATATTACACCTCTCATCAAACAATGCTCTCCGAAAATTCGTTAGACATATGGGAGGGGTTGACTGGCTGAAATTCGTCGGAAAAACATGTCCCACACATGCTCTATTGGATTCAAGTGCGGTGAGTATGCTGGTTAGTCTATGCGGGTGAAATCCACCGATTGAAAGTATTCGTCTACAATGTTTGCACGGTGAGGACGGGCGTTGTCATCCATATACAAAAATTTTGCACCCATGGCGCCCCAAAGCAAAAGCACATGTTGTTACAGAATGACATCCCGATATATGTGGCCTGTCATAGTCACATTCTGAACATGCAAGTTAGTTCTGGAACCCAGAATAATTACTCCCCAAACGAGAAATCGTGCAACACCGTAATGGTGTCGTTCAACGGTGTTCTCCTGGTGGTAACGGGTTCCTGGACCTCTCTTTATGAAAATCCGGCGTGAATCAGACTGAAAGCTAAACCTGAACTCGTTGGAAAATATCACACAAGACCACTGTTGCGGTGTCCACAATGCATGTTGTCTACTCCAGGCTGACCGGAGTTGACAGTGAGTTGCAGTAAGTAGAACACATCTTACAGGCCTACGAGTATATAGACCAATGTGTTCTAAGCGCCTGTACACGGTCTGCCTTGAAACTGTCGTACCAGTAGCTGAAGAGAGCTTACGAGACAAGTCTGATGCTGTGCTCCGTCTATTTTTTTGGCAGTAACTGACAAATACCGGTACACATTCTGCATTGTAACTCGGGAGTGACCAATGCTGTAACGTCTACTCACAACTTGGAACCGTTGCCAAAGCTTGAAGATGACTTTTTGGGTGGTTTCAAGTTCTTCGGATACTTCCAGCTGGGTACGTCCAGATTCCAGATGGCCCATAATTCTACCACGTAAAACATCATTCCAATACTTCCTTTTTGCCTTAACTATGCGGTTATTGCAATGAAAGGCTTTTAAAGCGCTTGTGAACAATTTTACTTCTTTGCAGCCATTCCTTATATACTACCTTACGGTAAAGAAGTATTTAGTTTTGCACTAGCTATGCAGAGTTTTAGATCTTGTGAATTAACTGTTAGAGATTATTGCTGTTGGATGTCTTTTACAGTCTCATTATTGTGACGTACTATCAGCGTCATCTAGTGGTTTCTTGTAATTTGCATATTATTTGTGTGTAATAATTCAACATGTGAAATTTTTGTTTTAGAGCTCAATTTCTGTGTGTTTCTGAATTATCCTTAGTGTGTATCCTTAGTGGACGTGAGTGTACATTCATAGATTCGCTAATTTTTGTTAAACATATAGTGTTCACTTTGAACTAAGCCTTAAGTTTTCTTTCCTTTTCTCTCTCACAAAAAAAATTTAAACTGTGGCTTATATATAAATGGTTTTCTATATTGTTGGTTTAAGAGATTTTAATTTCATTTATTGTAGTGATTAAGCTAACTTAAATATGAGATTGAGAAATTTTTATTGGAGATGTATACATTTTCCTTTTTTACAAAACTTTTTTAAATTTAATTATGCGTATGTAAGCACTGTTTATTTCTCTATTCTTAAGGACACATTTCACTAGAAAAAGTTGAATTAAAGTAATTTCTTAATATTAAAATTATCTAAGGGATATTAAAAAAAATGTGAAGCTTTAAAAGACCTTATATTAATTTATCTACATCCAAAAATAATGAAATACTTCTTTACCGTAAGGTAGTATTACATTACAATGATACATTTCATCTCCATGTTGATATGAATTAGTTTTCCTCATCAAATACGTGACCAAGAGATATATCTTTCAATCAAGATCAAGAGGTCATCAAGAGATATATTTTTAACTACCCAAAAATTCTTATTAATTATTTTATTTTGAATTAAAAATAAATTTTTTTCTTATACTTCATTAATAAAATATTATCTTGAAGTATAAGTAAAAAAAATTTATTTACTAGAATTTCAGGTTGAGATTCATCTTTATTTTTTCTCCGCAGAAAATTCTTCTTACAATTTGAAGGCACTCTCTAATGCTGGATTCAGTTAGATAAATCCTATTTTTTTTCTTGGATCATTAATGATTTAGTTTTGCACTAGCTATGCAGAGTTTTAGATCTTGTGAATTAACTGTTAGAGATTATTGCTGTTGGATGCACTTTTGACCATAGGCCACACACTTTTACAAGTTTAAGATCTGGACTCAGCGGTGGAAGGGAAAGTGTTAAAAGATGGTTCATGTTCAATAGATGTTCATGTTCAACAAATCACTTTTTCTCTTTTGGCGCACTGTACTACATTATTGCCTATCAAATTTACATTACCGTTAAAATAAAATGTAACTTTTTAGAGAATTTTTATTCTGATGTAACACTTGCTTGGTGGTAAGCTTGATTTTTTAATATATCTAGGTGTTTCATGATTACTTGTTTAGTTTCAAGGAATAATACGCACCACTTTCACGCCACCAGAACATACTCCTTTTTTACGACAGTTCCATTAGATTCTTACTTTTACAAAATGAGGTTTAGTGGGATTCATGCAACTACATTACCTGTTCCTAAACTTCAGATGCACAAAGTCTTTTTTCTTAACACTACCGCAAAAGAATTTTGTTTTACAAGAAAATCATTTTATTACTGTTAAAACCAATAATGCATTATTTTGTTTTTGGAATTCTTTGTCCTTTGTTCGCGCTAAAATATGTTGGAAATTGATGATTTTTGTCTTTGCAAGTACAATATAATCTGTTAGATCGTATAAAATTCTTTTGAGACTATATAGATCACTTTCTTAAAAAACCGCAATTACGCAATATGCAAAAACCGCAATTACGCAATATGCAAAAACCGCAATTATGTTTCACAGACGATGAATTTGGGTTTTGTGATTTCAACTTTTGAAAACCTTCAATAAGGCTACTTTGGAGAAGGCAATAAGATGTACTGTCTTACTTAGAATTCGAGGGTGCTTCTAAACGGGTACTAACAATAAAACTTTTTTATCAAATGGTGAAAGAATTTTCATTTTCCCCATTTTTCATCCTTCATTATGAAATTCAAATTCATCTTACTTTGATAATATTCTAACGATGTGTTGTTCTCGTTATGGGAAAGCTCTAAGAGTTTAAAAAGAAATCTCAAAGCTTTCTAAATTATTATCTAATGTTTGTATGTATATATAAACTCAATGATGCATATTCTTAGTATAAAATGAAGACACTTTACAATGGCTTTTTACTGACCTTAAAGGCAGTTGATATATTTTGTCAGGTATATGAAATCGCTCTCTTGCTTTACGAAATAACTTTTTACAGCATATTAAAATATATTCATATGTTGAAAGAGGGAATCTCGGAAAACTTTAAAACTTTAATTTCAATAAATTTGCACCCAGAATGCTATAACCCAACATTCCTAAATAAAGGACAAAAATGATTGGTCTGAAATTTTGGCCTTTCATTTCACAAAAAGTTTGTTTTATCTTCAAATATGATGATAGATCTAATTTATTGAATTTGTGAATTAAGAAAACATTCCCAGTGTAATTCTTGAAGTTGCTGTAACAAAACGTAATAGATATTAAATAACCATTTTATTAACCATAAAAGAAACTATTCTTAAAAGTACGCTTTATTTTCAATGAAATTGATATAATAAAATATGCTCCATATTCAATATGGTTCTTTCATGCGAAATTGAGTAATTTTGTATTGGAATCTAGAGATATTAATTTAATATGGGAAAGAAAATTGTCATTATGATTAAAAATATATAAGAAAATGTACGCAAAAATTTATGTGTGTGTGAAAATTTCATAGAAATAAGGTTTTATTCAAAAGACACAAGACATGAAAATGAAAAGATTGGTTTGACTTTTTTTACAAAACATTAATTTAAAGAATAAAATTGCCCATAGATTGTCAATCACAGCTTTGAATTAATATAAATCGATGGAATCATTTTAAAGAAATTTTAAAAGTTAAAAAGTTCAAAACAATAATAATGAAATTTTTAATAAATTATAATAATAATTTTTTAATAAAAATCTAATTCGATAAATTAAAAATTGATATAAAGAAAATAATTTATTCTAATTAATAGCAAAAGTAATTAATAGCAATATTCAAATTAATAGCAAAAGTAATTTATATTAAAGAAAATAGAGAACCTATATTTTTTTAAAGATTTTTTTTATATGCTTTATTATGTTTTTCTTTCTAGTAATTTATTTAAATATTTTTACTGCTATTATAGACTCATTTTTTAAACATAATATTTTAAAAGATTATTTCATTTATGCCTCCGTTTTAGATAAAAAAAATGGTTTTCTTGCCCCGTTTTTGTGCCTTTATTTTCTTTGAATTTTCAAAATAAGACATTTGGTTTCGAACTAATAGTAGTATAGATTAATTAATAAAATAAGTTCCTTTTAATATTTTGCAATTATTTAAATTCTATAGATCATAAAATAAAATTACACTATATATTTTTATTCATAAAGTATCTCATATACATAAACATATTTTGAAAAAAATGTTCCTTTAATAACAAATCAAATATGTGAAATTTTTATATATTTATTTGAACCATATATGTATATAATTTCAAAACTGAAGGTTCAATATAATTCAATGAAATTAATCATAATAAAAAGTGAAATAAATAAGTTCATCAACATAATAGAAAAAAAGAAAGTTAATTCAATAATTGTACTTTAAAAATAACATTGTAAATAGATATTGTCCCAAAATAAATCATTTGCATGGCACTTAATTCATTTAAAGCTACATTACATATAATTCGAAAAGAAAATTTTTTGTTATAATTCAATATAATTGATCATAATATAATTAAATAAAAAATATTTATCAACATCGTGCAAAAGGCAATATCAGTCCAATGCTATCAAACTAAAAGAAACATTAAAATCAGAATTTCTGTGTTTATATTCAGATGAATGTTTCCTGGCTAGAAACTTAGACGAAACATTCTACTATCCAGGTCGCGTAATGACATGCCTTATTATGCATCGTTTTCTACATTTTTTTAATCTAATACTCAATTACATCATGTATGAAGTAGATTAACTGCATTTCTTATCTTTTTTATTATTTCTAAGGGTGGTAAACACGCTACGAATTAGCACGTTGCATCAATCAGGAATTTTCAGAAATTCCATTCCATCTTTCTAATTATACTTGATTCGTTCCATTAAAACTTCTCCATCCTTAGCAGCCTGAAGTGCCTCCCAGATACAAAATTCCTCCCCACCCCTCCTCAAGGATCGCACTAATCAAATTATTCGAATAGTTTCTGGGAGTAGAAGGTTAATTAAATTACAAATAAAGCATATATTAATAACTTGGAATAACAAATTGTTTTTTACTGTTTTTTTTGCGCATGCTTCTTTCAATGATTAATTCATTACACCTGAAATTGAAGGAAATTTGATCGAAACATTCCGAAAAATAAATTTACGATGTAAATTGGAATTAAATTTGGTAAATTTAGTTTTACATGTTGCAGAGAAAGTGAGATTAGTGATAAACAGTTTCATTAATTATAGTTTTCACGCTTTCAAAGGCTTTATTTTAAATTTATGATTATGTCTACCTCAAAATCTCTCAATTTTTGTTATATATATTTTTTTATTTTTAACACATTGCATATAAATATATGATGAGTTATTTGGATTCACTAATTTCATAATTAAACATTATTAATTTAATATGTTAGTAAGGTGATGCACAATGTATGAATGATTTACACGTGATACAATTCGTAAAGTGCATTATACACGCATATTATGCATATTAATGTAAAATGTCATAGTATAAATTACAGTTTATTTAAAATTTTATGTTAGTTTATATGTAATGTAACTAAAAATGTTTAAAATAACATTCAACAAGAAAAACATATAAATCTTCCTTAAATTTTCTTTATTGTTCCTCATTTCTAATATATTTAAAATATCTTTTTATTTTTAATTGTTTAATTTTTATTGAAGTGTGAGAACCTTTTCCCTTTAATTTTCAATTATTTATGTGAAAAATTAATTTCATTGATTTCGTGAAAGTGTTTGCTCCGTCAACAAAGAATATAGCTAAATTTCACTGCATTTCGAGTTATAATTTTTTAGAAAGAATTATGAACAATAAATTAGGTACACTTATTATATGTGAACTCTTATCTAAAATATATTATTGTAAATGGATTGTTCATCCAACAAACAACTCTATTTAATTTTCTATTTCATTCGTGTGACTGTGTGTTTATAGAAAAAACAAGAATTGTAAGTAAGATATGTTAGCCTTCTAGCTGTATATCAATTTAGTATGTTATTAAGTGAAATATATATATATATATATATATATATATATATATATATATATATATATATATATATATATATATATATATATATATATATATATATATATATATATATATATATATATATATATATATATATATATATATATATATTAACCTTTGCAATCAAATAGCCTGTTTTAGTTTTTGTTTAAAAATAAATCTTCTGAAATCACATATATACTATTTTGAAACAAATATTGAGAGAACGCAGTGAAATTTTATTTAATGAAATTAATTTTAAAGATAATGGATATTGCTGATGTGAATGAATGATACATTATTTAGAAAGTAGTTTTCCTAATACTGTCTATTAAATTTGCTAAATCATGAAAAAGTGCATATAACAAAACGATATTTATTAAATAATTATGTTATAATAGAAGTGATTACACTTTCAAGGAATTTGGAGACATCGATCGTACGAAATAAGTATTTTAAATACAAGAACTCTAGCAGCAATAACAGTGCTTATACATCAAAGGATTCTATCAAACAGGGATTTAATAACAAGTACAGGTACAGCTACTCATGCAGCTCTTAAGTGTTGCCACTGTTTATCCAAAGTTAAGACTAAGTTTGCTGTACATGGTATTGATAGGGTAGCCAATGACTAAATATTTTCTAATTAAAGATAGATCTGAGAAGCGTGTTGAAAAGGACAGAAGTTGAGAAGTGTTATTATATCAAGAAATATGTGTACTTGGCTGTTAAATGCATAGTGCCTTATTTTCTGAATTTTAATAGTTTGACACGTTCAAATAAAATGCAGAGATATGGCCCTTAATACAAAAGAAACGAAACTGCCATTGTTGAAAGTACCGTCAATTTGAACAGCAAATGATTGAAACTTGTATCCAATGAAAGTCCATATCCTCATTTTAAATAATGAACCAAAACGACAATGTCTTTCATGCTCATTATTTGGATAAACTAACCAAATGTAATCTGACAATGTGAGTTCATCATGATACCATCAAACACATATGCGGCTATCATGATGCCGTGAACAAAACCCTTTGAAAACACAATATAACAACTGAATTCAGATTCATCGTTAACATTATAGAAAATGTCCTCTCCATGACATAGTTCCAAAAATAGTAGAAGCCGTGGTCTCTGAGCTGAGGGTCCATTCAGATGCCTTCAGGCTGTTCATGGAAATACTTATTCTTTTACTTACAATCTTATTTCTTGACTCAAAATTGGTTATGTGGTTGAACAATCTGTTAAAAATAATTGTTATAGATTTTAAATATTTTAAATGATTATTTCCAAATATTTATTTATAGTATTCAAAAATTTTCAATGATTTTTTACATTGATAGTGCTATTGCCAATAATCACCATTGAAATGAAATCATTGTGAATTTTTAAAAAGTACATTTTGACAATGGGGCTTATTCATTACTAATCAGATGTCTTCTGATAGTGGAAGCTAGCAACTGAGCCGCGTCAGTAGGCCACTGTGAAAATCCACCAAAACAGTTTGGCAAATCTACGAAGTTTAATATTTAAAATTTGTTACAATCTAGAATGTAATCAATTCTAGAACACGATGCTCCAGAAAATGAATAGAGAATGAGGCAGCATGCATCTCATATTCAACTGAATTTCATATTCTTTTCTTCAAATTATGGAAAAAAAAACTTCATTAATAAACTATGGACATATGTATTCTTTCTTAGAGCATGGTCAAACTGTTAAGCAATAATATTAGTTTAAAGTGCTTATGCATTAGAAGGACTGAAAACATTATATACTCAAATCTATCACCCATTATTCTCTATTTTTCTATATTTTTATAAACTTAGAGATATTTTTATGCATTTAATTCTATACGTTTACTTTTTAAAAATAATATCCAAAAAAGTTTTATATTTCAAAAAAGTGGAGAAATTATAGAAATAGCTACAGAAGTATATCTTAGTTTTCAGATATTTTTTTTAAGTATTTCTCTCTCTCCTCGGAAAACGTATGGTAATTTATTGGCAAGGAAATGGAAAAATAGAAAAAACAGTTTCTTAAAGATATTTTCAAACTTGAGGATTTACAGCTTTCGTAAAAGTGTAATAAGCATAGTTGGCGAACTTTCAGGTTTTCGTTTTCATTTTTTGTTTCTTTATATTTTCAAATGTTCAATTCATAATAAACAAATTTGGATATAAACTAATTGCTAGCTTCCGTTTATTTATTTAGTGTTTAAAGAATTCAGGATTCTGAGCTTTGTAATTTATTTTTAATAGAAATATATTTTTGTAGCAGGTAATAAATGTTTTTAATGCATCTGCTGTTTTATTCTAAAATAATATTTTTAAAATTGTTTTTTTCAGTTACAAATTATTTTTAGATTTTGAATACATATGCGGTAAATAGTTTTTTGGACTCAAAATTTCAATTACACACATTAATTTAAAGCTGAAATTTTTAAATATTTTTTGGGGAAAATAGAGAATGAGATATCGAGGAACGTGTTTCTAAAAATATTTGTTTCTATATTTTCAATATTAAGAATTTTTAACAAAATCTTGTTGATTTAAAGTTTTAAATGAGGTGTGTAAGAAACAAAAAAAAATAGGATAATGTGGAAAATATCTTTTTCATTTATTTAACATTATAGAAAAAAATCATTTAAATTTTATTAGGTATATTACAAATATTTTACAACCTAAATTTCTCTGTAATATGAGTAGAAAAACTAAATTCAATTGATGTATGGGCAAAAATAAGCAGTCATCTAATAATTCAACTACAGCAATGTTTTTACTTTTTGAAAAGGAAAATATTTTTGATAAAAATTATTTACTAATTAAAATGAAATGTATTTACAAATTTTTTCCCCATAATAAATGGTAAGTTCAAGCAAACAATTTATATTTTAGTTCGTTAATATAGTTAAATTTGATACTTTCAAAATCAATTTTAACGAAAATAACAAAGAAAATTGAAAAGTAATGCTAATATATTTTTAATATTTTTCAAAATTTATTTATGGATTTAAAAATATTTATTTTATTCTTGTTTTGTTAACTGGCAAATTTGTATGACATAAATTGTATATCCATTTTAATGTCATATGAACATTTATGTAGTTAAGCATTTAAATATAAAAATTTCATACAAAAATTCAAATTTGGCAGAAAAAATTAATGTAACTTATTTTATATATGGTATCAGTGTGAAATAAAATTACGGAGCTTAATAGATATTTTAATATGTCAAATTTTCTGTACTGAATTAAAAATTATTGCTAAGCACAGCTATAAATTAGTAAAATTTTTTAGTATAAAAATTTATTTACATCACATATTCTCTTGTTTATAATGGATGTAGAACACGTGATGTTTTCTTATTGTAAGCGTTTTCTTATGTTTTCCTTGATCAGCATCAAACTTATAGATCAACAAATAGTTCTTTTGAGGTTCATAAAAGCAAAAATTGTTGTCATAGAAAAAAGGATGAAAGCATTTTGAAGCTTTTATTGATAGTAACAAAAGCACTTCAATTTCTAAGCTTGACAAATAAATAAAGAGAAAAGTAAAAAAATTCCGAATAAATTGAAAAAAAAATTCCTTTTATGGATGTTAATTTAATAGCTGTTGATGTACAGTTTAAAGTAGTAAGTTTATCATCTACACTTCAGAAATGCTTCGGAAATTAACCCAATTCACCAATTTCCTTAAAAGAATTGAAAATAATTGAAAACGAACTTCATATGAATTTTTCGCTTCCTTAATTGTTTTTTAGCAGGTGGTTATTAGTGAAATCATTAGAATAGGAAAAATGTTTTTTCTTTTCTTTTTTTATTTGATTGAATAGGACTGGAATTAATGAGGCGGGAAAAAATAGCAAACTAAAATACAAAGAAAGTGGGTGCTAAGAGCTTCACAAATCAGTTCTTTTCTCAGGATTTCGAAACTAAACTAATCATGTTGTTGGAAAAAAATTTCATTGATTCAAATTCTTTGAAAAAAGTTTACTCCTTTGAAGAATTTAATGGACTGTAAATTCAATTTAATGTTGTATTTGACTTAGAAAATTGTCTTTTTTTCCAATTTTTTTATGTAAAAGTCTTTAAGGAAAATAATTCAAATATTGTTTTTTACATAAAATAGCGATGAATGGTGCTTAATATTTAGACTTATACGCAGTTATCTAATCTTAAAGAGAATACGTTTTTATAATATATTAATGCTGAAACTCTTTGAAAAACATTCGTTGTTTTAGAAATTCGTTAATTAAAAATGTAATATTTTATAAATTTTAAAAAATGGTTAGAATTTTTAATGTTTGTTTTATGTAAAATTTGCAACCATTATCTTTTTTTTAAAAAATTAAACATTCGTTTTTTTAGAGTGTAATTAAAAAATAATATAAAAAATAGAAAAATTTGAAACATAACACCATTTGATATTTCTCAAATTTTTAATTACATTTTAATATTACAGTCACCTTTTCAATAGGAAGTAAATTTTTTGATTATTTTTTACATTTTAATTATTTTTTAACTGGAAAATTTTTATTAATAATTTTTATATTACTTTGCTTATGTCTCAAAATCAACATATTCATACACATATGTTTATGTATGTATATATGTACATTCATATGATATTAATGTTTTATAAAAATGTAGGAGTATGATATGAATAAAACGAATATACGAGTGAATGCAAGATTTTTGATTCATTATGCTATGTTAAAATTTAAATTAGAATACTGCTTTCAATAATATTATTCAAGTATTGCCATATATAATAAAATTTGATTTATGTAAATTAAATTGCTTTATTTTTTATTATTTCTTTTTCTGTCATATTTTATAGAATTTTGTTATCAATACTCTAGACATCGAATTTATTGAACTATTATTAATTTTTTTTATCTTCTTCATTACTTTTTTATTGTTCAATAAGAAAATAAAACAACAAATATGCTATAAAAATATAGTAATGAATTTTAAAACAAAATTTTCAAGTATTATGTGTTTGCCTATTTATGGTATTATCTTTCCTTCTATTTAAATTGCCAGAGAAGCATATAATATCCCTACTATTTTGTAAGTATGCTTAAATGGAAATGAAAGTATCCAAATGATTTTACATTTACATATGAAAACTTTAGTTGATTTAACGACTGAAGCTTATGCGGAGTTGAGTTGAGAAAGATGTTGCACTGAAACTTATAATTAACGATCATTTAGCAGCTTGTAAAAATTTTTATGTCATGATGTAATTAATTTAAGTGATGTAACATTTCACTGTGGAATTTTTTACGCTTCAAGAAAACAGCTAGTGGTTTTGTTCCTTTATTAAAATTATCATCAATGCGTTACTGTTGTGAACTTCATTTCTAAATGCTACACAATAAATTATTTTCTTATATATATTATTTTAGATGACAAACTATAGAACATTATGTTTTTCCGCTTAAATTGAAACTTCCATCAAAATTGTTTTTAAATTTTTAGATATTTCGGCGTTTTTAATAAAAAATATTTAATTTCTTGTATTGTTTTCATTGCTTTGATTTAAATTTGTCTTCTTATTCTTAACTATATTAAACATTAAAACATATTTAGTAGTACATGCACTTTTATTTGTTAAAAATATAGAATTCTTTTTTTTTACGTTTAGCTAAATTCCCAGTCAAAAGTGATTTTATTTAATTAATTGAGCTTCTGTTTATTTCGGTATAGCATGTGTATATACAAAAACTATTAAATGTATGTTCCGATTCTACTTATATTGCTTTGATTCAATGTTCAACTTTTCAGTTCATAGTTATGTTGTGCTACGAAAATCTAATTGGAATATGTGTTTACCTACACATATCTGTTCAAATACGTGTAAGCACACATATTTCACTAATAACATTTAAGCTATATAATGTGTGTAGTGAATCAAGTATAAACTATGAATACATTTACACAGATGTAGAAAGCCTTGAACGAAACGCAGTGAAGCGAGTACATTCAGCTTTTTAATAATAAATGAAATGAAATATTTTATGTATTTTATTATAAATTTTTTTAATGAAAATGTGATTAAATATACTGTCAGCACTTCATTCTTTTGTTCAAATAATACTTTTTTGATAGTTAAATTCTTTATTTGAAAAATGTATAATTCAATGAAACGTTTACTAATTCTATGCAGGAAAATTATTCATATGTAATGTATACAACAAGAGATGTTTTTCATTCTTTTAAACGAGAATATGGTGAAAAAATGTAGATATTCAAGAAAAGAAATTTTGAGCTCTCTCCTATATCAAGTTTTACCTTTCTGAAAATGACTTTCAATGAAAATTTATTAATACGATTAAAATAAATTTTAATCAAAATCTAGTCATAACTTTTCGTTTCATCTTGTAACATGTAAATAGTATCAGCAAATTTAAGTGCGCTGAGATTTCATAAATAATAAAATTCTTATTTATAATAAATATATATTTTTCGAAATAAAATAGTCACAAATAAATATAAAACTAAATTGAAGTATATTTGAAAAAATATATAGGCATGCATTTTACGTATAAGTTTTTTAAATGTACTTTTGAATAAAAAAATTTGGAAATTTTAAAAATGCAAGAAAAATTTATTATTTTGTAATCTAATAAATTATAATTAGGACAATAATCATTCTTGGCAGCTTCTTAGCGTTTCTCTCACACTTACAACTAAAATACATGAAACCATATTGTATTAACTTTCTTTTAAAACGGTTCAGTTAACAAATAAAACAAAATTGCTCATGTTTCAATATCATCTACTTCAAACGAAGTTAAATTTAAATGCTCTAAACATTGACATTTCATAATAACTGTATGAGTTTCTAAAACAGTAAACGAACTTACATAGACTTTCTTCGATTAACTTTAACTTTTAATTTTTCAATGACCTTTATTCTTCATCTTCTTTAACTGTAACAAGAAATAAAATTTTATTTTAAAATATTCAAAATATTTGTTCAATACATAAAGAATTTAAGCTCTCATTTTAAAATCATTTAACCATTAACAAAACTCTTATTTCCTACAAAAAGGGTCATGTACAGTGACTATTTGGAAAATAACTTTTAACTATACAATATGTGTATGGAAATCATTACTGAGAATATATTTTTTAAGTAAGAGGCATAAATATTTTATCAAGATAACTATCTTGGAACTTGTTCTCTTACATGCCTATGTATTCTATTTACGTAGTAAACGCAAACTATGTCAAAAACATTGTTTTAAAATAAGATAAAATTAATTAAATGTTTAAATTTTCCAAACAATTTTTTCAGTAAATGGTTTAGTAAAAAGTTACAAACAATTATTACTATTTTTAAATTTAGATTAAATTTATATATTGTACATAAAAATGGAAATGCAATTTCTTTGTTGATAGGAAACATATTTACAGATATTGTTTTTTTTAAAATGGAATTAAATTTACGCTCATTTACAATTTATTAAATTACTTCTTTTTCATTCGAAAGTATTGTTTATTATAACTACATGAAGATGGGAAATGATTTCTTATTGAAAGTATTTTGAATTTCTATATAAAGATTTTTTAACCATAAAATTGTTGTTTCTTTCATTCCTGTTAAGCTCATGATTACGTCACTTCACTACAATTCTCAGCACAAATTCTGAATTTTTTTTTGGCGATGAAAAAATGTTGCCAAAGTGACATATTGTGACGTGCGCGATAACGTAAATACCAGGGTTGTCAAAATAGAATTTCCCGCATAATTTTTATAGGTCTCTATATCTATAACGTAATAAAAACCAGGTTGCCAGATACATAAGAAAATCAGTACCCATATATCTGTACCCATTTCTCACTGGTTTAAAATATCCATGACGTCAGATAAAGTTTCATTTTTGTCACACATAATTAATTATGATATCGTATTGAGATGGATCGACGAATTTGCACTATGCCTTCAAATCGCATTCATCGAGCGGCAGCAAACAAGGCAAAGTTTACCATCGAATGCTTAAGAATATTGTTCGCGAAACTCACTTTATTAATAAAACGATTTTTTATTTAACGACCAAAGGATTGGTTTGAAAAACCGTTTTCTATTGATTCAAGCCATTAACAGGTTGACCATAGAACAGAAGAAAAAGCAAAATGAAAGAAATAAAAAAATATCTCCTTAATGGTTGGTTTAAATCGGCAAGGACTAATTATATATTTGAAAATTTCATTAATTAATAGAATTCTAAATTAATAATTGCAATATTAGTAGACAATGTTTTTAAATCTTAAGACAAATACCTTGCTTACGTAATCATTAAATTTTTTTATTATTATCATTTTCTCCAGGCACTTATTTTGAATTGAAGACGGGGTTATAAAATATTACATGTTTAAAAATGAAATAATAATGGTATTCATATGTTATTCTGAAACATTAATGAATTTTCTAGGTGTTTGCATTTTTGCCCAAAGATTTCAAATCAGTAAATATTATTGAAAAAAAATTGTTATCCTTAAAAACTGATAAAAGTTTTTGAAAACAATTTCATTATAAACAGTACAGATTTTATTAAATATTTGAAAATGTTTTCAAACTTTACTGATTCATATACTCTGAATGAATCAGAGCCAAGTGCATTTGGCATATTTTAATCAATATTACAAAATTCTTACAGATTCAATGCGAAAAAGAAACAATTAAAAAGTGAAAACATTAATGAATATTTTATTTAATTAAGCTTTATAATTTAAAGATTATTTCAAGGAAGAAATTTGAATTTTTAGAACAATGTTTCTTTTCAATATTTAGCTAGAGATTTTCCAGCGAGCAATGAGACAAATTGATAAGCATATTTTGTTTCATTTTTGGACTTTATTATAACATATTTGAAATATCAACATATTTGTTTCTATTTATCTCTACTTTTATCTCATCAATCTATTCAAAATAATTTGAATGAAATAAAACAAATTAAAATATATTCTTATCTTTTGTTTAATTTGATAGAGTTTTGGTTTGGTATATTAGTTGTTAGGTAATGTTTCTATCATTTTTTAAATAATTACTTACGATATCGCTATTAGAAAATATTATATTTTAAGAAAAACATGAACAATAATAATATTCACATATTTCAATACTTTTAGTTTAGAGTAAAGCTTTGAAACGTTTTGTCTTCAGTTCAGTATATCATGGATTTGTTGTTTAGTTACGATACAATTTTTCAAATATTTTTGAATAGTTATAAATTGCTACTTCAAATTAAATAATTTTTAGATGGCATAAATTAATTGTACAGTAACTTTTATTGTACCCAGTTTTATTTTTGCTTCTTACATACATATTAAAATGCTATATTAAAATACTGTAATGTTTATATTAATTAATCATTAAATTTAATAGTTACAGAATGTACGCCGACCACCTTGTCTAGTAGTCAGAGTGCCTGACTGCGGATTGGACGGTACTGGTATCGAATATCAGTTCGGGCATGGATATACTTTCTCTCTCTGTCTATCCTGTCTTTGTTCTTTCTTTGTATGAATGGGACGTGAATGGTTGCTTACCCTATAAAAGGGTACCTATGGCATGTGTGTTCTGAGTAAGTCAGACTCCACACCAAAATACGGTTCAGTTGGAAAAATGGAGCAGCGCACCACATAATGCCAGCCTAGCTGGCACAAGACAACAATAATTATATGCCATTATACAGCGGTATTTACTAATGATTCTATACTAGTTTGATTTTACATTCTATTCTTCGTTGGCACTTTTCTTAACTCTCAAATTGCAATGCGACAAATTAATAGATTAATTTGTTGCAATAGTACAAAGAAAAAAGAGCTTAATATAACAAATAAATTAATAATGATTAAGTAAAATTAGAATTTATTTTCCATTCTATAAAATATTCTTAGGAATAAAGAAGGATAAGATTAATTTATTTAAATTTAAAATTATATATGAATAAAACCTATATTTTATGGGCAATGAAAGCAAGTGAAAATAAATCAATAGTTTGTATTTAATAATATATAGAGTGGGAATTTCAGAAGGAATTATTCTTTTCCATATTATTTCAATCTTAGTTACATAATTTATAATATTTATCAAAAGTTATAGTTGCTTTAATGAAAAACTCTTAAAATAAACACTTGAGATTTTAATCCATTTTACCAAAAAATTGTTATGCTTCAAAATTAATATAGATGGATTTTCAAATGTTATTCTTATCTTAAACAATTTTATATATAGTGATTTTAAATTGTGTTTCAGAACCAAAATGTGCTTTTCTGACTAAAAATCTTTTTTATAATTTCATAAGTTAAGAATTGATCATGTAAGTATAAAAATTCCCAATCTACGAGTTTAAAAATCTAAAATTCAATTATATTTTAATTATGTTTTTGTTACTATATAAAATAATTCCTATTTAAAATGATTTTCTGAATCAAGCTTTAAAAGTTACTTCTTTCTGTGGTAAACTTTGAAAAATTACTATAGTTTCTAATATACATTATCTGAGTTACGTGTAAACATTATTAATTTTGAAACCGAAAAATAGGTTTGTGAATATGTATTGTCACGAAAACTTTATCACTGAGTAATAATAAAGTAGAAAATAAATATTGGAAAATAATTTAGGAAATTGATCTGGCGATACTTTTATATTACAAAATATATTCTTTTCTTAACAGAAAAACTCATTTTGGAATATATAAATATTTCATACAAACTATTACAAATTTCCTTTATCTTAAAATTTACTTAAATAAATACCAAGCAATATCTTTACAAAGATACTGTTATGGTTTGGAATTCAGGAAAAAATCCTAATAAATTCTTTTGAGAATAAATATAAACGGAAAGTTTAATCTAGACACACCATCCTCAGGTGAGCATGAATAAGATTTAATACCACTGCAAAGAAATTCTAACTTCCACTCTTACATTCTCTAGAAAGGGACTTTGGATCAAAAGGGGGGAATTTCAGAATATATCACAACAACTTAACGAGAACTGCACTTACGTGATTCCGCTCTGAGTGACATGCGCAAGATGAAATTCATCCCTACTCAAGAATATTCCCTTTTTTTCTCCCTATCTTTCTCCGTCTGAGAATTTCAGTTTAAGAATAGTAGTCACCTCTTAAAACTCGGCGACGAATCTGGCGACATACGTTTCTTTACCGTAAAGAATTCTCGAAGAATAAGGAATGGGGCAAAAAATATCTATGTATGTTTAAAATGGAAAAGAAGAGAGAGAAAGCTTCTTTGTGCTTGTGTCGAGTTCTTTTGCTCGTATACGACACGTGATTTACTATGCGCATACTAAAGTTTCTTTTCACGGATAAATCCTAAAAATTTCACCTTTTTTCGAATTTTTTTGGTATCCTATATTCTTGTCTAGTTAAGAATCTTGTGGATTTCCAAATGCAATCATCCACAAAAAGAAAAAAATATATTTACGAAATTTAATTTCGAAATTTTTAAAAATCTCATGTTTTAAAGATGGATCATTTCTTAGATTACTTACAGAATATAAAAAATCGTTTTGAAAATCTAAATTCTATTACTGTTTAATATGTTTAGTTTATATTAAATAATTTATGAAACCATTCATATATTTCTAAGCACTTTTAAATTAATTAAAATTAATTATGTTGTTTGAAATATCTATATGTTTTACAGATAAAATACACATATGTGAAATAATCGTAGATGTAACACTCAAATTTGAAAGCATAAAAAAGTAAAATTATAATAATTACAACGAATAATCAGAATAAGTGGTCCTAAATGTAATAAAATTAATATAAAAATGGTTTAAACTTAATAACAAACTAAATCTAAGTCACAATACACTGTTCACACTAATCTGATACTCTCAAAAAATACTCATAAGTGATAAATAATCTGACTATTCTGAAAACAAAATATTACGAGTAAATATTACCACTTAAGTTAGTAAAAATTGTATAATATTTTAAAATAAGACTTTGTTGTATATTTCAATTTTTTGAAATAGCAATTTTAAAATTTTATTTGTTACGTCTAATTTATTATTACATTTAAATGTATTAGGCTTATTGATATTTTAATTACTTAAATGACATTTTAATTACTTTTTTTCAAATATAGAAGGAAAACAAATTATAATGTGTATAATATAAAATATTATACAAAATGTGTGATTTAAAATACTACTTTTAAAGTAAATTTTCCTTTGTTATTAGATTTGAATTGTTATTAAATTTGATAAAAATTATTAGTATGAAACATTTTTTGTAAAAAAACTTTTTTTACTCAATTTATGACATTTCAAGTAATTTTAAGATATTTACATAATATTTCGATTTAATTTAATTACTTTAATTAACATTAATATTTTGTATCACTCAGATTTATGAGATATTTGTTTCTGCTTTGAAACAAAAATCAGGAAATTTTGGATTTATGACCTTATTATTATTACTAAATACAACGATAGTCTTCTTACATTCAAAATCATTGCTTAAAATTAAAAAGATTTTCATTACGTTTTCATTTATTAATGATAATTTATTTTATACTAACTGTTATTTATTTTATATTTATTTTATACTAACTAGGATCTTAATAAAAATGGTGGATATTTTATTCTCATTCGATTAATAACATTTATTTCGATTAATCTCTTAAGCCCCAATCGCCGAAATTTGCAGGAAATATAACCTATTTTCAATATAGTGTCAACTTAGAGTTGCTGTTTATTAGAATTATCGCTTATGAGATTTATACATGTTTATGATAATTTGTTATTGTTGTTTATGATAAATTATTATACAAGTTTATGATAATTATATATTGAAAATTATTTTATGATAATTTGTAATCCTTTTTAATCTGAAAATTATTGTTGGATTATTGTTGTAAGAAAAAATATTAAATTTTCTTAAATGTAACAAATAAAAAAAAATCTAAATGAATTTAAAGGCATTGAACATATTTAGCAATTAATATTTGACAATCATTAAAAATTGATGAATCGCTCCAAATGATTTGTATTTTTTCACTTTTATCACGACAAATATTTGTTTTGAATGATAATAAATTTTCCAAAAATCTTGAAAATGTTTTTGAATTTATCATTCAAATAACACTTCATTCTTTTAAAAATGAAAAAAAATCATGATGGCTATTTGAAATGATAAAAAAAAACTGCGTAAATGTAAAAAAATATAGCATGAAAAACAATGAAAATTAATGCTGAAAAAGAAAAACAACTTCTCTTTTTATCTTGATACAAAATCAATTAACATTTTTTGCGTTTTCTATTTTACCCACAAAACAAAATAAAAATTTAAATAATGCATTTCTTCTTAAATTGTTTTAAATGTTTTTGGTTAGAACGTGCAGTATCAAATTTCTGCTATAACTTTAGTATTGCTAGAAACATTGTTTTCAGTGGAAGCCTGTCGCGCTATACTTGTACGAAAGTCTAGACAAAACGTCTGGAATTTTTTTACTGTCCAGGTCAGGATATATTATTTTTGTGCTTTTGAGAAGACTTACCGAATTTGCTACATCACTTGCAACACTCAATGTAATATATTTTGCCATTGAATACATTTCTTGAGTGGGAAAATAATTACTGATGAGCAAGTCTTATTACTATTTATTCTATTCAGCTATTTGTTAATTTGCTGAATCATGAAAGTGAGTTGAAATGAAAAATATGGCGTTTGTCTTATTTAACATTTTTAAAAAAATTATAAATAATGGTAAACATATGGTAAAAAAATGACAATGAAGAAAAAAGTGGGTTAAGAATTTTATTTAAGGAAGATAACCTTAAAAATTCTAAAACATTCCAAATATATATGAGAGGAAAATATTATTGCGAGGAATATGTTAATAATTACATTTTGAATAAGTAAATATGTAAATAATTATGTTGTGGATGAATACGCATAGAAATTCCTTGTTTAATATTTGTTTGTATTATTTTTTAGAAATCACAATATGCTTTGTTCTAGAAACAAATAACAATTGATAATTACTAAGAGGAAGAGGATAAATCAAAAACATTCAGCTAAGAACACACTTACATTGAAAGTCTATGCTCAACGTCTATGCTATGTTTATCAAGAAAAGCTAGGATAGAGATAGAAACATTTCATTTCAAAGACAATTGTTTCATCACAAATCCAAAATGAGCCTGCTTTTATTAGTACGCTTTCAACAGTGCATAGAGTTAAGAAAGTAATACATTGTTTAAAAAATGTGGGTTTCTCTCTCTCTGAATAGGAATTTCGCAAATTTTTAAATATTGTGGAATTTATATTACCGCAATCCCTTCCCAATTGTACAGCATTTGTAAGCTAGGGCATTTGAGTAGTTTTCTGTTATTATTTGTTTTGCTGCTATAATGTAATTTATCGATATTTCTACAAGGTAAGTCTCAATCCTTAAATCTAAAATTAAACAGCAATCAAAGTAGAGAGTAAAGAATAAAACAATTGAATTCTGTACTAAACATACGAAAATTGTTTTTACATAATACCACTATTCTTTGTAATCATATATTTGACAGCTAATGACCTCTATTATAAAGCAATTTAACTGCCACCACTTAAATTGCAAGGGAAAATCTAGGAAATATTCTCAAGCAACTATCCCTACTAATGGGCATGTGGAACATCTATTTTCCATTTTTTTAACAATAACTAGGATCAAACCCATGAGTTCTTATTTGATGAACATTTTTCTATCTGTAACATACTGTCTCACAAGTATACTTCATTTTGTACATCAAACATTGTGAACTCTGTGATGAACTTTTATTTTTAATTTCTTATCTCTACAGATGCTGTTTTTTTCGAGAAGTCATTATATTTTAATTGTAGGAGATAAAAAATGAGATTTAAAAATTCTTAATGTAGTCAATAATTTGTATTTAAAATAATGAACAAAAATAAATTGTGATATTTAATACATGATAGAAAAGATTTTTCAATATCTACTGGTACCGTGTTCCTTATTTTAATTATTTATATATTTTATGAATTATTTACATTTTATCATAATGTTGACATTATGCTTCTATAACTTTAGCGCAATTAAAAGATCTTTAATTAAAATTGCAATCATTTAAATATTAATAATTAATATTTTTAATTTCAATTTGAATACGATTTAATACAATTTCTGAAATAAATAAATACATGATTTATTAAAAATAAAATCAACACAGAATGAAAGGAAAAGTATAATGAGTATTATTAAATAATATAATTTAGTTTTAGTCAGTTAAGGGAATACGAATTAAAGTTTGAAATCTCATGAAAATGAAAGATTTTAATCGCAGATAATTATTTCAGATGATAAATGACGGATTAAATAAATCTAATACGGTAACGCTTGAAGTAATATTCAGATAAAAAATACGACGGTAAATTTAACACCAGAAAATATGCTTCTGATAAACTAAACAATGACAAAATAAACGGTTGATTTACAAATTACCAGCCATTTCACAACTTTTAGAATTAGCTTATCTCATTTACAATTCTATATTTTTCTAAACTTGGAAACTCGTTTCACGTAATTTATTTTCTTTTTCTTATTTCAATCTTGGAGTAAACATTTGAGATATTATCCCATAAAATCACGGTTTTCATGAACATTTAACTTCCAATCTTAAGGTGCTCATGGTATAAAATTTTCCTTAAACGCTATTCAAATAATCTTCTATCTTCTTAAAAGAACTGTATTTATCTTGTAGGAACACCAGCTATGTAAGATCCCTTTAATCTCCTAATTTATTATTCAAACTTTTATTCTCAAGACCATACTATTTACAAAATTTATCCTTCGATAAATTTATTAATAAGGAAGTTAACGCACACGTTTTTAACATAATTGTATGCACAGAGAAATTTTTCTTCTTTTTATTTCAGTTTTCTTTATCTTTGAGACATTTCTAAAACTTAATATGAAGATTTTTAGAAAATATTTTTTTCCTGAAAGAAAAAGCCTTTGCTAAAATTCAGTCTTTGAAAAGAAAAGAAAACAGCTTCAGAGTTTGTAGGAACTTCTTCAAAGCCATTGATAATAGCTCGCTAGATGTCGTTTGCACCTGTTTTTTGTTAAATTAATCGATCAAAAATACGGTTTGGTGAAGATAAATTGTTATACTAAAAAACATTATACTTTGCACGTGTTTCTCTTTTCCGTTCAATGAACGAGATTTTTTTTCACTAAAAGCAAAAAGCTATTCATTAATTAAATGCTTACGTTAATTTCTAATTAAATTATATTAGTTTAACAAAATCAGTAAGGCTCCAAAATCTCTTGAGTCATTACATTTTTTAAGTCTTCAAATTTATAATTGAATCAAGGGTTTTTTTTTAAATTTTGTGTTCTAAATACAAAAATTGAATAAATGTGACACTGAACCTTAGTTTTAATCTTGAAAAAATAAAAAACTTCACTTAGATTTATTAATAATATAAACTTTGCAATGAAGGGTTTCCTAATTTAGAGAATATCATAATCAAATAATTGAATTTTGGGCATACATCATTAGAAAATCTTGCCATAAATTTCTGAAATGTTTTTCTACTAAAATATTACTATAATGCAAGTTTATGTTATATCGGTAAATATATTACAATTAAATATTTGAATTAGTAATCCGTATTAGGAAAAATTAAATAAATCTTTATTAATTTTAATATCTATGGTCAAATAGTTCTTTGAAAACACTTTTACATAAATCATACAAATAATCGTATAGTATCAAATACTGAAGTATGCTAAAAAGCAATATTTAACTACATTTAAATAAGAATAAAATTTTGCTACTTGAATTTATGTAAATTCTATTCCTGTAAAATTGAACAACAGTCTTTATTTCAGATCAAGAAAAAGAATATTATTGGTTTCATTAAAAATTATGAACAGTTGACTGTGTTAGAAAATGTAAGTTTTAATTTAAAAATGGGAGGAACTTATTAATGATGTTATATTCAGTAGTATTTATTCAATATAAAAGTATTAATCTAAGTCATTTTTTCTCATAAGCGCAATTTATCTAACAAATGACAAGAATAGTTAATTAAATTGTTTTATCTCAATAAGAATCATTTTAGCTAGTGTTAATTTTTATTTTCAAATATTCAGTATGAAACAAAGTTAGAATCCCTATTTCTCACATTATTATGTAAGAGTCAGTGACGTTAGTTCAGTTTTGTCACTGGATTTCATATTTTTTCAAAATTTTGAACTCCAAATGACGCGTGATATAGTTGTCATTTTTAGAGGTATTTGAAAACTTCTTAGATTTTTTTCATTTTTTATGATGCATGAAAAAATCAATATCTAGGAAATTATACTCTGAAGGACATTATTTGCTGATGTTCAATAAAACGTGGACATCGACTTTTAATATTTTAGGTTATTCAATATATGATGATTTACAATGCATAGTATTTCAATAAGATTTTAGTAGTTGTTATGTATTATTCATGTTTTAAACATGAAAACCATATATGATATCAGCGCTTGGACTTAAACGTTTTTGTTAATGTAATAATTTTAATTGGGTAAGATCATTTATTATACTTAAATTATTCTTGTTTAAAGTGATCATATTATATAATTAGATGATTCGCATGTATTTAAAAATCGTATGCTTTTACAATAATTTGAATACCGATCTATAAAATATTTTCTAGTTTAAAAATATAAACATCTAAGCACGCACGCACATGAGTAAAATGCGATACATTTTCATAACCTCTGGATTGATTGTACAAAGTTAATGTGATCTAGCAATCATAAGTATTGAATATATACACATACTTTAATCGTTTTAAAACTAAACAATTTTAATAACCCAATATTCAAACAGAAAGAATAAGTATAATTCTTGTTATAATCAAATTATTAAAAAATGCAAATGTTTGTGAGTTGACCTATGTGCACAATTGAAAAAAATAATATATCTTAGAATTTTTCTTGAATATTTTAACTATTTTTAGTCTTTGGCATTAAGAAATTCAAGAATTTCATTGTCTATAAGATAATTCTTTTTTAGTTTCATCAATAATATAGATTGTATAGTTATTTTATTGTTCTTGTTTAAAAACAAATTTTATTTTAACCTACTGGGAAATTGGGAAATATGTATGCTTATATATACATATATATATATATATAATTATATATATGTAAATATTCAAAATAATTTTAAAAATTGAAAAATTCTAAAAGAAGAACAATAAAGTGAAACTACAAGATTATTCAAATTAAAAATTTAAATTATTGATTTTATCATAAATGTTAGTGTATGTATAATTTTCGTTTCCTATTCTTTTACTGTTACATATAGTAAATATATGAAACATATAAGCAATAGATCATTTGAAAAGATAAGAAGTAAAAGGAAAATGGAAAGACACAATAAATAAAATGAAATAACGTACTAATATGGCAAGCGCTTTCAGAGGTAGTTGATTAAACCGTTACAAAGTATGGCTTTTCTGCAATTATTCCTGACTAAAGTCTTAATGAAACCATTACACCCAGAAGTGACACTAAAATTTTGAATGAATTCACAGTTGCCAAGCCAAAATATCAAGTTCATAACTTTCAAAACAAAATAAAATATTAAATTCATAGTAACCAAATTCATATTCCAAACCCACAAAAATTGCCAATAAATACACATGGAATAAACCAAATACACAAATTGAAAGACTAAGTGTAGGCAGTATTGGCATTTCAAGCTTCTTATAAGACATTCAAGGCTTTGGTGACCCTCCTGTAGTTTATAAATACACCTCTAATAAGCAATGCTCTACTGTCCAAATCGTGTTTAATGAAATTAATTGGAATATTATTATTAATTAAAATATTTTCCAATCATTTTATTTGTTTATTGATATTATTAAAATTATTGTATATAGTATAAATTCAATTTAGCTGATTGGAAATTAGATTTTGATAAATTTTAATTGAAATATTGGAATTTGTGAAAAAATATATTAATTTAATTTAAAATTAAAATCACTGATTTTATCATAAATGTCAGTGTATGTATAGTTTTCTTTTATTGTTAATTTTAATGCATTTCTCATGTACTGTGGTTCACGTATTGCCGTACACCGACAAAGATTTTATGTTACATGCAGTTATTTTTCTGAAAAACATGCACTTGAAATTCTAAATGCTCTATGATAGCACTGAAAGCCATCTGTTTTACGATATTAATCTAACATTTTATGATATTCAGAGACATTACACAACGAAAGATGTAGTTCCGGAAAAGCTGCATTATTTAAATGAACTCTAAATGCCTTCTGTTTTGTTTGTAAACAGCTGTCTTATTTTGCAATGGTGCTGGAGTAAAACTGCATGCCCAGACAATAAGAAAGTAAAATAAATGTCTGTATTTCGGACTGTGTGATGCAATGCAAATGCGTAATTTACTTGTGCCAGAGGTATTTTCTCTGAGAAATAAATTTTTAACAAGCGGTTTTATGACGGCACTTAAAACCGGAAACGAGTTTTGCTGACGGTGCTGATGCAAAGTTCCCTGAGTGCCATTCTGTAGATGTATGAGGGAACGAGATAGAGAGAGATCAGTTCTCACACACCTCGTAAAGGGAGGGATGTAAATCCTGAAAGTACATTAATGCCTTTCACTTGACGGAAGTAGGCAGAAAATAGGGTTGCTTTAATGGTGGTCAGACACGGTTTTAATAGACTAAGAAGGGATTGGGTTGCTTAAATTAGAGAAATGTGGTCAGAATTCAAAACTAATTTTAAAAGTAATTTCTTAGTGATGAATTTCTGAAATTACATACGAATTTTCATTAGTTTTTATATGTTTGAAACAAATTAACTTAGTTTTAAAATTTCGAGGAATAAATTCTTATAAAATATAATGTACAAAGTGTTATAAAAATAAAATTTTAATCAAAATTGAATTATTTTTAGAATATAAAGTAATATGTTCATATAAATAATTTATATCATAATAAATCAGTATATAACTAATTTCTAGAATATAAATTAATATTTATAGAAAGTAAGTACTGATGATGATTTGGAATTTAATTTTCGAATAAGTGAAAAAATACAATAAGTTATACTATATAAATATCATTGTTCTAATATATTAGTGGTTTATTAAAGAAGGAAAACTAAAACTAATTTCTTTTTCAATAATTATTTATACAAAATATCTGAAACGGATCAAAGGCGTTTATATTGTATAATATGTTTTTCTATTTTAAACACTTTCAAAGCTTGAAACGCAATGTTATGGGTAAATATTTTTAATTATTTTTTTTGCTCAAAATTTTTTCAGCTTTAAAATTATTAACAAATAAAGCAGAATAATTAAATCAATAATGAGTTATAGAACAAAAGGCTTAGTATAAATGCAAAATTTTTAATGTATGATTTATGAAATATAAGGAAATTCCTCATGTAATTCATTAAATTGCATAATTCAGAAGGCAATTACATATCTATTATAAATATTATAATACCTAAAATTTCTAATCAAGTAATTCAAAGGTACTGGAATTTGATGAGAGCTGAAAATTTATTAGCAGCATTTCAATATCAGTTAAAGCTCTTTATCACCCTATAAAGCTCTTTATGTTGCAAACAGCGGATTACCAATGTGCTCGAATATTTTCAGGTAATGTTTATGCAACAGGAATACCTACATTGAACATATCGTTTGCTAGCACCGAGAATTCAGTGAAACATTAGATTTACTTATTCCGTTCAAATATTTCAAGAGCTATGATTAGTAATATAAATCAAGAAGAACTTCAATTAGAATATTGATCAATTAAGTATATTTTATCTCCACAACAGATTCTGAGTTTTCTTCGAACAAGAACTTATGTGTATTATATTAAGAAGTGCATACATATGATATAAAATATTGAAAGATTCAATTACAGAGAAAGTGTTATATGAGATATGGTCAAGTTTCAATATAGGAGAAGATATTTTGGAATAATTAACCGTAACTTTAATTATAATATCTTAAAGTATCGATTTAACTATTTGTGTGCATTTTGATACTGGATCCGTAGTGACTTTTGTAACTCAAAAGAAACAAGTTGAATTCAAGTGCATTGAAACAAATATGTGCAAAAATCTTCGATATTTAAAAAGAAATTTGAATGGAAACAAATTATTAGAAAAAATATTGCACTTTCTATAACATTTCATTTCATTACACGTACCATTAAAAATAAATGAAAATATTGAAAAGCTATATTTAGCCTAAGTTTCAAAATAAGTGACATTTTTATTAAAATTCATTTTATTTTCTCCAAAACTAACCTTATTTTTTCTTCTTTAAAAATAGTAAACTAAATAAATGGAGAAAAAATGTGTGAAAATTATAAATAAACAACAAACATATTTATGTTATAACACATTCTTCAATTTTATGTTACAATGTTTTCTGGTCTCCTAAATAACAATCTTAATATTTTGTAAACAGGGTGAAAAATTTAAAGTTGTGGTTATTTGATACCGTACATTATACTCTTAAAGCATATAAAATAAAATTATTTGAAAACACTCACCATCACTTTAATTTTAATTCAGCTCTATTTTACAGTTTTAAGATGAATTTATTTATTTATTGTGCATTTTCAATTATGAATTATATTGCAAATTTTATAAAATAATTGCAAAATTAATTATGTTTAAATATAAATGAAAATATAAACTTCTCCCATATTGCAATAAATTTTATAATCCATTTGATAAATAGTTTTTTAGAATAGTTTATTTTTCAAAAATACTCTGGCTGGAAATTTTTATAAAAATTATAAATGGAAGAAAGAAAATAGCTCACGTCTGCTTGCCATTATATTTTTGGTTTTTGAAGGATAAAACATACTTTGATTTCATGTTTTAACTTCAAGATATGTTTTAGGGGAGTACTGGAATTATTATTTTTCTTCATAACCCTGTTTAGTAAAATCCAATTTGATAAAGAAATAATGAAGCATAACATCATTTCATAATTCAACTTTGCAATAAAATGGTTCTGTTTTATTTCAACGTAACTTCAAGAACATCAGAGTTCCAGCTTTATTTCATAAACAATTTTGAAACACCAGTTTTTACGAAGTAAATGAAAAAAAAATCTTTGTGTCAAGTTTTTTTAAGTATTATTATGTTTATAACTGTGAATTACATGAAAATAATTTATGTCTAAATTATTACAGATTTTTGTAACATTTTAATATTCATAAATAATTTCTAAAAAATCTGATAAAAATGTAATAAACTCTATTTATCATGATGACAGCAAGCTTAAAATATAAATGTTATTGATAAAAGGGAGAAATGCACTGAATTTTAAATATTATCAATCACTAATTATAGATTTTAGTTAAGATTACAGAAAAATGATCTACAATTTGATATAATCATCACTGGGAAAGGAAATAAATGCCAAAAGAATTGAATATTTACATTATAAATTTAAATAATACAGAAGAAAATGAAATAAAAGTTTTTATTTTTTTATCCCACAAGGAATACAATGTTTATGTGTTTGGCCAACGCTTGTTTAAAATTAAAGTTAGAGCTAATTAGTTTTATCTTTGTAAATAAAATGTGTTCAATTCTTATTATAAAATCCTTAAAAATGCACTTAAAAATTTAAAGAATTTCTATAATATAAAATATTGCAAGGATATAATAGTAATACTTATAATAAGCTACATTAAAAGAAAAATATAATAATAAAACAATTAAATATAATAATAAAAATATTTAAATATTGACATTTATTAAATACACAATATATTCCAAGTTCAACATTGTTTTTTATTCAACATTTTGAAAAATAAACATAATTATCTAATAAATGATTTAAATATCAAAGAGAAAATTCATATTTGAATGAATCTTTGATTAGCTGTTAATCATTTATAATTTCAAGAAAATTATATGTTATTAGAATTTGAGTATGAAATTGAAAAAATTAAAGATTATATTTCTAATAAAAAAGGTAATATTACGATTAAATTTAATAAAAATGTATAAAAATAAATTTTTACTAAAAATATTTATTTTTAAGGGCAATATGATAAACAAATTATAAAACTTGAAGAGGAAATTATTATAATATAATTTCTCCTTGAAATTTCCAACATAAAGTTTTGCTTTCTAAGTAACTACAAACTAAGCAATTTTCAGCCATTTAATCAAATAGAAAATGATATAACTAAAAATCAGACAATTATCTGTAAAAACAAAAAGGAAATTATGATTCCGAAATTTAATTACTATGTATATAAAATGATTTGTTTTCCTATGTTTGTAAACGATTTATCTTCCGTAAAAATTATAATTATTTTCTGTGAAATTCAAGACTGAAGGAAACTTAATGGTAATATATTCGATTTATTTATGAATAGCATTTTATTTAAAACATATATTGTATTGTAAAAATATTTTTTAAGATTTCATATTAAATTTAAAAAAATATTTATTAAAAATAACGCTTTTCACATAAAAATATAAATTTTACTGATTACCTGTATGTGTTCTAGATTATAAAGAGTAATCTTTTGAATGTTTCTCAAACTAATCACATGGTATGTATTCTTAAAATTAAATTTTTTGAACGTAGCAATCGTAAGCAAAAACATGTTGCATACTAGATGGCATTATTTGATTATTTTAATTTCTGTGTGTTGTTTTCAAGTGTAATTCATGGGTAGATTCTTGTATAATAGAACATTGAGATTAAAACTTGATGTGTTGGATAAAAATGCTTTGAATGAGTTTTGCAATTTTACATTTTTAGTTATTGAACTAAGTTTGATCCTAAATGTAAATGATTTCTGTAACTTACCAAACCATATGATAATGAGTAATTTAAATTACTATTTTGATTATATTTATGTTACTACTCTCTTTACAGTTACACTTTTCAGTAAAACACACAATTATTCTGAGTTTATTAAAATAACCTATTATCGATATAAGGTAAAAGGAACTTCAAGATATGAAATCAAAATTAGGTAACCTGAAATTTAAAATATTTTAAACTTAAAATATTCTGAGCGAGACGTTCACAGTAATCAAGAAATTTTTAAAGTTCATAACGAGGACACATAAAACACAAGGAATGTGGTTACTGTACTTGTTCTCTTACAGTTATCCGTAACAATTTATGAAAGAAATAGAAATTCTAGAACAACTATACTATCATAACTATTGTTTTCTAGTAGCAAATGTGTCATGTTTTCAAGAACCTGAAAACTAGTATATAAACTTTGAGAATAAGATAGAAACAAAGAAACTTGAAAATGTTTCCGAATTTCTTTGCAGACAGTATAAGAAAATGGGAAATAAATTTTTTATTTTATTTGGAAATCAATTTTACTGCATTTCCTATTGAAAGGAATGTGAAATGCTTCCGAATAAAACATCCACTAACCAAATGAGGTATTTGCAAGTCAGCAATTTATTATAACATAGCTCAACTTTTGGTTTTATGACCAGAGTTCCACTTTTGATATACTTCTCTAAATAAGTTTCTATTTACCACATGAATGTGTACACCATAAAAACTTATTTCTTTAATTATATTGTTATATAAAATAGTAATGTAATTATAAGTATTCCTGATGCAGTTTAATGTAGAAATTGATTTTTCCTATGTTGAGACACAAAAGTTTGATCCAATATCTAGTGAATAACTAGAAGGGGATAATTTATTCATATTTTCAGTATGCACATTTCTTTATGATCTCAGAATTTACATTACGTCTCTAGAAATTTTATCAATTGAGAACGTTTCACTAAAGCAATATATGAGATTATCAAAGTGAAAATAGCTGAAATCATGCAATCAAGTTCAGGATATATATATATATATATATATATATATATATATATATATATATATATATATATATATATATTCTTGGTAGTTAGGAATAAGATATTAGTTTTAGAATACATATTATGACTTAATTATAAAAACTGAGTGCCTTGTAATGCTAGTTTATTTTTAACTACATTTAAGCAACAGTTTTTCCTTTGCAATGTGGAAATAGGTGACACGTTGAATTTGACTTCCTACCACGGGAAACGTACATAAGCAATATTGCTTTCTAAAGAGAAGTGACAAATTTGGCTTAGAAAATTTTCTCTGATTTTGGCTTGCAAATTAAGTAATGACTTAAAGATAAAATACTGTTTATAAATTAAATTGGAATAGGAAATTATACATTATATTTCTTATGTATCAATTAAAAGCTGTGATTGTAACTTAAAGTGATAATGGTTATTAGTTTTAATACTGAAACATGAAATTATGATAAAAAAATTAACTTTATATTTCTATGGCACTCACAGAATGTACAAGCTATCAAATACATAGTATTAGTATCATACTGCCACTGAGAGAAATGTTATACCACATAAAAAGTGAGGCAACTTTCACAGATGAATTAGAGTAATGATATTTCTCAAACATCACAATTTAAAATTTTTGGTCTTCAGGAAACTTGAATTGAACTATTTACTAACAAAGGTCACGATTCAATTGAAGAAGACTTGGAGACAAGCGAATTCTAGTTAATGCATACTTGTTTTTCTATTTTTAAAATATATAGATTTTATATCGATTTATGTCATATTACTTTAAAAATACATTAAAAGAAAATTCTGTACTGTGATTTATTTAAAAGCAGTCTGATTACAAAATATTGATACATAAGATGGACTTGAGAAAAGCAAATTATAGGACATTAATTATATTGACAATAACAACTAATATAAACATAATATAATGTTACAAAGAACATTGTGTCGTCAAATATGTATATATTTTCGTCAAATATATAATATATATTTAGTAAAAGGACAATATTTATACTGTTATAAAGGAGTTATCATAACCTTAAAGTTGAATTTAATGAACTTTAAACTAATAATTTTAAAGTAGTAATGAACTTTAAAGTAGATATTATATAAAAAAATTGAAATGGCCTAGTCATTATATTCATAATATTTAATTTATTATGTTCTCGGTATTTGGATACCTAATTATTGCTGTTTTATTATTCAAACAATATTGTATTGTTCTTATTTATGGAGAAGTGTATTTTAACTAATCTTTCAGACATGGTGAAACTTTGCTTACATATTTTGTTTTTATGATTTTTAATGTTTGAAGATAAATATTTTTGTGTTGCTACATTAATTAAGAAAACTATTCCACAATTTTTCAGATCCTTTCATCCAGTAAAATTTATATTTTCGAGAAATTTATTAGAATCTAAAGATTTCTACATTTAAAAAGTGAAAAAATAATATTCTATGAATATGAGTTAAAGTATTATTTTGAATAATTTATTGCTTACAACTTAATATTTGCGTGTAATTTCATAATTTAAGCAAGAATTATGTTGTTTGAACTAAAAGAGTATTTGCAACTAAAATTGTTCATGTTGTTAATATCGGTTCAATGCACATCATATAGTTTAATATCAAAGGAAAAAATATCGAAATAATCTACAAAAAGGAAAAAAAATCATTTGTTTATTGCAATAAAGGTACTTTAGTCCCGAACAAAACTCCACACATTTTTCATGGTAAATTTAATTTATCGTCTATATTTATTGACCATAAATATTTTGTATTTTCTTCATTTTTTGGTTGAACATAAGAGTTCGTAAGTAATTTATTTTATGAAGGAAATTACATTTAATTGGTTTTATTGTAGGAAATGTATTTATAGTTTGAAAAATGTTCTACTTATAAAATTTACAGATGAGAGTATTAAGCTTTTCTTTTTAATAAAATCACTAGCTTAAAGATTTGATTAAAAAAATAATCTCGACAAGAAAAGTCGGAAAACGTTTTATAAAATAATCTGAATACAATAAATCATATTTCTATTTAATTTATTAATCCCTTTACAACAAATGATTCTATTTGAAAACTTTTGTTCAAAATAAAATTTAAAATCTTTTAGATTCGATATTTTGGATTTATGAAATCAAATTAGAGAAATTTATTGAAATTATTTTAAACATTTATTAGTAATGTGAATCTCTATCATTAATCTAAGTCATTATATTTTAGCCTTCCTGAATTGTATTGGAAAGTTCCATGAATTTACATATAATACTTTTTCTGAAAATGATCGCATTTCCTACCAAATGTCAGTTAAAAATGTTTCATACCCAACTAATGCGAATTTCCGCAAGATTATTTTCCCCAATATTTTATTATACGCTACAGTCACAAGGGAGAATGATACTTATACGAATAAAACATTTTTGAAAGGGATAATTATGCGGCGGATATAAGAGAAACATTCTGGGATTTTTCCTTTCCTAGCGTCAACATTTCTACGAAAATCATTACATTTAAGAAAGAGTAATCCAGAACCAAAAAGAGAATGCAAAGAAAACTTTTACATGTAAACACAAAATAGAATCTCTTGGGTCTCGTCTTATCTTCGTTGTTAATGAAAAAAGAAGAAAAACTAAAATGGAAAATAAATAGAATGCTTTAAGATGGGGAAAGGAATTTCGAGAATATGCGGCTAGGGTCTCTTTAATGAGAGGTGGTTAAGGGTTTCATAAGGTTTTTCTCTAAGTTTATGAGTTTTCTAAAACTTTTTCTTGAATTATTGTCAGATTATTGAAAAAGGTGGAAGGATAAGTACACAAAGGCCTAGAATCATCTTACTTACATCTACTTAATGAAGAAAACTTTTGTTTTGAATGTTTATTTAGTATATAATTAGAAAATATCAGGGATAAAAATATTTCTTCTAAATATTGTCAAAGCGTGAAAGTATAGTATGTATTCCCGTAAATACAATACCTCAATTTATTTGAAATTTAAAGCTCAAAATGCAAACATTATAATGATTTAATTAGTTTGCTTAAAGACTTTGAAATGCATTTTACAATGTTATTTTTTACTGATTTTAATTATACGAGATTCCTTATTTATTTTAATTTAAATATTCAATTTACTTTAATTATTCAATTTTTAATGATAGATGTAAAGCTTGTATTAATGTGTATGAAATGTTTATGTTTATGACATGTACTATGTCTATGAAAGTGATTATTTGTATTACTGTTGAATCTATAGTGAAATATTTCTTGATATATTTGCTGCTGAATATATTATTTTGAAATGCAGCTCGGCACATAATGACAAGCAATTCGTAATTAGAATACTTAAAGTAGCAAAATTATTTCGTTCTAATGAGAGTTACTTTTAAAGTTTGATAGGAATTTGATACAAAATAATCCTGAGAAATATTTTAATATACTTCAGTAAAATGGATTTAGTTAAAATAATTTTCATACATGCATTATTCATAGGGTTATGTGAGATTCAGAAAAATCAATTTCTTACAATGTAGGAATAAATTATAAAAACAAACTTTAATTACATAAAGGAGTAAATAGCAAATTAAAATAAATTTGATTGGCCCAATATGTACTAATAATATTACAAAAGTATTTTAAGATCTACATTAGGTGGTTTTCATTTTAATAAATTTTGCTAAAATTATTCTTATTATTATTAAAATTTCACTTTAGTAATTTTGTTAACTTAAATTTACACTATTTTTTGTGTTAAATCTTGTACTGATGAAAAACATATTAATGTATATAAAATTAAAATACACAAATCCTTTAGCATATTAGATATTCATTGATTAAAAAATTGAGACAATTTATCAACTTATTTCTTCATCAAATGAATTTTAAAGACAATTTACTTTTTTATGTCCAAAAAAATTTTCAAGAACCTTATGCAGATTAACAAACTATTTTCTATTAATAAATTTTATTCTGATTAAAAATATATGAAAATACAATATAAATCTTTTAACACATTTGTTATTAATTAATCGAATGAGAAAATTTATCAGCTGATTTTTACACTATACGAATTTTAAAGAAATTTCCTTTTTAGGCATGCAAAAAAACGAGGTTTTCTAGAATTTAGCTTTTCCTCAACATATAAGGACTAAATAAGCGAGGAATTTTTGAATAGATTTTAAGCAGCTAATATTCTCTAGAATCCTGTTTGATCAGTTAAAATTTATAATTCATTCCCTCCAGCAATCAATAAATCTACTGATATACAAGGATGGGAAACAAATTACCATAAGTTTAATTTGAAAATGTTATAAAGTTTTAATATATACGTAAAATATTTACTTACTTTATATGATGAATAGGAAATTTTTTGTTTAAAAGTTACTTTTTTCTGTATTTTTTTAAACATTTGTTACCACCATGCCGAAATTAAGATTGCTTCTGTACTTTCTTTAATTAATAATATGTTCAACGAGCTGCAATGTTTTTAATATTTGTTTTATTTATCATTAAATTATAGTTTCGGTGCAGGAAGTTGTGTTTGGTGTATAAAAATGTTTGTATTTCGGTATGTATATATATATATACATACATACATACATATATATATATATATATATATATATATATATATATATATATATATATATATATATATATATATATATATATATATATATATATATATATATATATATATATATATATATATATATATATATATATATATATATATATATATATATATATATATATATATATTGATTTAGATTTAAAATTAGGGTGGTTCCAAAAGAACCTAGCACCGCGACCATAGGTCTATTGTATTATACCCCTCAGAGAGCCCTATATGAACAGACCAGTGGTTGAAGCAAAGTTCAGCAGACATTTTACAGGAATTTCCTGCAACATCCAAGGTTCAATCAAGTGCTGACCCAGGTGTTCAAATCTATGTGCAAAAAAGGTTTCACATTCACATAAGATGTGTGTGGAAGTTTCTTCCATAAAATGACAACCTCTACAAGTGGGATCATCTAAAACTCCCATTATAGTGAGATGTCTTTTAAGGTGGCAGTGCCCTGTAAGTATTCCCACTGCTTTCCTTAGACTGCCTCCATTGATCTTTAATAATCCTTTTTGCCTTTTGCTAGGGCACGTGCTATTTAATAGCCTTGCTTGTCTTTGATCATTGGCGTTGTGCCAGTTCATAAACTGTTGTTTTCTGAAGAGATCAAAGTCATTCTTTCTGATCAATTCTTTTGAAATACCTAGCACTGGTTCAGGACCAAAAAAGTCAGTTGTTAATCCGGTCCTCGCTAGCTTATCAGCTAATTCATTGCCAGGAATAGCAGAATGCCCAGGCACCTACATTAAAGTGGTGAGGTTATTATTAGATAATTTACACAGAGTGAGATAACATTCCTAGACAAGAACAGAAGTTACAGTAAGATTCTGTAGAGCTAGTAATGCAGCTTGACTGTCAGAGCAGATGATTATTCTTATAAGAGAATAGTTTCTGTCCAAACATATTCTATTGCACATAAGAATAAGAATGGCAAAGATTTCTGATTGAAATACAGTTGTATATTTACATATTTACCCAAAGGGAATGATAACTTTGTGCCACCATCAGCTGGGCAACAAATACCAGCCCCAGTATTGGAATTCATTATATATATATATATATATATATATATATATATATATATATATATATATATATATATATATATATATATATATAACACTATGTTAAATTATTTTAGTTTATAAACTTCATTTAATTTTTCAATTTATTAATTTTCTATAAAACAATATTAAAAGGTCAATAAACGTATTAACATGTAAAAAATGTTCTCAATGAAAGATAAATTTTGTTCAAAAATCTTATTTTAGAACTTATGGACGTAAATTTCACATGTTTATTAATAATATAATAATGCATAAAATTTTAAACTCTCAGTGTTTTTTAAGTAACTAAATTTAAATTTGCCAATTGGAAATTCTGTAGCATAAGATACAGATCTCTTAATCAAAAAACCAGTGATATGTAATGGGATGTAAATACCAAATCTATTACAAAAGGTTCTCAATTGAATTCCAAGCGGGTAGAGCACCATTTTCTCAAAATTCAGAACCTAAGAAACTTGTCAGGAACACATAGGACCAAAATAACACCTACTGTAAAACTTCCTAGGGTATACACTAGATGTATGCGGTACTTCTTTTTCGAATCACGTATTTTACAATTGACCATAAAGCTCTAAAAAATGTTGAGCATAAACCTAAAAGGAATATCAATTCTCACTGTGCATTTAGAATTTGAAATTTTTTTCTGAGTTTTAAAGGAATCAACAAGTTTAAAACGATATTCTGCTATAAATATTGAAATAATGAATTAGCTCATTTGTGGATAAAATTATCATAATGATAATTATAGGAAATGATAACAAAACTATATAATATTATTTAATATAAAAGGAATTTAAATAAATGAAAAAATATTAATATTTTTATCATGTATTTCCTGATAGAGATAAAATATTATTATTTTTTTACCATACATATTTTTACACCGGTTAATATAATAAGTATAATACTTCTATGGGAGAAATATTTTCTATAATCAATTTTAAGTATTTATTAATTAAAATGAATGTCAAGATTCTTACATATTATGCATTTTATTTTAATATAATAACAATACTAAGAGAAATGGATTTACTTTAAGCGTATGTGCTTGAAATATTATAGGAATTTATGATATACGAAAAGTAAATTATATTAATGTTGTATTCTATTTAAAATTAAATTTTATGATCGATCACGATTTTGGGGATATAAAATCTCTACAAATCAAATATGAGGCAATGCACATCCTATTGGTCCTAGATCATGGAATTGTTAATTAATTATTATTAACAACAAAATGAAATTGTTTCCTAAAATTAAGAAATTACTTCCATATTTAAAATTAAACGTTTTCAGTTATAAATATCTGCTAATGAATATTATAAATTTGAATATAATTATTTGATTATATTTAACTTTACCAATTATTTTTATATTTTCTTAATTATCTTCACTTAAAAATAAAATCAATAAATGCATATATTATAAACTATAGGTATTTGATGTTTTATGACATAAGATATTTATCCGTGTAAAACATTAATCATTAGCAAAATATGGCATAATATCACAAAAAATGATAAAATGAAATATTTCTTGTTTAGAAAGATAAATTACGACATTTCGAAATAACTAAGCAATTTTTTGTAAATGATTGGTTTCAAATGCACTACTTAACATTGAATGAATAAAGACCTTAACTATTTTCAAACTTTTATGTTGTAATTTTGAATTCTGTAAATTTGATTTTGCTTGACATCAAATAATATAATTTTTAATTTAAATGACAAGAATTTAAAAATATTATGGAAGGCATTCAATGAAACACAATGTAAAATTAAAAAAATAATATAAAATACCAATGTAATTTTAGATATTTTTGCATACATAAACATTAAAATAATTTTGTTACCTTAAGTAAAAATTTTTTACCTTAAGTAAAAACACCATTTTTTGAGAATATGTGATTAAAAAGAAAGATAAAAAATTAAATAATGATTATCCTATCTTAAAAATATTTTGGATAAAAAAATAAATTGTTAAAAAAATTATGAATCAAAAAATTAAATTTTTTAACAATTTCAGCCTCTCTCAGAACATTGCTTATTACATTATATTAAAGTTTGTAAAATGGAAACATAAATAAGCTTATACAAAACATATTTTACGGCTCATTTAGTAAAGATATATATGATGTTTTTGTTATGATTAAGAGCTCAGTTAGAAAGTAGAACATCTATACATTTAAAATTTAATGTAAAAATGACTATGCAATTATGGACTTTTCACCAACGCAACTATTGCTACTGCATCGTAAGATGAAAATGAGTCAAATATGATTTAGAATATTATATTAGGTATACATAGAGGTATAGTAATCCATAAATAATTACTAGTATGTTTTAATGAGAGAAAATAAATAGTAGTATGATACTAAAATTGTTACCTAAATTGATTTTAAACTATTTTAAGGCAAACTATCAGGATAATATAGCTAGAAATATTGGTCAATTTGTAAGCAAATAAATTTAAAATTTATCTTCTCTCCTTTTTTTATAAAAAAGCATTTTTTAAATCCCCTAATATTTAAAAGTTACAAAAATGACAATATGTATGATAATTTGACGTGCAGAAGTACAGAAAATTAATCGACAGAACACTGAAAACAAGACACTAAATTAATTCTGGAGTTTAAACAATTAGTACTCATTTACATTTTCTCTTAGATTCTTATAAACTTATACAACGATGTGACAATGTATACATGGATACGAGATATTGTCAATGGTGTGAAATGATGGTTAAGTATGATGTGAAATAATTTAGAAAATAGAATAGAGTTGAAAAAGAATTAAAGGAGAAAAACTGCTCTCAGAATTATCTGAGGAGGAGTTGCATGTTATTCTAAAACATTTTGAACATACTCGATAAATTTCATATCATGATAACGACTAACCACAAAATGCAATAAATTCTTTTTGCTGAAGATATTTGTCATTATATACAGGGTGATTATAAAAAAACTTTGCCGACATCTGCACTTCTAGCGTCCATTCTATTTAACCGATCAAGATGATACTTCAAATATAGTTCTTTTGAGATATGCGCTCGAGATTCTGTGAATGGCAACACAGTGGCCCTCGCGGTTACAGTTATAGTGACTGAAACTCGAAATTTTCGAATGGCAACGCCTACTTTTTACTATCGCAAAATGTTCAGCACATGCGAAAACCCTAAATAGCGTTGAAACGGTACCGATATGTCCGAAAACCGACGTGTTATACACATACAAACAGTTCTTCAAGGCGCACGGAGGAATAATGCATACGACAGAGACAAGACACTGCTCAATGATGAGAACACATAGAGAAAAAAATCTTTATTAATTTCAAACATTTTCCACATGAGTGCCATCACAGGCAATTACGCATTGCATGCAGGAGACGGTGGACAATGTCGCTGCACGCAACATGGCACGAGGGATGTTTCCAATCTCACGTCGTATTCAGTCAATCCTTTAAGTCCGACAATCGTTTGAGGATTGCACAGATAAACTCTGGATTTGAGATAGCCCCAAAACCAGAAATCCATCGGCGTCAGATCTGGGGATCGCGCAGGCCACGGAAAAGGATAATAGCGTGAGATGATGCGATCACCAAAATGCTGATCCAGGAGCCTTTTAACTGACCTCGCTATATGTGGAGGTGCGCCATCTTGCATCCAAACAATGTCATTGAGTGCATTCAGCCGACGCAACTCCGGTAAGACTTAATTTTTCAGCATGGCTGCATACCGAAGGTCCCGTTACAGAACATGTTGCAGGGCCAGTCGGGGTCGTTTCCTCAAAGAAGAACGGGCCCAGAACAAATGTAGCTGTAATGCCGCACCACGCAGTCACTTTGGCGTCAAATAATGGTACTGGCGCCACAGCATGAGGATTCGTCTCTCCCCAGTGCACACAATTCTTTGTGTTAATGCTGCCATTTAAGGTGAAATGCGCCTCGTCCGTCCATAGTATGCGAAGTGGCCAGTCGTTATCCGCATCATATCGTAACAAAAATGCATTTGCGAAGTCCAAACGTTGTTGTGGGTCACCCGGCTCCAACATCTGGACGCGCTGGAACCGATAGGGAAACATGTGAAGTACCGAGCGCAAGAGCTTGCGGACCGTTGAGTTCGGAATATCCAACACGCGCGCTATGCCTCTCTCGGTTTCTGTGTGTCCTGCAGTCACTGTATGGTGCACTTCCATGACAACGTCCTCAGAAACAGTTGGTCGTTCGGAGCGCTGTTTGTCACAGGTGCAGCCTGTATCTTCGAATTTCCGCACTAAATCACGCAGAGCTTGCAGAGTACATGGGCCGCGTCGTTGTCGATGATTGCGGCGATACACACGCAAGGCTTCCGCAGCGTTCATCCCATTTTGGTATTAGAGTTTGATCAATTCACCGCGAACTTTCCTAGGAAGACTCATATCTTCGGCTTGTGCGAGTTCCCGAATGACAACTTCGCATACCCGTTTGGAATTTCATAGGTTTCCTACGCTGAATATCTGGCGACCGGCGTTCTGTGATTGGTTTCTTGACTCTGTCACATGCAAATTTATTGCGTGCGCCCAGATCGTGTTTTATTGGCGGGTTTTCAGAACACGTCCGTTTTTAGACAGATCGGTACCATTTCAACGCTATTTAGGGTTTTCGCATGTGCTGAACATTTTGCTATGGTAAAAAGTAGGCGTTGCCATTCGAAAATTTCGAGTTTCTGTCACTATAACTGTAACCGCGAGGGCCACTGTGTTGCCATTCACAGAATCTCAAGCGCATATCTCAAAATAACTATATTTGAAATATCATCTTGATCGGTTAAATAGAATGGACGCTAGAAGTGCAGATGTTGGCAAAGTTTTTTTGTAATCACCCTGTATATCTTGTTGTTGTTGTTGCTTATCCCCGACTGGCGTGTCAGTACCATCACACCAGCCCCATGAATCCAAAAATAGTCAGTTTTACAAGCACCACCTCCGGTCTCAAATCCATATCCCCTCTCTCACACCCAATGCACTGAAAAATATGAGGTGAGGAGGCCTGAACCACTCGACATTTGGGACAGAGGGGGTATACCTTGGTACCAGAGACGTGTCTCTGAGCAAGCAGGTGGCTACTTCGCAGTCTTGTCAAAGCCGTTTGGCTGCATCTCTTGTGCTTACCCACTAGTGCGTAATCAGGATGTTTGCATGTGTACCATTCGTGGGTAGGAATGATATCCCTAAAAGTAGCATTGATAGCCATTCTAACTGTAGAGGTCAGCTCTGAGGACGAAAAGCAGTCTCCAATGATGATATTCTGTAGGCTTCCATCCTTGGCTAACTGATCCGCAACTTCGTTCCCATACACGTTAACATGAGATGGCACCCACTGGAAGACTATGAATCTTGATATATATCTTGCTATAGCCTTTTTGTTATACTTCTTCTTTGTAAACATTTATCTTTCATCCTTGTCTCGAGTACTTTTGTAATGTTTTGGTAATAAGTTTGGTATCTTATTTCAAAAATATTGTAAGGATCTTTTATATTAAAAACAAAATTTTATGTTTCTGGAGGATAATATATTTAAACTGAAATTATAAGCCTATTGCTTTTTACTAAACTAATTACGATATTTCATTTTTAGCATTCCTTACTTAAAACTATACAAAAATGTTTGTGTTAGTCTTCTTGTTAACATATTCATAAATTTACGAAAAATGTGCTTGCTCTTAAATCTGTGTATAGGAAATATTTATCTTATTTTATATGGAATTTTTAGTTTTGCTTATAAAATTTTTAACATCTAATTTAAAGATGTATGTTGTATAGAAAGAGTAATAAAGATGTATGTGTTATTAGTTTTTGGAATGTTTTCGATAAAAAGCAATTTATTCGAAATTTAAGAAGAAACTTTTAGCAAAAAAAAATCTCTTCAAACAACAAATGAAAGAGAAAAAGAGAATTTGTAAATAATATTTAGTTTAAGTTTTGTAAATAATATTTAGTTTATTATAAAGGAAGTTCTTATACTTTGAAGGTGAATTATTAGTTTTCTATTAATATGAATGAAATTTCAAAATCAAAACAATATTTTTAAAGAAGGCATTCTCATTTAATTTTAGTTTCCATCTGAAATTCTAAAGTTCTGACCAATTTAATGCCTTACTGATTATAAAAGAAAGACCAAATACCATACAAAAAAGAACATAAACTTAATATAAAAGAGAAAAAAGCTTAGAATAAAATGACAAAGGAAAAAACTAACGAAATATTCTTTTCACAGAAAAAAATTGAAATACTTTTCAAACATCTAATTAAGAAAAAAGATGGATAAGAAGAAAAAAACGTTTTTTGTTCGCAAGAATTACATTTTAAAAAATACATTACTTCTTGTATACCTGGATGTCACTAAGAAATTTTTTCTTAAGTTGAAATAAATTGTAGGCCCGCAATGCAACTTGTTAATTCATATTTTGCTTGCTCTTTACTTAGCTTTATAAGAATATTAAAAAAAGAAATGTCATTTGCGAAACAAGAGATTTTGTGCAAAAAAGAAAAATTTAATGAAGTTAGGAAGGGGAATAGTACAGTCATATGAGAAAATCCATGAGAATATAATTTATCCAAGATCTCAAAGACATTCTTTAAATAGTTAAAAAATGAAGAAAATAAGTATATTTTATCAAAGATGCAGTTATAAATATTTATTTTTAAGTTTTATAAAACTTTCTAAATCTTCGTAATCATTTTAATTTTTACTAAAAATAATTGTTGTTCCAAAAATAATATCAAAAATAACTTCAAGATCTCTTGTATTATGAAAACTTTCTTACACACACACATACACACGCACGCATGCAAGCACACACGCGCACGTGCTTACACACACACACACACACACACACACACACACACACACACACACACACACACACACACACACACACACACACACACACACACACACACACACACACACACACACACACACACACACACACACACACACACACACACACATAATTCTTTAATCTGAATTTATTAAAAAAAAATCTCTCTATATTTTCTTTTTAAAAGGTATTAAGAATTAAACAAGGCGATATAAAAGTGTATTGATACATTTTACTATGATAAATATATAAGATGCATTCATATAATTAAATAACTATGTTAAAATACATTTCATTAAAAAGATAGATTAACATTTATTAAATTAATTAATACAACAAAAAATTAGTAAATTAAATAATAATTGACTTTTTAGAGATTGTTCCAGCATATTATCTTAGTGAATTAGAATCAGTTTATTTTGGAAATCAATGCTGATATTATTAGACATATTAAAATTTTTAAATGCAAGCAATATAAAATAAAATTAGAACTAATCGGTAATGATTGTGCATGTAAAGTATTTAAAAAACAACTAAAATAATGAAATATATCTTACAATTTATTTTCGAGAAAGAATATATTTCTCGAACAGGCTCAAAAAGTAAAAAAAATTAGTTTAATATTTTTAGGAAGTAATCAATAAAATTTTTGTCATTGAATGAAATATAATGCTTTTGTAATCAAAATAAAAATATACCTTTTTAAAACCAAGCTCCTTAATAATATAAAACGTTTTAGGCTTTGTTTATATTATCTATAATAGTTTTTTACCTGTTGAAGAAAAATTGTACTTATATATTAGTATAAATATATGTTTTAATAAAGATAAAAATATATAAGTACTTTATAATCTAGTAGAACTTCAAGAAGATAGATTATAATTTCAATTTGTCATATTATTAGAGAAATTATCTCTTGAAGGTTTCTGAAAATATCACACTAGAATAACGTGAAACTACTAAGAACATAAAATATGCAATATGCAGCTTTTGAATTCAGTATAACAGTAATTGAATTAGTGTGTTGTTTGTAAATAATTTTTGTGTGTTTGAGTATAATAAGCAATATAGTAATTTCATGAAGTTAAGAGTACCTGAGAAATATAAAAGATATTCCTTTTAATTATGTTAACGTGAACATAAGAGAAAACGATATTAAAGAGGATTTAATATTTGAAAAGGAAAAGGTAAAGTGAGAAAAAATATAATATTAATTTTAAGGCTTGTTGAATATTGTTTCCTTGATATTTAAGTTGCAAATGTCATAATCCACTAAAGCTCATTTTGGTATTTTTAGACTTATTCCTTTTTAACAAAATATTTAATACCTCAAAAAGATAATACATAACATACAATAAAAATGCAGGTTTTTTTAATGAAACATTAATAAAACATAATAAATTCAAATAAAACATTATTTAAACTTTTTAACAATAGAAAAGACACAATAACAATTGAATTAAAGTAATCTAATTTTATGATAAAAAATTTTCTTGTGGAAATAAACATTTAATAAAAAATCTTAGTGTAAAGTGAGATGTTTAAAAGATTTAAGTACATTCCACTAAATTAATTAAAAGATTCTTTGCTTCAGTAAAACCAAAAAAATATTTAGAACTCTTTACATCAATTAATTATTAATCCTTTTAAGAAGCAAATTTACAATGGAAGTTAACATTTCCAGAAGTTTCGAGTTAACTAAGCAGAAGAAGAATACAAACACGATTTATTCTTTATTCTTTGTTTTTTTTCCACTTAGAAAGGTAAAACGGAAGGTAGAAATAAATACAAAGCCACTGATTACTCTTGCTTGCCGTAGATTAGAGTGATCTTTTGAGCTTTTTAGAAAATAAAATTTCTGGAAAAAGGGACATGAATTTCTTTAGAGGAGGAAAAAAAGGTTCGTGATCTGTTAGATAAAGTTATGGTTACAGTTAAGAGGAAAAAAAAAGAAGAAAAAGGAATCATCCTCCGAAGACCAGAAGGTGTTCGCGACTTAGAACGGGAAGGTTGAAAAATTTATTTTACTCTCATTGATCTCCCTCTACTGCCCACCTTCTGGTGGAGATTCCATGGCTTAAGTATGAAAAAAATAGTGTCTTAGAGGGGCTTAAGTCGGGACTGAAGTATTTCCGTGAAACATTGCGATGCGTCTTTAAAAGGTGTTTCTGATGTAATACTGTGGACTTTTATGCTTTCTCCCGAAATTGATAGTAAGGTATGACTTCGGATTAAATTCTTTTCCTCGTCCAACCTCCTTTAAAATATACTGTTTAAACATGTTGCATTTATTCAAGCAGGGTAAAAGAAGTGGAAGAAAATTTTTTCCATTGCAGCTATATTTGCAGAATAATGTGGCACTATTGAATGCATCATAGATTTTGATATAAAATAACTTGATGATTGAAAAAATGATAAATTATAATAAAATATTTATTCGATTTATGTAAGCTGAAAGTGAAGAAATATTTTAATACATATCTTAATAAATAAATGAAAATTGTTTTTTACAATATCAAAAATACATTAAAATTGGAAAACATACAATATGTACAAAAATTATCATAAAATTATGAAATGTATGCATTTACTTGTTTTATATCACTTCTATCTCTACAAATATTTCTGAGAGATGCACTGCTTTTTTAAGGAAAATAATTAGCTTTAACAGCTTTCAAACCCAAAATTTTAAATTTTGTTTTCTATTATATTCGAATCTCAAAAATTAGATTTGTGGATGGGAAAATGAACAAAACATATTTCTAATATTTTAATTCTGCTACCCTAAATTAATTTAATATTTTAATTTCATAGTATTGATTTAATGAAATTGGAAACATTAATTGAAGTAGTTTCTTTAATTGGAGCAAAATGATATATATAATAAGTTCGAAAATAATTTCTAATTTTTTCTGGTGTGAAAGCATTTATTTTTGCTACCAATATTTAATTATCTAACAAACACGATAACAGAAATATTAATTCACGTTATTTAGTGAAAATATTAAGAATTTACTCAAATTTATATTTGGGAATAGTAATTTCAAAGAATTCGAACATAAGATAATTCAATATAATCAGGAAAATATTTAATTCTTTATAATAATTAATAATGAAAATTTGTTAATAAATGTGTAAAACAGAATGTACAACTATGTATGAATGTATAAATATAAAATGTATAACTGTGCATCACAAATAGAAATTTGTATATAACGATATTGTTAGTTTACTATTATTTATTTTATTTTAAAATAAAGAATGAAAAATTCTTCCTTTTTCTTTTGAAATGTGATCAGTCATAAAAAAATGACGCGGAATAATTTGTGCACCATTCTAGCAGATAGTTATGAAAATAGTTGTATATTTTATGTATTTCTGTCTGCATATAAGTATTTTATAATTCTATCAAACGTTATTAAGATATTATATTCACTTTTTTTCTTATTTCTCATAGAGACATCAAAAAGTTGATCATTAAATATAATTTATAAAATAGAAAAGTATCTTTAGGTAAAAGTAATTTGGAATGTGAAGAAACTTGATATATACAATGCAAATTTTCTTATTTTTTAGTTTACAGATATTTTAATTTATATAAAATACAATTATCCACATTAGGATGGATCACATTTGAATAAAAATTTCTTAATAAATATTATGTGACATACATACATAACGTGGCAGGTGAGCCAGTTGTGTGTGTAGGTGAGTCACATAAAGAGTTAACGAATTAGGATTACTCCCACATCCCCGACTGCCTCATAATTTTAAACCACGGTCAAGTGAAGAGGCAACACCTGAGCTAGCAGCATCCTCTCTACATCCCCACTTTACTAGCGGAAGGACTTTGGACGTCACAAATTAACAGGGACGTGTCCTCAATTCAAGGAGGAACTCAGCGAGGGATGTGTCACCCTTCCAATCATTGTCCGTAGCAAATGATGCTTAACTTTGCTGATGTTTACAGGAAGCGGCCTAAGGATAATTTCGCATAAAAAATAGTATCTAAATTAAATGAAGAGTAATTTAGATACCCATAGACAGTTTTACTTGGAAAATTCAATAAACAATATTTGAATCTAATGAGAGATCATGAATAAATAATGACTCATAAGAAAGAGCGTTCGTGATTAATTATTTGACCCTTTATTATAATTGTGATAAAATAAATCCTAGTCATTGATAAATCTAATGTTTTTTAAATTATTTATTTTATAAATGGTCGCACACTTGATACAAATTACAAAATTAATTTAAATTACTTCCAAAATTTTCTCAACATGCGTAAGGTTACATTTAATATAATATTCAATGCATTTTCTCATCGAGTTGTAATGTCAAAAACTGGAAAAAAACACACTTAGTTTGTTCACTGGAAAAGAAAGTTATCAATCTATTTAATGCTTTGTTGTGAAAAAATCTATGAAAATATCCATAATATATGAAAAAAATCATGCATCGTGAAGAAAAATGTTCATGATCAATGATATAATTATAGTTAGTTTATCATAACTAATCAATGATTTATTATGATAAGCTAAATTTTAGTTACCGGTAAATATTATTTTTGTAAATTACTAAATCATGGGTTTGACATACATATAATTAATTGCTTTTCTTCTAAAATCTTCTTAGAATATACAAATTTTGAATTAAGGACAAAATATTTCATTGTCCATCACATTTTCATTTAATCACGATCAAAGTATTCATTATTTCTAATTATAAAACTATTTATTAAACTTTAATATATTACACCACGTTTATCATAGTTAACTTAAGTAGCCGACAATATTGTCTTCACAAGATCATTGAATTATTAGATTGAAAAATAAGTTTATAATTCTAGCAGAGATTTGGATTTTAAGCTAAACTTTATACTTGCCATCAGCGACAAAGTATTGCTAAGTTTATCGACCAAAGACTAATTAAGAAACAACTTTCACGCAGACATTTTAGATACAATAAAGGCACTTGAAGGGATGTCGACTGTTGATTCAGTTTACATTTTGCCATAAGCTTACACTTTCGCAACCATTTAATTAATTTATAAGCATTTTCTGATAAATTATTGTCGGTTTAATGAAAACATCAGGAAATATCAACATTAAGATGAGATTTTATATTACACAGTAACTTAAATTTATTGATATCTGTAAGCTACTTTATAAAGTCTTAGAAAATATATTATTTAAAGGAGTTGCGCAAGCTTTATATAATTTTGAAAGTGACCTTAATGCTAAGATTTTGATAATGAGACTTATTTAAAGTTGCATTTTTATTTAAATTACTTTTACTAACTATTAACTAATTAGTTTTATCTTAGTTAAAAAGAGATTTTTTATTAAAACGGTCATAAGTATTTAATTATATTGTTAAGAGAAATAATTTGTAAGTTAGTAGAAATGTTTATTATTTAAATATCATTTCATTGAAAGAAACTAACTTAATACAATTTTATAAACTAGTCAACAATATCTCACTTGAATATGTTACTTCATTTGAAAGATAAATTTTACTTATGTTTAGCAATTAGATGACAATTATTGTAACGGTTAGCAGTTGTAAGTACTAATAGATTTATCATGAAAACATTCACTTTTTAATGAAATTCCACCACTCAATTGAACGCTTTTTCTTTTTAACGTATTCAAATATGTAGTTTAAAATATTATAAAGAAATAATTCTTATCTTTTCTGTATACCCTATCTAATAAAAGTCATCAAACATTCATTGAATAGAAATAAATAGTGTAATTTAAGAAGGATTATGATAAGAATGTTGACTAAATAATACATTTACTTAGACTTCTTAGCAAAATATTTAAATCCTTACACAAATTATAAATAACACATTTTTTTCGTTTTAAGCAGTTACGTGGATTTACTATTATATGTACATAAAATAAAAATGAATTCCTTTATAAAAGTGATATAATGTGAATTCAAAATATTTTGCAGTTGAAATGTAGAGGGTGGGTAAAATGTCTAAAATTTTTAAGAATTCTTATAACCTGAAAAAGTAAACCAAATTGAAAATAGTTTGTAGGTTTAGCATCAACAATGCTCAGGATTATTTTTATGGTATGTAATAAAGAAAAAACACCAACATGTAGAATTTCTTTATAATGACAGAAAAAACACGCAAATAATAAAAACTTTTTCATTAGAGGATGGGGATAAATCCAAGCCTATATCAGTTTTCCACATACTGTTAGTTCCTATAGCCTATTCTGGTACTATCTTTCCATATCTTATGCCAAGTCTCAGACTGGTTTTGGCTTAGTACTGTAAGTACTATTTACAATCGCTTGTCTCAGTGACATTTTTCAACTAAATTGTTCCTACTGTCACCATCTGTCACCCGATCTGTCACTATCTGTCACCGTGTTTTAATTTTCCTTGTCTTAAGCAAAAGATAAATCCAGGATTTATCAATAAGCTGAAAATCATTAAATCTGTAAGCAATTTTTAAATTTAGTTAATTTTTATAATTTTATTAGTTTGAAAATTTTTTGCTAACTTTTATTTTAAACCTTATTTAAAAGAAAATAAAACTAATTAAAAATTTTTAGAAAAAATTATATGTTGATATTAAGTTGATATGTTATCTGATGCATATTAAGTTGATATGTTATCTGATTTTTCTCTTTTTGTATAAAATAAGGAATCAGGTCTAATTTTCAAAATGTTTCAGCTATCAATGTACTAAAAAGTGGTCAAAATTAATTTTTCTTAATATTAAAACTAGACTTGGTTAATATAAAAACTACTAATTTTTTGTTCATTATTTTGTCTTTTACAACATCGTATTGTTGCTGTTATGAAAATTAAAAGTTTTAATTATAACTTAGAATTCATGACTTCAAAATAATATTTATTCAAAATAATCTCAACATCCTCAGTTTTGAAATTCCTTAATTTTTTTTGTTATAAAAGGAATGAGAAATTGAATTACGGAATCAACTTACTTTAAAAAAGCTTAATGAACTTGCTTATTTTCTTAAATTTATTTTATAGTTAAATTTCAAAAAAGTAAGAATAGCAACTTTCATTTTATATTTCATTTTTATTTATAAATTCAACCAAATTACTTTAATCATAAAAATGTGCAAAAATAAAAAAAAAGATTAAAATATCTGAGATGAAATTGAATTAACATACGTCACATTTTAAGTGGCAAGAAGATCCTTTTTTTCCATTCTACAGGATCGTATTTCTTTTTGTATGTATTTTTAATGAAATAACAATTTAGTAAATGGCTCAGTAAAATAGGGAAATAAAAATGTACATATTTAAATGTAAAGAAATAAAACTACTTTCCAATAAAAGAGCACTATTTTTTTGTAAAAATTCAATTACTGGGAAATGATTCTAATTCTATTTCAAATTCTTTTTCTGAATTATATTTGATTAAATAGCTGAAACGAACAGAGAACTAATCTTATTATTGACGAGTTTTCTTTCGTCCTGTTGAGCACAAGCAGGAGTTCAGCAACAAACGATTAATCAAATTTGATTCATTTTTACATGTTTGGAAATGGCAGCAACTAAGCTGCAAACAATGTTTCAAAAAACCACTATTTGAAGTTAAACAATTTATTGTGACATAGTTTTAATTGAATTTTTGAATTTTTCTATAAAGAAAGGCACTCTTTTTGTAGTTTTTTTTAAATAAGATAAATCTTTGGAAGAAAAATATTTTATTGATATAAACAATGGTAATATAATTTATTTTGAAAAAAACTGGGCATGTTTTTCCTCTTAGAAATTAAATTTTCTTGAATGAAAAAAAATTGTTAAATAAATATGACACAAGCAAATAGAAATATGACACATTAAATAGAAAAAACGTTTAGTTTTGTGTGTATATGTATATGTATATATATATATATATATATATATATATATATATATATAATATATATATATGTATAGATATAGATATAGATATAGATATATAGATACATAGATAGATAAATATTTGTATGTGTGCGTATAAGAATAAGAAGATGGTTGAAACATATATTAGGATGATAAATATATTAGGAATGATACAAAGATTTTTAATGGAATACAAATAATTTTTATTGATGACTTCAAATTTTTCTCATTTTAATTATAAAATATTTTTATGAGTTAATTAAATTAATAATTCATTAATTAAATTATTAAATCAATCCATAAAACAACTTAAATAAGAAAATTATTCATCACATTAATATCTAGTTACTTTGGAAGTTCAAATTGAAAACAAAGTCTTCTTCCTCAATCATATATTTTTTAAGTCACAAAATGTATCCGTATTTCTCAAAAATTGATAGGAAAGTTGAAAGATTATGTAAAATGCAAGGTAAAACATTGAAAATTTATTTATTACATTACATTACATGTATTCAGACTTGTATGCTTGATTCTTGAGATCCGCTTGTAAGTCTTCGTCAATAATAGGACAAATAGCACAATGACAGATGTACAATCACAGAAGAATAACGAAGAAAACACCCAGGGCCACGGTGGGAATCGAACCCACACTCCTACGCTCTCAAGCGATTAGCGGTGATGCTTTAGACCACTCAGCCACGGAGCGCTCAATGAAAATAATATAGAGAAAGGTATCTATTATGCTGCCTCCATATGAAAGTAATTTATAATGTCCTTTTTTCAATGAAAGCAAGAAAAAAAATCAGACTATTATTAATCTGCAATGCTTGTTTATATTGCAAAATATTTACCAACCTAATCCATAGCTCTCACAATCTCATCCGACATTTTACTACTTTATTTTATGATGGAAAATGAAGACTTAAGCAGTCAATATTTTCAATTTAAGCAACCATTAATATTAGAAATCCTAAATTATTCACAAAATGTTGCAGTACTCAGTATATAAAGATGAAATTCACCTGAGAATTATACTTAAAGGTATCCTCTTCAAAACACCTACAAACCTGAAACATCAAGTCCATATCACTAAACTCTACTTCACTGATGGTTTCAGATTAAGCAATTCGGTAGCAACAACTTTAATCTTACTAGCTTATGAAATACGTTAAGTAATTGAAATTTTTTTCCTTACATAAATAATTCAGTCTTCTAACTGCAATTCCATAACAATTTTTCAAGCAGTTAAAAATATTATAAATTCAGAATTGTCAGAAGCAACAACTCATAATAATAGTTTATCATCATAATATGCCATTAGCTATCCTTTTCTATAGATCTCTACAAATCATCAAATTTAAATTCATCAAATTTAAAAAAAAAAAGCCGTATCATTGTATTAATCCTTATTCCCTTAAACTGACTCGAGCAACTCGAGGAATGATGTGAACTTGTAGAAAAAGGTAGAAAAGAAGTCTAGTACTTCTTCTAAAAAACTTGTATTCTGAAATAGTCAAAACCAAACTTAAAATATTCTTTAAAGCAAAATATATAAAAAGCTTTGCAAAAACAATGGGATAATGCATACCAAGAAACACCCACAAAACTCTAAAATTGGTTTCAACAGATTTCATATTCACAATTTTATTCAACACTAGTTTTACAAAATCATTAAAAATGTTTCCTCAGAGTTATGCTCCTGGGAAACAGAAGGTTCAACATTTTAAACTGCATCCTAACCAAACAATTCCATCTTAAAAGCAGCGCATACCAATCATTCAAACATTTTCTCTTTCAAGTCAACTTTAGAAAAGAAAAGGCTCATGCAGATTTAGATTGTTTTGGCTGAGAAACATCAGATTTGTTCTAAGACTGAATTTCTTCAAATAATAATAATAGTAATAAAAAAAGAAAGCCTATTCATTACTGATTGAAGCACATCAGTTATCTGTAAAAATAAATTATACAATATTTTATTTTGTATAATTTACTATCATCTTTATTTTTTATCGTGTATTTATTTTATTACTTTTTACTGAAACTTTCACTTTAACCAAAAATTAGTTCTTAGTTTTGAGGATAATCTGCAGAAGCATTACACAGATGATGTTAGATAAATATGTAAACTCAAATTTATGTAATATATTCCCTTCGGTTTTGGCAAACATGCATTTTCGTGTATTGTTTAAATGGTATAAAATGTCTTAACATAAACGCCACAAAATGCAATATAAATTTATAATTAGTTAAGAATATCAAATTGAAAAAATAGAATGGATTATTAGATTATATGGCTAATGATTTATATATACTTTTACAAAGTGCATCTTAGATAGAAATTAGTCAAGTCCCTATATATTCAGATACAATCTAGAAAATTAATTATATTAAGTATTCTGCATGTTGTTATAAAAACAATTAATTGTGGTTACCCTCTCCAGAGAGAAATTAAAACTTAGCAAATAATTTTCTTTCCAACAAGTGTAATGATATAAAGAAATCTTTACATAAAGTACAGATGTGTGTTAAAATCTGCACTAATTGCATACATTAAAAATGAAAAAAGCTTTCTAAATGGCTTTCTTACACTTCTCTGCTGTTATAAAGATAATATAAAATGCATTTGAAGGGAAACTGATATAACCAACAACTAGGTAAGACGTAAAAAACTATTAAAATATTTTCATTTACTTTTTCTGAGTATTTATAATTTTGTAAACTCATGAGAGTATATTTGTATTACTATGGGAGTTCATATAAAATAGGCTTAAGTAATTTAAAAGATTTAGCATTTGAATTCACATTAAAGTATTTTTTTGAAATTTACCTGTAAGTCAGTATTTTATTATATCATTAAATATTCTTTGTCTTTGGTTGAAATTGTTCATTTAAAAAACAAATTCTGATATAATCTTTCGAGAATTCTAGTGTCATCACCAATTCATATACAAAAGAAAATACTAAATGTCGTCATTTATTTATCTATATTTTTGGTATAATTATTTCCTATTAGGCAAAAGATCTTTAAATATTTACAATAATGAAAATTTTTAAGAACTAAAATAGATTTAGTAGTCAAAATAAGTTCCCTTAGTACCACATTTATTTATTGAATTATTTTAAATACTAACATAAGATAATGCATTTTGTTTTGATAAAATGTTTTATAGAATTAATATTTGATATAAAACAATATTTCACGTTAGAAAGTGATTTGCAAATTTGGATTACTGTAGAATTCATTTAACTTGCATTTTAAATTTTATTTAAATGTGAATCGTTATGTTAAAATAATATTGTGAAATTCACTTAAGAGAATTTGATTTGCAAATTTTTTAACGAAATCTTTAAGAGGTTTAAAGTACTTTTTCGAATCTCACTTCTGAATTATTAAATCTAATTTTACAGGTTTTATTCAAAGGAAGTGTTTGAGAATCAATTTTAATTCACAGGATAAATCTTGATTCATATTTTTCAGCTCATACGGTTTAAGTATTAAAAGGAATAATAGCATTAATGCTTGCTTCTGTTTCATTTTTATTTTTTCACGAAGCATTTGTGTTTACTAATTTTATTTCTACTTCTAAATTTCATTTAATTTAGTATTTATATATTGTTTGCATTTCCTAAATTTAAATACTAATTTTGAAATTACTTTAAAAGTGCTTAAAATACAAATAAATAACATAAAATATAAATAAAAAAGGTTAAAAAAATTAAAAATATAAGCAAAAAAATTAAAAATATAAATAAAAATGTTAAAAATATAAGTAAAAAATGTTACAGGAAAGGTTAATTAACTAAATAGATGGAATGTGAATAAAAGTTTTTTTAGAATTTTCATATTATTACTAGAAAATTTAGTAGTTACCCATATTTTATGAGAATAATTGCTATCCAAAACGAAACATTTTAATTAAGCCTTATGATTTGTAAGGGATTTCACTTTCAATAAGCTAATTATGAGTTCAATTTTAATAATACATTTAATAATAAATGTAAGCAATAAATACAAAAATATTATCTATGGATACGAATGGAAGGGAATAAAATTTGTTATTAAAATTCATGTAAATATGTAATATATTTTTAGAGGAAAATTAACTTCAACTCACGTACATGAAAATAATACTTAGACATATATTAATTTTTCTGATATTACCTCTTCATGACTCTTCCAACATATTTTAAAGCCAAACTGCTACTAAAGAGCTCTTACCTTTATCACGACTGTTGAAGAGCGGGTTTCTGCTGCCGGGAGGAATAATGGTTATCCAGACAGCAGCCGCCGAGGACTGGTTCTGGTTTCGGAAAGATTAATTACATGTGTCTTAAATATAGGTTGGATTGAATCGATGCCCCCAGTCGCTTGCTTTCGAGCTAAGTTCTTGTAAATCAGAATTTGAATGGTGTAACATGTACCTCTATTATTTTTATCATATTTATTTATTATTTTCCTTAAAATTATGTATTACGTATTCAGAAGAAAAAGAGGGCTCACAAAAGTTACCAAGGGATGCTGAATGAGTATTCATAAAAATAGCATATTTAGAGAGATATTATTTGTGATGCATCCATAAGGAATTGCTGAAAAATGATCTTGTGAATTTATGAGCATGATGTATAAATATTAAATTATATTTATGCATATTTGTGCTTGTTGTTGTCTTGTGCTAGGCATGCAATATGTGTTGCGCTGTTTTACTTTTCCAACTGAACCGTAATATGGTCAGCAGTCCGATTTCCCCAGTACACAAATGTCATACACATCCGCTTATAAGTTGAGCAACCATTTATAACTCATTATACAAGAAAACTGCAAAGGCAGGAGAGAGAGAAAGTGCATCCATGCTTGAAGCAGGATTTGAACCCAGGACCTCACTATCCGCAGCGAGGCACACTGATTACTGGAATATTTGTGCTTATAAGTATGAAATCCATATTTTAATTGTTAATTAAGATCAGAAGGAAATTATTTTATAATAATACTTAACAACTTATTTTTGTGCAAATTAATAAAATGTTGAAGCTAATTTTAGTTTTTAAATGACAAAAAAATTATTGCTTCATTTAAAAAGATTTGCAAATTTATAAATTTTAAAATACGTTTACAGAAACAAATCTTTGTGTTTCAAGGATTTGTTCCTGTAAACATCTGTACTTATATTCACAGCTTTTAATATGAATATTGCTTCAGAAGAATGTAAAGCAAATTATATAATGATATTTATGTCTCACAAATTAAATAAAAAGTCATTAAAAATTTCAGACAAATTACAGTCCAGTGTACTCTGAATCAAATTATTTAATTTGACTGCAATACGAGACCTCTTCGTCTGCGTATGAAAACGATTTATCATAAGAAGATATTTATAAGTACTGCAGCAGATAAGGTTGGGCACTGTGTTTTACAACTTATCTACCTGCATAATAATTGAGAAATGGAGGGTGATAGTAGAATGAATGTCACAAGAGAACTACAAGCAAAGTATTTCTAATTAGAGAATAATAAGGAAAACTTGTTTCTCAATGAATCAGTTGAAAATGTTCTACATCAAGAAAAGTCGGAACAATACTGAATGATGTGATCATGCATTGTTTTGAAGATATAAAACTTTATAGTGGAGTAAATGTAATCTTAAAGCAATTATTACTTCAGAAATAGAGAAACATTTTGTCAAGTAGTGGGTGCATCTTGTAACCGATATCAGTTTTCTTGATTTTGAAGATAACATAAATTCAGAGAAATAAAGAACATAAATATTTCGAAAATTATCAAAATTAAATTCTGTATATTTTGTGGTAAATTATAAACACTTCAAAATACCTTTAATAGTTTACAGAATAAATCAACCGTTATTCAAATAGCAGAAAAGTTGTAATTTTCGTCTTCTCATCTGCGTTCTGCATAATTTACTAGCATTTTAGAGCTACAGGACTTAAAAATGTAAAATCAAAATAAATATTAATATTAGGAAATCTGTTGTTAAATGGAAGAATATAATAGCTTGTTCAATACACTGAAAATGAAAGAATGTAATATTACATAACGATTTATGAAAACTATCAGACATTTTGACAGAAGAGAATTTGAGAATTAGATTCAGTTTGATATTTCCCTCATGAGAATATGTGGAAAATTCAGAAACTGTGTGTGTGTGTTATTATAAGCCAAATATCAAAGAATGTGACATTGTTTTAATACCTTATTGTTAACTTTAATCATTAATTTCCCTCATAATAAATGATAAAATTTTAAATCAGCATGTATAATAATAAAATTAAATATAATTGTGTAGATGATGGTGTCTAAGAGATGGTACAACAAACAAATAATTTATGCATTTCATTTGTTGTCAATTGGAGATAGAGAATTTCTGTTTTACATGGGATTTGCATGTTATTACATAAGTAAATAATGAACTTGCAACTATACTTATCTTAATCTACTCTTCATACAAAAATTAACACAAAACTTTTTTCTATTTCTCATTTCTAACGCCGACAGTTTGTTATTTACAAAAGAATGGAATATATTATAAATGGAATATAAATGAAAAATTTGGCTGACATTTTTCTGGAATGATACATAGACAAATAAATACAGTCTTAAATATTTATTAAAATATTGAAATTAATTAAGAACTCAAAATTCACAAATTAGGTAGAAAAAAGGAATGGTAAATAATAAACTTTAAATTTTAAATATTTAGTTTAATTAAACTCATTATTTAATTAAACTGAAGAGTAAATAATAAGTTTTGTATAGTAAATTTTGAGTTAAAAATTTATTTGTCAAAGTGTATTAAGGACCGTTTTAAATGCATAGAGAACAATGTAATCATAAATTTATCATCCAAAATGGTAGATTTCCCATATGCTTTCAGGTTATTCGATCATTTTCTTTTTCGGTTATATTTCCATTACACATTTTTTTAAACTGTAGATTCAGAAACTGAAATGGATATATGAAGGGTAGAAAGTCTTTCTTTTACACATTTCTGCTTTTCTTAAATTTTTTTCATATTTTGTTTTCATTTTTCAGAAGTGTTATTCTAGAAAAATAAGGTTTTTGTTTAAAAAAATATTCATATATTTTATTCGTAATATTACAAGAAAATAAAATGAGAAATAATATAGTGAGAAAGCGCAAAGAGCTCTAATATACTCTCTTTATTAACCAATAAATTCTAATTTTATTTATTTAAAACAGTTAAACATTCAATAAAATTAATTTAAATTAATTATTCTACGCATATAAGACACTACTTCATTGCTAAATCTCGTTAAGATCAATGCATATTTTGAGAACGAGCATTCAAAAGAAAGCAGAAGTTTACAGAACTAGAAAAGCATTATTATGGAGCCACACAATATTCGTGATAAAATTATTCAAAAAAGAAAGAAATACAACTCACTTTTTAAGCACATTAAACGTTGCATAGACACACACACATTTTTTTAGTATTTTATGCTCTAAAATTTTCCTTGGCTCAATTCTTTTCTGTAGAAATCATCAATGCATATTATAATGCCTTAAACTGAAAGGTGTTTAAGTAATATAATATTAAATACCTAATGAGTTACAGATTTCTAATTTAGCTTAGATATAATATCATTAATAATATTCATCTATCAAATATTTTTGTTATAAAAAGTTATTTTAATATCAAGCTAATTATAAAGATAATTTTAAGTTATGGCAATTAATATATGTTAATATTTTAGTTTTGAAACAAATATCATATCTTTAACAGTGACTTTAATTTGAAGAAATTTAACGTTTCAATTTGATATTTATATTAGAAAAAATAATGCAAAAAAAAATTCTTATAATAGATAGTTTTTAATACTATGTATGAAATATTCCTCCTTTCTCGAATTGTATTTTTAAAAGTTCTTTTAGATAGATTTATAATTATGCGTAAAAAAGTTGATCAGTTGAAGTATAAAAATTTAAAAGAATTCTTGATAAAACTCTCTACACATTGCGTTTTCTATTACATAATTAGTCGTGGCTGCTGTCAACATTTTATTCCATTTATTCCTTTACTCCTACCAAAATAAATTCCAAGAATGTAGATTTGGGTTTTCTGGAACAATTGAATTAGGGTACTTTTCTAACGTTGTTAACGCTACTAGACGTCTAATATAAAATTTATAGAAGCAGAGTTAGAGATCTTTATTTTCTCTTCCTATCTCAGGCGTTCCGGTTAATTTGTTACAAAATCCTGAGTCGAAGGAGGAGTGTGAGTGATCAAAGAAAGACTTTTGTTGACTCTTAGGCAGGGAAAGAAATGTTTGAAAGTTCTCGAGGTGAAAACGAATATTCTTTTATTCTTCTTCGATCGATGACAATAATTAGGGCTCGAAAACGATTGTTGATTCTGGTTTTCAATAATCGATTGCCAATCGATATTGTAGGCTACCAGCGTGTTAAAGCAAGCATTGATTTTGGTCTTAAACTTTCTTAACGGGATGATTAGTTCTTGAGTTACTTTCATTAAATGCTTGCTTCTGGGAAAGATATTTCATATCGATATTTATAAACCAGCTGAAACATTATCGATAAAATTAACGAGAGAGAAATATCATAATCGAGCAGATTACAAATTGCTGCTAATTAAGCTAGACATGGATGAGTGTTGACTTGGATAGTAGGAAAATCAGTTTTGGTATCGGATTTTCGATCAGCTACATTTAATGTTTTAATACCATAATTACAGTTTACAACACAGAATCTATTATCATAATTACGTCTAGACTGTCATGCATATTTTGATAAAATTATTTTTTGAGTACAGCGATAAATGAAAATTTATTAATGATTTTTCGCATCGCATAATTCTTTTTACTCTTTTTTTTGTATTTTATTACATCTTTCTTTTCATGGGATATTTAAAATTTGACAACCTCCATAACTTTTTTTATTATATTTTAACCAATTAGTGCTAAGATTAATAATGATATACGATAAAAATATTGGGAAATAAAAAAAGTATTAATTCATTTTAAACTGTAATCATAAAAATGCTTATTTTCTTCTATAAATAAATATGATTTTTATAGAAAGCTGCAGTACAGCTGATTCCTTTCTGAAAATATATTAGCCCTTTTTAGAGCAATATCAAATAGATCAAACATATTTTGTAAAAGTGTTATTATATTTCTAAAAATTTTTATTAGTATCAAATTCACATCCATCTTATTTTTCTAATTTTGATAAAAATCAGTAGTAAAAATGTACAGCAACTTGCATGTATTTATAATCAAATGAAAAATATAAAAAAAAGATATTTAAAGAAAACTTTTGTTTTATACAATATTCAAATTTATTATGATTGTAGTGTTTTAATAGTAGAATTTTGAGTGTTTTGTCTATCATATTCATAAATGGTTTCTTTTATGTTAAATTTAGGCTTAAATTTTACCATTTTTGAGCAAAAATTTATTGCTGTTAAGAAATGTTTAAAATTATGTTAACTTTGGTTCTAGCCTTTATTAGCATATACAATTTTGGTATACTACCTTTTTAACTCTGCTGTTCTTTTCGGTTCTATATGACCCAAAATAAAATTTATATGTTAATAAAAATATAGAACAGGTATATTTTCCTGAAACATCTTCATATTGATGGTAAATATTATAAATATGTACTCTTAAAGGGATTTTTGTTTACTGGTATTTCGAAAGAATATTTATCAATTTATGCTTAATGTATCACTCGGATCAGTATGACCAAATGCAAAGATTCATTAATTTTTACTCCTACATGCTCACTTTTGCTTGGAATATTGGAAGAAAAAATAACAATAGTTTCTCTAATTTTTCTGTTTCTGAAACCTGATTCCTTGACTTATGAGGTCACATGACAAGTATGAAAGGTCAGAAAGTTGATACGATTGACATGGGGGTGGGCAAACTATTTGCTATTATTGCAACGCTTCTTTTTTCTGCTGTATTTTGCTTTTTGATATTACTGTAAAAGAGTTGTGCCTGTTAAAGTGAGAGAAAAAAAAGTTGAATCTCATAAATTTAAGTCATGCTGATACAGCTGAGCTAATCGAAGCTTCTGACAGTGAAGAAGAAGTATCCGAGTATGAAAATCATACAAGTGATGAAATTGTGAGTGAAAGTTCTGACTACGATTTTGATACCAACAATTTTGATTTTCAACAAATGAACTATAAATAGAGTATTCATTCCAAATCGAGAAATAAAGTGGAAGTTGGATCCACTGGCACATTATTCTCAATCACTAGCTGCCAATGTTATGAAAACTATTCCAGGTGTCCCAAAGTATGCAGTGGCAAGAATAACAGACGTAAAAAGTACATTTGAGGTAGTATTCATTTCTACAGTTGAAAACGAAAATACAAAAATGGTTACTATTGAAGGAGAAAATGTTTATGGAAAAAAGTGGAAAAAACATCTAAGGTAAAAATTTTCAAGCATGAATTAGATTATTTATGCTAGCTGTTATTCACAAATCATATAGGGAGTCGATAAAAAGCTTCTGAGATAAAGAAATTAGCAAAAATATATTTCATGCAGAGCAATGTCCTTGGAAGCAGTGCGAGACATTTAGGAAAAGTGTATAGAAATTCTACCAAAATTATATAATCTGAATGAAAATATTACTGTATATGTATGAACAATTAGTAGGATTTCTTGCAAATGTCCTATAAAACAGGATATATCAAGTAAGCCATCTAAATATTGGCTCAAAATATGGGATGTATGAAACTTCGCATGTACTGAAAACATAGATTTACACTGGAAAATGTACTGTACTACGCATGTACTGTTCGAGGCGCAATATCACATGTGATAAGTATTTCATATCTTTCAACTTAGAACAACATCTTCTAAAAATTAAAATAGCTATGCTTGGTACCATTAGGAAAAGTAAATAAGAATTCCATGAAAAAATGTATAAAAAATTCATAGCTCATTCATTTTTTTTTTTTTTTACAAAAGAAATAATATTTCTGAGCATCATCCCCAAAGAAAGCAGGAATGATGTTCTTATGAGCACTTTGAATCATGAAAAAGAAGTTAGCAACAGATTTAACAAAAATTATTAATATCTTAGATTACAATTCTAATAAAGGGGTTGGAAATATTAATGATCAATTTTAAACACATATACTTGTAAAAGAAAAACAAATTGCTGGCCCATGATGGTATTGTATAACATGCTTGATATTTCCGCTTACAATGCATTTGTTTATGGATTTCAATGCAAAGTGAATGGAACGAAGACAAATGGACTAAACGAAGGTTATTTTTGGAAGATCCTTTCTTTTCCCACTCATTGAAGCAAGGCCTTAACTACCAAGAAGTGAAAACTCAATAAAAATAATGAAACGAATACAGAGAAAAAGAAAAAGTGTACCATCAGAGTCTTCTGAGTATGCATTATGTGTCAAACAATCAAGCTGCAAACTCTGTGCATCAAGGATTACGACAAAACTAATACGTTTTTTTAAGTTGTAAAAAACCCATTTGCAAATCTCATCTAAGATATTACTGTTCAAATTATAAATTAAAGTAAGTTTCAATTTTAAATATTTTTCTGTTATTTTTATAGATGATTTATATATTATTAGATCTATTACACTTACTTTAAAATTATTTAAACCACTTCCTAAATTGCACTTAGCATTTTTTTCCACAAAGGTTAGATTTTTTAATCGGGTCATATTAGAAATACATGGAATAAATACGAACCGAACAGCAGGGTTAATTTATAATTTGATTGGTTGAAATTATTAGGAGATTATGCAGTAAATTTTAATAAATTAATATAATTATTTAAATTTAAATAATTTAGCAAATAATAAAAACTATTATTTGTCCCATATGAATGGTTGGGAAAAATGGATTATCAAACTGTGAAATGATGAATAACAATGTAAATTGGATTACTTATCTTAATAAATGGAAAAGAAAATTTGCTGATTGCTTACATACGTAATTTTAATTTTAACTTGAATAATAAGAATAAAAATTAATTCATTTCTTTTCAGATGAAAAGAATTAAACACAATAAAAAACAATATGAAATGATATTCTTCATAATCTTTTGAAAATTTACAATTATTGTCATAATTGAAATTTCATAAAATGAAAAACATGATGGGAATTTGCTAATTCTCCCAAAAATATTTTTAGAAGTAAAATAAACATAAAATGTCAAATTCATTCTAAAGTTTAAAAGTATTTTTTAAAAAGACATGCGTATAAAATAATGCCTGGAAAATGAGTCCCAGAGCCCAAGTCATCTTGTAAGCAAATATTAACAGGATATCAGCACATTGTTTCTCTGAAATTTTTGAAAAAAATATCGAAATTATTTTCTATAAATACAAATTGTTTGAAATTCAGTTGGTAATTTTTCAGAAAATATATGCGAATAAGTTTTAAAAGGGTTTGGTATCTATATATATTTTGAAATTTATGTTTCTTCTTTCACCGCATATTTATGATACTTTGTTTTTAAAAACAAAATATCTTTCACAGTCCTTATATTTTTGCTTTTTTGCTGTGGTTTGTTATGTCTTATGATTTGTTGAGGAAAATACAATAAGCTATTTATTGTATGAGCCAACATAGAAAATCCGTCTATTGTTTAAAATGTATTATAAAATGTACAAGAATAAAATTTTGTCTGATTTATCTTTAATTTTCTCATTATTAGAATATTTTTGAAATTACTATTAATCTTACATATTTTGCAAATTATTAGATTGTTAAACATCTTAAAAATTTATTCAATGCTTTGAAGTTCCTAAAATAAATAGAAAGCTGTTTTTAAAGTAGATATTTTATCAAATAAACTTAGGAATTACATTCGAAAAAATATAGTTAATTTGAGTATTAAAATAATTTAATTTATTCTGTACATTAACAGTTATAGGACAAAAAACTAATGAAATCCCATTTGGAATATAAACTGTAAAATAAAACAAGTGCAAGTAACAAAAATTTTGAAAGTCATTAAAAAAATATTTGAAAGAAAAATATTTAAAATAACGCACAAAACTATTTTTATTTTTATTAGTTTTCTAGCGAAGATGTTCAATAATTTTAATCGTTTTTAGTTTTAATAATAATAACTTCAGAGAAAAAGGAGAAGATATTTTTGCTGTTTTTTATATACTACTTTTTTAAAACTAAAATTATTCACGATAATTAAATAAAAAAATCCTCTGTAAAATAGTCTAGAAAATTAGGTGTGAAAGAATATTTTTCATAATAAAGAAATCATATTTAATGATCAAAATTATAATAGAAATACAAAAAGTTATGAGGTTTTAGTACTTAAGATATTTGAATTAATCAATAAGAGAAAGCATATATTATAAAGAGTAAAAAATGTACCATACCTAATATAAACTAATTTTGGTAAATGAATTTACATTAAAAGGACCTGCATTATGAAAAAAACTTGTCAAAACTAATTATTCCCTTTTCGTCTATAGTGAATATAGAGACTATAGATTAGATTTAATAAAAAAATTCCAATTCATTGTTTATTATCTGATAATTGTATCAATAGGAATAAAAATTGTTTTAATATTGTAATTGTTTGGGTGAAAGATACTATATGATTTTTAATTATAAATAAATTAGACTAAACTCTGCAGCACGACAGGAAAACAGAGATGGGCACTGTGTACAAAGTCCTACAGTGCCCTCTTTGTTTTCCTTACTGAGAGGCCCTGGAGTGCGAGGCATATATCCCAATTAGGTGGTCAGCCTAATGCGAGACCCCTAGTTTAGTTTCTAAGCATGATTGGTACTCAGTTTATTGACCCACTGAAGGGATGAAAGGCTGGTCGACCTTGCCCAGCTGGGGAATCGAATCTCTGATCTGAGACTTGGGAGCATGCAACGTTACTACTAAGTCACCGGGTCTCATATATAAATCTAATTCATGTAAAATGTATCAGCAAATGATTCATAATTATTTAATGCCTCACTTACCATAGAAAAATATCCCTGATAAAATGCTTGATAGGTTTTAGCTGCAATACATTTACAGTTAGATTTTCAAAATAGTATCGTGATTTGTGAAATGAATTTATAATATAGAAAATTTATTAATATAAATCGAATGGTTATCTCTTCTAGTCTTCCATTACATCTGAAAAAAATATAGGACATATAGAAATATCCATTCTAAAGCAACAGTTATATTTACACCACTGACTTATATTTCTAGAATGCTAGATCTACATAAAATCAATGAATTACAATGTATTTATATTCTAAAAATTTGTTTTCTAAAAAGTTAATTTGAGACATCGATTAAATTATGGACAAATTTTCTTGAAATTTTGACATAATTCGTAGGGAAATAGTACTCAACCCTCTATTAACTTAGAATATTTTATTTAAAAAAAAAAAAACAGAACATATTTAGATAAATAAAGCTTATTTGCATTTCTATATAATTCTTAGTGATTTTCTAATATTAGTTGTGTTACGATATCTGTTTTCACAAATAAATAGAAATTATTCGTATATTGTTTTTATACGTGTTTCTTTATTATTGCGAAATTGTACTAAATGATTTTGTAACATTTTTTAATATCTCATTTGTAATGTAATTAATTAATAATTTTCAATTTTAAATATTTAAGAAAATTCAATTTATGATTAATTATATTGAATTTATATTTTTTTATGGGATATTAATTACAAAATCAAATGTTCAAATAGATTAAATAAATTCTTATTTCATGAGAATTGCTTATAACATCTAAAAGGACGTAACATATTTAATATCTATATTCATTAAATTTCATTAGCTTGTGCATTATTAACCTCTGTAAACTTAATGCTATAAATTGGTAAGTAGACTAATGGACAAATATAATATAATTTAGAACGTTTAACGACAAAAATGAGTTTTATGAGTTTTACTGCAATATTAAAGAGCTTCATATGAAATTAGGAATTTCAATATTGTAATTATAATAGATTTTATACATCTGCTTACTTTATTTGGTGTATTTAATTAATTTAAAAAAAATTGGATTTTGAGGTAAGATATTATCGTATAAATATCTTAACAGAAGAAAAATAGATATAAATAATTAATAAAATTATTCTAATAAGTAAATGGCTTAAAGTAGCAAATTATACTTTTACAGAAGTTTCTGTAAAATATTTGTTTCCTTCTAATGGTCGGCCACTTAGAGAAAGTATCCTAGTTCAATCTTCTATGAATTTAGAGCAGCACAAGGGGCAAAATTGAGGGCAATTTATTTAGTACGACATGCTACAGGTGTATCATGATTATTCCAAAGGAGATTAGGTCCCCTTAATTTAAAAATAAAGACCAAATTGAAGACAGAATATTTTCAGAATTTGCCTGGTGTTCCTTCAGGTATCATTACACACGGGGAACATTACAATTGCCACATATTTCACATAGCTTATATGCCATAATTTAACATGACTTTAATTTGATTGATTCCGGAATAAATCGTATTATCTTCCGTTAATTATATAACACCAGCGTGGTAAATTATATAAAATATAATATGAGAAACTAATTATTATTTTAACTTTTCCTATTCAAGATATAATCACAATAAATCTATAAAATGAGTTTTACTTTTGCAATTCTTTTCACAATGTTAAATTTAAAAATCACTTTTCTTAAAAAGTAATTTTTTAAATTTTATCCCTACTTTAATATTATAATTTTTTTGTAATATATGGGCACTTGATTTATATTTGCAGTGGTAACTCAACAAAATTAAAGGCCTTCTTTGATGTGCAATTCATCACTTTAATAAATATATGCATTGAAGTAGCTTAAGAATAAATTTGTTCCCCTTATGATATAAGCGTTATTAGCTCAAAGATGTAATTGGAATGCAAATTAGTGTGCATGACGTATGTAGTTTAAAAGTAAATATATATGATATAAGAGTAGTTGGTGCAATGATGTTATTGGAACGCAAGTTAATGCGCATGACGTATGTAGTTTAAAAGTAAATATATATAAGAGTAGTTGGTGCAAAGATGTTATTGGAATGCAATATGATACGCATGAAGTATTATTTTAAGTTCAATAAACGTCTATGATTCTAAAAAGTAACCTTTCTTCCTTCGCGATTTGTACGCATCAAAAGTGAAGTAGCGGAAATGATTAGAAATTGTCCTGAATTTCTTTCCTCAACCGGATTTTTTCGACAGAAACGTACTGTCACAGGATGTCTTCCTCTATAAAGAGGGTTAGTAATCACTTTACCTCGTCTATACTCCCAAAAATGAAACTAGAAAATGTAAAAAAAGCAGGAATTTTTCCTTTAAAAATCTTTAATCTCGATGTCTGGTTCAGGTATCCCCAAGTTCTTGAATGTTTCGAAAGGCGGAAATGGAACGTTTGATTAAATTGCACTTGGTAGTTGGAGGATCCGAAAACTGAATAGAAATCCTATTGCAATTTGAGTTTTAATGATTTTTTTTTTGGCGTTCAGGCAAAGAATTTCAATCTTTCCTGAAGTGTGATTGTAGATTTAACTATTATACGTACTGATGGAAATGAAGTAGAATTTGTTCTATTTTCGTAAAATCGATTTCGATTTGATTTCTGTTTGAAATATGTTGAAATACATAAAAGTAAATCACAATTCTGAAAAAAAAAATACATTAAAAATGTTAACGGTTTTGTGTGTGATTCTGCTAAATAATTTTTTAAGTCTTTCTATTAAAAAAAATCAAATAATAAAATCATATTGACTAAAGAATGTTTATTAACCTAGTTTAAATCAAATTTTAGAAAAACGAAATGCCTTGCTTAGTTGGACTTTAGAGAAAATAATATTTCTACGTTTACTTAAAATTTTTGAAATATTATATAAAATTCCTGCTTTTATTATTTTTGTTTTAAATTTTATATATATTTTAATAGTGTAAGTCACAGTAAATAAACTAAGAATAAAAGAATTTCAATACAAGTTTATAATAAAAAAGGTATTATGCCTGATAAATGACTTAAAAATGCTATCGATGCGTGTTTATTTTTCAGTTTTCAGTTTACAATATTTTTTATATAAGTGTATAATTAATAAGAAATTAATAACTTTAAAATTTGATAAAATAATGTAAATATTTGTTTGAATTATTTGATTCCCCTTGAATGTTAATCAGATATTTAACAGTAACTTTTAATATATTGAAAAATATGTCACACAAAGTAATTAATTTGTGAAAAAACTTTTAAAATATTTTTATTAATATATTGGTATATACAATAAAAATATATAATTAATGATTTATATTGTATATACCAATTTTACAATGGAACTAGGGAATACTTTTAATCACAATGTATTGAACAGAATACTGAAATATCTGTGTATTTAAACATCGAAACATTTTTTTAAAAAAGTCATCGTATGTTTAAGGATTTATTAAGTTGCATTTACAAAAATTATATCTCCATATGATATAATCATATAGATATAATAATTTTTAAATCTAAAATAAATAAGTCAATAATATTTTGAGAAAGTTCTTGCAGAAAAGTAATTTATACGAATAGGTTTTTACAAATTGATTTTATAATAGAATATTTTATTTCTTCTTACAATGTAACACAGCACATTCACCTTAAATTGACTCATAAAGGTTCCAATGAAGTGAAGTGATAGATTTTACCCTCTGAAACACATATAAGCGTTTATCTATACTATGTATTAAATTTTACTTACAACTGACATTCTGAATAAAAGGTTATAAAAATTACAAGATTTATAAATCCAAATAATAAACAAAAATGACGTAAATTATTCTAGATACTAATAAATGCAAAATGCATAAATATTGAATAGAATAATTTTCTAGATGTACCAGTTATTTAAAGGGAAAGACCATTTATTAAAATATGAAATAATTTGGTTGCAATAATTAAATGATGAGTGTGATGTACGAATAGGAGATTTTGCCTTCTACAATATGATATTATTGGCGAAACAATTAGAATAACTAATTTGACATAAGCTTTTTTTATACTGAATGCCTTAGTTCTTAAATGTGTAAAATTTAAATACATATAATTAATATATAATAATTTTCCTGACAAACATTTTTTTATATATATCGATATATATCTTATATACATGATTAAAAACATAAATTATTTATACACAGATTAGGAGCTTATTTGACTCTCTGTTTTACCACTGAATGCTTGAATAGTGACATAAAAATTGAACTAAAATAAAGTTTTAAGTAAAAAGTTTTTAAGGTAAGTGTGACGTGATCATTTTGACGTGACTACTGATAAAGTTCATTCACTCCACTGTATTTTGTAAAAGCTCAAATAACGAAGGGTTGTAATAGATGCCTGCAGAAACTTAAAATATTTTTTTAATTATTTGGCTAAGCTAGATGGGAAAGTGGATTATGAAAGATTTTTGAACGTATTTTGACCACTCTGATAAGCTGCGTTATAGGGCGGTTTTCTATAATTTGCGACGATACCGTCTAATTCATATTAGAGCAAAATCAATTTTCTAATAGCATAGAGGAAACTGCGAAAAGTAAAAGCATTTCAGACCATATGAAAAATAAGATGTTAAGGAAATATTTTAAATGGACAAACATTAGTTAGGAGAAAATAATTTGAATGATCGAATTATCATATGTACATCACTGCTGGCATAATGAGTAAGCAATAGGTACTTCCCTGTACTTAGCCTATATCTCTCCCTGGTCTCTGCCAGATAAATAAAAGCTGCCTGGTTAAAGTCTTCGAATTTTGAAGCAAAGATCAAGCACAAGACTCCCAATACTGACCTACGAACACTAGTGATATTATTTCACTTAGATGACTTTGCGACAACGACCTTATTAACGTGTCCCATGCTTTTTAGTGAATACGACGGGTAACTATGGATATTCGGTTGAATATGGATTTAAAATCATTACCTTTCGAGAGGGAGACCGATTCCTTAACGAAACGGTCACTGAGAACATAGTTGCAATTGAACGTATTTTGGATCGATTGATTACTAATGATGCAAAGTGAATTATGTATGGAAACATGGTCAGAAAAAGGGCCAACTGTGAACTCGGAAAACTTGTCTGCTGTACCTCTAAATCAAATTGAGGCTGAATAAGAGTATGGTGTGTGTATATAGTAGTATATTTGAAGATCAATATATTTTACGGTGTTAAAACTAAATGGAAAGTTGATTTCTCAGCAATTGGCTACTTTGAAAACAACATTCCCAGAAAAGGGGCCGGCAGTTTTCAGTAAAAAGAAAATTATATTGCTTTATGATAATGATAAGCACATGCTTATATATTATTTGGAACACTTGCATGGGTACTGGGTTTTTAAAATCCAATGACTCGTCTAAAACTTGCATGTATTAAAAAAGGATTTTGAAAATAATTTTCAAATAAATTACTTACATGTTTGATTGAGTGAAGTTTTATAAGAGAAATGACATAAATATGTGAGTTTAACTTTATAGAAATAACTATTGCTTTGGTAAGCCTAAATATTTTTAAATTCAATTGAAAGATTTGATTAAAATCATTTATATTATTTGCTATAATTTTCACTTAATTATATTTTGAATTAGTTCTAAATGATTCCCTTAACACAAGCTTAATGATTTTTAATGTGACATTTACCAATTATCAGAGTAATATGAGAAGATTTTCGTTATAAATCCTACATTTATTAAATTTGTTATTTAAATTATCTTTTAGATGTGATGAATCTCTCTGAAAAATTTCGAGATCACGAGTCAGAGCCTAATTTGTCACCAGAAAGAGGAAGAAGATCACTTTGAGATAAAAGAAAATGTTAAAAGAAATCCCTATCGCCATAGCTTTTAAGCAGATTAAAGCATTGTTCTCCAGAGAGCATCACTTTAGAATGCAAATAAAAGAAATGAGTGGCAGAAAAATAAAGAAAAATACATGACAAAAGTGGGTGTGTAGTTCGTGCTTTTTTTGAAAAGAGGGAATATCCTTTTAGGTAAATGAATTAGACGGCAAAATTCCAAATAAAAAAAGTTTATAATGTATTCTAGTTGTTGGACGAAAAAGCTGTTTTTCTTTCGAGTTATACAAGAATTATTTTTTTTCAATTTCATATGCCTTGTTATTTCTTGATATTCACTTAAGCGGATCATAATAAACAAATGTCATTAGATATTGCAATTTATTAATACAGTTTAGTAAGCCATTTGTTATGTTAAATCAATAAGACACACGAGTTTCGAAGACGTACAGATTGAAGTTAATAAACTAAATGAGTGAATTAAAATCATTTATTTAATTCGTGAATTTACGTCCTTTAGAGTTAATATTCTTTCTGGATATTCAGAATACCATCATGAAAATTCTAATGAATATTGTATTGAAATGTTAATCCTGAACAAATCAGTTTTAGCAATTTTCTAGTGGTACTCACTTCATTTTTACTCTTAAAAATCAAATTAGTAGTGAAATTTGAAAGAACACTTTTTGTGATTATTCATTTTCTTATTTTTCTAATAGCATATAATTTTATAAGTAGACATGATATATATCAGCTATACAATAGTACCATATTTTATTTAAATAAGCACACGCTTAAGTAATTTCTAAAAATGATAATTCTTAGTTAAAAATTTTAATTTTAAATTTAGCTGATAGAAATAAATATATAAACATAAAAAATGCTTTTGTTCCCGCCATTGAAAATATTTCTGGCTGATCGAAGCAGAATTGTAAAATAAAAATTTAATTCTCTATTACAGATTAAGAATTCTAGTCTTACAATGTATTGCAAAAAATAGCAGAATATTTTTCAAAAAATAAATATTAAAATGAATCTTGTTACTTTTTAACATTTTTTTAAAAAAAATTCTTTAACATTTTTTTATAAAACATATTTTAAAAAGATATTATTTTTTTTCAAAAAAAAAAATGGAATATGAGAAATATTTTATATAATGAGAGGAAAATTATTATTGATTTTTTTAAACATATACTATAACTAAAATATTTGTATTATATGAAATTCATGCATATATAAGAAAAAATTTTCAGCAAGCCTTAATTGATCTTATGATTAAAATCCATAAAATGTAATTGTCTTTTTTTGGATGTTTGTAACACTAAAACAGAGAAGAGACTAAATTTTGTTCTTTTAATTTAAAACGCAAACATTGCTTAGTATTTATAGAAAACTTTTCTTTGGATTTTTTTTGTACAGTTTCTAAATTGAAACATTTGTAATCTTAAGTATTAATGCATATTACTGTTGAAATAATGTTTTAATTTTCCTCCAAGACGTAACCATTTTAAAATGAATTGAGTCTTTTGAAAAAATGAAATGTTTTCACTATTTCGTTTTTATAAAAATGAAATTGAATTTTTTGATCTTGAAGTCATCAAAGTATAATTGTATTTTTCTTAATTCTTTTTAACATAGATATATATTTCAGGTCATTGTGTAAAAAATCGAACGAAAATGTTGAGTTCTAAAAACTATGAGCTAATATTGCTGTTTAATTGAAATATATTTTTTATAATTTAGAAAAAAAAAACCGTGCTTCAAAATAAGCATTATTTTTCCTTTCTTAAAATTATCTAGCTACTTCCGCAAAATAATTGGTAAATTATAGTTTTCTAACTACCGTAATAATAAATATATAGTGAACCTTAGAGATATCGGAAATATGATTGATTATTAATTGCAAAATTCGAACCTCTGAAGAGATTATTGTTGCAAATTATAACTTTTGTCCCATATGCAGTAACAAACTTTTTTTCTGTTCCGTCTATAGGATTTCACTTTAAACCATTCAGAATAAGTTGTTACATAAATGTCTTGATTCATAAATACATAACACTTTTAGAGACTCGTTTGAAGTTATTGATTACCAATTAACATTTCAGCTTTAAAATTCAACATTTAGAGTTATCCATCTCTAATGCGTAACTACCTTAAAATGTTGCATACAAGTATGAATAATAAAATGGCATAAGAAGCCTTAACTTATAACTTGATAATGTTTATGATAACAATTTTATGAAAATACAAAATCAGATAATTATATCCTTAATAGGGTTTATCTTCAAAATCTTATATTTGAATATCATTCTATGGATAAAAAACTGCTTAGTGTGACTGTAAAATTTAAATCTACTGAAAATGAATCAATATTCTAGGAATGATTTATACAGAAAATAAAAATGCTTAGTCAAATGTACTTAGCTTCTTCAGTATAACATCCCTGTAAATATTTTATTTTAACATAAAGTTTGAACACACAATAGTGAATTAAAATAAATATTTTATCTCATATATATTTTGGGAAAATAGAGAAAATACTTGAAATTCATGAAATATCTGTACTTGAAGTATTTTCTTTTTGTTTTGCAACATTCTATAAATATTATTTGAACTCTGTCTCATCAGAACCATTTGGATAATTAGTAAACAAGTAATTGAAAATTTGATGTAATTTAATCAACTAAACACACTTCAATAATATACATTAAAAAAGTGAAGAAAATTATCCTGAAATTTTTTAAGCAATCAAAAAACTCAATAACTCTCAATATAAATTATATATGACCGTTTGGATTTCCTTATATTATCTTTACAGAATATACACAATCAAACAAATCAAAATTGTCCTATTTTTCCAAATCATTGATTTATGTCTTTAATTTGTTTTGTATTACATAACTCATTAAAATTGATATTTCTTGATCTAATATTGTCAAATTATTTGCTAGAATCATGTGATCATAAATAGATTAAATGCAAATTCAGAATAATGTACATTTTTGCTTCTAGGAAACATGAGCATCAATATTCGTACTTAAAACTTTAATGAAAAAACAAATTAACTAATTTTATAACAACATAAACTTTTGATGATATAATAACCTTGAAAAAAGATAATTTGTATACTAAAACAAGATGTACATGCAAATAAGCAACTGTATACATAACACTGAAATACTTAATTTAAATTGTAGAAAAGAACATACTTAGCAATAAAATACTTAAAAATCAGAAGAAGAGTTTTTGGTATTTTTATGCAATCGGTTTCCTTAATTATATTAATGCGTAGATTAGTTATATATATACATACATATATATATATATATATATATATATATATATATATATATATATATATATATATATATATATAATTTGTAATAATTGACAGGAAGGAATGAAAAGGAGTGAGAGGTATATATGTTAATTTTGGTTTTCCATAATCCATTTACCATTTACTTGTACATGTGATAACTTTTTTAATATATTTTAAAGTAGAAATACATCCTAAATTACTGAGCCATTCACTCTGATCAATTAGTTTGATTTTGACTGAATGGACTTTATTTAAAATAATTGCCCCTTCATCCTAGGTAGAATAAGAACTAAACTGAGAGATTAATCAGGAAAATATTGAGGATGACCTAAAACTCTCCACTGGGCACATATTTAAGTTTAGTAAGAAACATGGACCCTGGCATTGTCATGACAATAAATTATTCCTCTACTCAACAAATCAAATTCGTTTGTCAGTGTTGATAACCGAACTCACATTACAATTTATTTCTTAACTACAAAGAGGCGCAGCTTGTCCTTATTTGGACCTTGCGCCATAAGACCCAACCAACCTAACTACAAAGAATAAAAAGATCTAATGTCTTGAAAAGAGGTTAGTTTCCTAAGCAAATTACAATTTAAATCATCTTGATGTTCTTCTGAATTTATAATATTTATCTCTAGAACCACTACAAGAATTATCTCTATATAAGAAATTTTTTTAAATTATTTAATTATATAAACGATATAATCTTATTACATTAATTACTTTTCCTATTTTCCTATATAGTTCTTTGAAACTTTTTTGCATCTACTCTACTATTTTCGAAAATAAGAACAGGATATTTTTTTCAGTTTTTGAACATCTATTTAACTTGAAAATTATCTGAAATAAAAACAAAATAGGGAAGAATTGATATCCGTTTGAAAACTACATAATTATAACTTTACGATTTTTATTTAATTGTGCTAAGAATGTGTTCTGAATTTAAGCATTTTTATAAAGATGTTTTCTTCTTTATAAATAATTCAGAACAATTTGCTAATTTAAAAGTCATAAATTTAATTTATCATATTTTTAAGCATCTACTATTCTATAAATGTTATAAAAAAGTGTTGTTGTTGTTACGTATGATACGTAGACATGCCAAGCTGGCTTTGCTTTTGGCTGTGCGAATTTTAGTCAGTAGGGTGCTCCTTTCATTTAACCAGAGCACCACGAAGGTGAAAGTACCACATTCCTCTAAGCACATCCAATAGATGGCACCACCAGAGGATCAACTCTTGCAATTTTGACATTGATCTGAAGGGAGAGAAAATTTTCTCCTGACCATCATACTCATGATAACGTTATAAAGTAATAGATATATAATTTTAAAAGACTTGAAATTTATAATTGTGAATAATTATGCTTACATTTATATTTTTGATATTGCATATAAATATTTCATTTCAATTTAAACCGATGTTTAAAACAATTTTTGAAATTAATATTTTTAGAAAATTTATCTACTATTAAGCTTATAGTGAAGAAATTTTTATTCGGGTCAAAAATTAAACTCTTAGATTTTCATAATTTCATAAAACAAAAAAACGATTTAATAAGATCATATAAAATCTATTTTTCATTTAAAAGATAATTTTTTAAATGTTATAAAGGTTAACAGTCTTCGGAGTTCTCTAAAAAAATATGAATATCTTTTCGGATTTTCTAGTTTTCTCAGAAATTCTTCCTGATACTCTTTTGAATATTTTAGGATTAGAGGAAATAAAAAAATCCAATTTCAATCATTTTTTTCATTCAGCAAAAAGTATTTATTTATCAATAAAAACAAAATACCTCTTTTCTCTTGGAATGTATGTGAATAAATAATAGATGAAAATTAACTGAAATGAGATTTTTCATTAAAAATAGGTCTGAATTAAACATATTTACCTAGAAAATTGGATATATACTTATGTTCACGCTTTCGAATTTAAGCTTTATAAGGCATTAGTCTACGAACGTAATCAAATAAAATAGAAAGCTGATAAATTGAAAACTTGCATAAGTGATGGACTGAATATTTTTTCCTAATATATGAAAATCAAGACATGGATTAAAAATAAATAAACGATAGTGGAAATTCCTCATTTAAAAAGTATAAATAAAAGAAATTTTTGTTTTCATTTTTCTCCAGATTTTGAAATTTTAATGAAGAAAGCAGCATGAAGTTTTGTAGTAGTGAAAGAAAAATTACCAAAGCTGCTAATAGTCCATTTAAGATTTAAACGATTTTTAGCTGTTAGTCGATTGATATCAATGTGGAACTTTATTGTAGTTTTTACACATAGATATAAGCAGTTATTTTTATGCTTGATTGAAAATTTTTTGTACGTTATAAAACTCTTATATTCAAATACGTGTGTTCTCGTCATTGGAATTCATCATCACATATGTTTTTTATCTTCTTGTCCATTATTATTTTCCTAAATGTTTATTCACACACAAAAATCAAAATTCAATTCTGAATTATGTTTGGGAGCAAACTATTTTAATTTTAAATGATGAAATAATTTTTTTTATTTGTTTTATTTGAAACTGGGAATTACATTTATTTTTCCAAATAGTACAGACTACAAGTTATAAATTTATTACATGAGCTATTTCTTACTTTTATTCTTTTATATATCAGCGAATAATAAAACTTTCATGCTTTAAAATAAACTTTCAAAAAGAAGCAAAAATGGATTAATTTTTGCAATGAAATTATTGATGCAAAGATTTACCTCTTGTCAGATTAAATTAGTTGAGGTGTATTGTCAGATTTAAATATAAGCCAAATTTTACTATTAAATATTTTATAAATTATAATTTACTCGCTGATAAGAAAAATTGTTCCGAAGTTTATTGGAACAACATTCTTTACAATTATGTAAAATGCTTATTTTAAACAAAAAAGAAAATTTTTGTGAAAAATAGTTAGAGTCAATTATAATTTTTAAATTCGTAAAGATTATTGCATTTTCATGGAAGGCTGGATAATCAATTGAAGCTTCTATGCAGATGATCATATATAAAAAGGTCAAAAAATCTATTACCACTTGTTTTCACAAATGAATTTATTTTCTATTCTTTTCAAACAATGAAGCAATAATTAATAAGTTCTTAAAGAGAGGAAGTCTACTGTCTCCTTTCTTTTTCTTTATTGCGCAATGGTTTTATAACGAGACGCATTTATTTTCGAAATAAATCAAATGTTAGTTACAAATTATATACTTTAACAACATAATATAAATGATAAACTGCAGAGAAAAAATGTTTCTTAATTTGTCACCAAAGCTTGAGATAGTTTGCAGCTAATTAAAACCATGAATAATGATTGTACTAGATAAATTGAAAGCAAAGTAATTTTACTTGAAGTACTGATCTTTATTAAAAAATTGACAATACTCATTAATATTCTAGTACTAATGAAAAGTTTTCAGCTTTTTAATCATTTAAATTAGGGTGCATATATATTTCATTTTTATATTAAATAAATCTTTGCTAGTTAACATGTAAAATATACATGCATACTTAACAAAACATCAATATTGCATTATTTTAAAGCAGTAATCATTTATAAACGTTAATTATATATCTATATTCCTATATTATATAAATAGGCGTTAGAACTGCACTATTCAAAATAAAATTCAGCAGATGAGGAATGACTATTGCTTCATAATATATAATATTTTCATACCATTATTTTACAAAAAGTTTTCTATGATTTATTTGCCATAAAATATTAATTAATTTTTATTAAATTCTTTAATAATTATAAACTTATAAAATATATTCATATATTGTTTTAAAATCGAATCAGTTATTTTTAAAAGAAAATTCAAATACCCACTTAATTAAATTACGTGCAAGTCAGTAGTAATAATCGTAATGTAAAAAAAATATTCAACATATTTAAGTCAATGATTTTTATTTCAAAATTAGTGACAAAAATTTGCTGTGTCTCCATCGGCAATGTTTTCATTTTTCTGATTTAAATTAGCTTTTATTTTCAATAATGTATTTCATTAAGTCACGTTCATTATTAAAAACTTTTAATTTATTGAAATTTATGAAATATTAATGAAAACTGAAGAGTTAAAATTAATGTTATGAATTATTACTTTATTCTAAATAGTGACGTAAATAACACGAAGAGCAATTCAATACGAAACAAGAGAAATTTGGTGAATTTGAGGCTTTAAATAGGCTTAAGAATAACTTAATAATAAGAATAACTTTTTATGTAAGAAATGTTTGGCATGCAGAACATTCTCACATTATCATTTCTAATCAGAAGAAAATATATGAAAATGAGAATTTTTAATCTTTGTGTCATATTGTTTATCTTTATCAGAAACATAAATCTTGGTCACTCCATTTCGGAAATATTTACATAATAATCCGTGTTTTCTCACATCAATCACTACTGCTCAAGTAAATCATAAATGCTTGAATTTAATTTCAATTACTAACAAAAATATCAACTGACACTTTCTTTTTGTATGTTAATTAATGATATCTGAGCTCCTCAAATAAAAGGATAATGTCTCAAAGTAACCAAAAAAATCGAGAAATTAAACTTTTTAACATATAACAAAATAAAAGTTATGAAACGCCTCTAAGCTATTTAAAAACAGCAGTGTAGCACTATTTATACTTTTTATATTTTCAGTGATAAAAACTTAAAAGTTATCAAAGAATATTATAAAATTATTCCCATAGTTATTAGGTACAATACATCTTTTTTTTTCAAGTTTCTACAATATATCATTCAAATCAGTCTTTTATATAGAAATATCATTTTCGTAAAAAATACCTTTTTAATCATGGACTTATCTTCACTAAATAATGCAAATAATTTTTTCTTATGGTTTCGTTTCCAGTTTGCAATTTTTTAATTGAAATCAAGCCTATATTTCTGTTTGAATATCATTCACCATAATTTAATTGTGAGGATGTTTTTAATTTATCTTTCTATGGAAATAAACATGTTGCTATTGTTATTTACCAGTTAGATGTGGTTTGTAGATTGGAAAAAATATGTCAATATAAGAATGGATAATTTTTATTTCACAAAAATATGCAAATATGCAAGCCTTTGCACCATCAAATGTGAAAAATAAAAATATCTTTTAATAAATTTCACATTTAAAGCTTTGAAATTTTCTGGACTTTTTTTAAGAATTTTTCTGGCTTTCTTATTGTCATTCTGAATTTTCTAGCATTTTTGACAATCATATCTTCCCATCAAGGATTTTATTATGAAGTAATTAGTAGCTTAAAAATATTGGAATTGGTTATTGAATTTACAGGACATTTAATTCATGCATTTATCTAATAAGTGCATTTACATATTTTGTTACAAATAGTTTTTGCGAACAACCATCCACAACTTAGGTTATGTTTTGAAATATATTAACCAGTAATTAATCATTTTTTGTTTTTTATTTCTCTAAATATAAAATATATTATAACCATATTTTTTCAATTTCAAAGATAGTTCAGTCACAAAGTTATGAATTATGCTCTTAAATTTTTATATTCCATTTGCAACAAAATAATGATTTCTTTTAACCAAACAAAACCTCAGATCTTTTTTTGTTAATTTCATTGACAAAATCCTTTATTCATTTCATTAATTGTCTCTTTATTAGTATCATTTAAATTTATACCATAAATAAGGCATATGAAATTATTTGTTATTCATCAACAATATTTTTTCTTGAAATGAATCCTACATATAAATTTAACAATTTAAAACACTTTATCTGGTTGCTATATAATCTTACAGTAAAAAATGAGATTAATTTTAAAAATTATAAAGAAATCAAAAACTTTCTATCACCTTAGTGTGATGAATTAAAAAAATATTATACATGATTATTATATTTCATGAAATTTACTTTAATTATATTATGCAATTAATATAGAATATTAAATTTTTAAGGCATTTTATAAATTTCTGCTAGAATGCTTAGTAAGAAAAGTAATTAAAAAAGCATTTTAAATTTAGAATATTTTAGAAAATACTTATAATGGAAAAAAATGATATATAAAAATATTAAGACATACTGAAACACATTGTGTGGTGTAAGATGATGGAGAATCAAAACATGCCTCACATATTTACAGTGTCAAATTCCGATCTGCAGAAACTTTAATCCTATTTAGAAACGTAACACACCGCATATGAATATCATTTCTAGATTCCTAATATATGGTTACCCCTTTAGCATCTGCACATAATAAATGAAACATCTGTTCAATTCTTTACATCAAATGAAACTACACAATGAAAAAGGAAAAAAAATGTTCCAGGTTTTATCAGGCCATATATAAAATATTTCTCTTTTATTAGGATTAATATCTGTTTTATTATTTTATGCATTTATCAAGATTAATATTTTATCAGACCACATATTAAAAACATCTCTTTTATTAGGATTAATATCTTAAAATGAGAATTTTTTTCGGCTTCCTTTCAGAAATTTATTAATTGCAATTTATTAAACAAAGTTTTCTTTGTTTGAAACAGCAGCATGTGACAAATCAGCCACATGATATTCAAGATCTCAAAATTTAAGTAATGCAATTTATTATTTGCTTGTGAGAATAGGACATTATTATTTCAATATACATTACAATGTATCTTAATTTTCATCATAGATACAATAAATAATAATTAGTGTAGCTAAAATGTGTTCGTTACTTAAACTTTAATAACGGAATTAAATGATGCGTAATTTCTCTTTATCTTTGTGCATGAAGCTCGATTTATTAGGTTTTGGATTATACAAAGGCAAAATTCTTTCTTCATGCGCAATATGCTCTAAAAATAAAAATTGACTTAGTCATAAAATTTGTTTATTTTCACTTAAGTTAAGAACTAAAATATTTTTTTGATTAATAAAAGTATTGAGAAAAGTTTCAGCTACTAAGATTTATATAAGGTGCTTAACTACAAACGGAAATATAAGTTGGATTTCCTACAAATTCCTATAATAATTACTATCATTCGAAATACTCTCAGTATATTCGATATATTATTTTTATTTAGAACACATGTTTTTAATTCGAATTAAAAAACAATGTTGATCGTAGAAGTATAACTAAACAAGAAAACTCTTTGTGAGTTTTTCATATTTTTAGCAGAATGTGTTATCTTTAATATCTTTGATTTGTTAATCATGCTTTTTCGAAACATCCGATAAATCTCTGGTTGTACACACATACAAATGTATTTTAAAATGATGTTAACAAAACCATTAATAATATGACAAGTAATTTAAGGTATTTACAAATACTCTTTAACTTTTATTTAAATTGAAGTATGTAAAATAAGTTAAAATATTTATAACAGTAAGCTAAGAACCTAAATCTTCAACGTACAATGATTTTAAAGTTTATGCAGAAATTTATTTAAGAATAACATACAATAAGAAAAAAAATAAATACAGTTAAAGGCTGATTCTTTATTCGCATTTTATTTACTTTACCAGAAAATTGTTTCATTTATTCTTAAAAGAAATAACTCTTAGAAAGATTTTAATGCGCACACATGTTTTACGCATGACAGAAGGGAATACCATAATTTTTAATGTATTCTAATTCTGAAATACATACTGAAATATATATTAACACAAGAATAAAAATACATTTGAAATATGAACACATATTATTTAAATGAAAATATGAAAGAAAGAATTGCAGCAAAAGTTAATATACAGAGTATAATTTATATTTAGCAAACAACGGTAAATGAATACATTGTTTCATATTTAACTTAACATGTATGATTTCAGTAGATATTTGTAAATCTTTAAGACAATTATATTAATGAATAATGCATTATTTTTGAAGAATTTCTCCGTGAATACTTAAAATATATGTTTTACTGTAAATGATATAACTATGCGTTCTTCAGTGTTTTCAAAAAAATTTTAGTTAAAAAATTTATTAATTTAATAACTATTGATAATGACATTAGGAACTAAGATTTGAAAGTTTTGAATTACTTCAGAATAGTGTTTTAATAAAAAAGTTTTAATATAAAAGTAAAACATTTGGAACGCTTACTTATCATTATTTGATATTTATTGAGATTAAGAATTAGTAATAATGCGTATGCAATGTGTAGCCGTCGATAATTTTGTAGATCTTGCGAGGAAAATCCAATTAAAAATGGTTTTATTTTCTTCAAAAAATCAAATAAAATCTTTTTAGGTAAAATGATGCATAAAATGCTCTTTGGTTATGTATTAAGAGTATTTTTATTGTGCATGAATATCAAGTTCTGGTTCACATTTAGGGCGAGGAAATAGACTAGATTTCAAATACTAATTAAGTGAGAGATTTACTTTCGGAAAAACTTGTATTATATTAACATCGAAGTAGTGCTTTGAGCCTGATTGTAAACTTATGAAGTAATTTTAATTTATGTCTATTAACGGATGAAGAATTCTACATTACAATTGCTTGGTATAAATTAATATATGTGGTTGCACTAAAACAGGTATAGGTTTTATAATTTGTTTGTTTATGAAGAAAAATAAAACTATATTTCAAGAATAACTTTATAATTTGTCATTTAATTATTTTAAGAACCCATGAATGTAAAAAAATCATTCATTAATAAATGATTCATATTAAAATGCTATTTTTCGCACAATTTAGTGATAATTGAAGTATAGTTTTATGGATTCAAACAATCAAAGAAAGTATTTGTGAAACTGTAGTTAACAACATAATATTAAATTTTAACTATTGATTACGATATTTAGTCAATTATGTATTGAAATAATATCATAAAAATGTCCTGTCTCACTATATTAAAATTGAACAAAAGTAAAATTTTGAGATGCAATTGATTATTTTTAATTTCTCACTATTTTATGTTTGAGAATGTGATATTGAACTTTTTCTTTTCAGTTACAAAATTATATTGTGTTAAGAATACATTGTGTTATTTCTATGTTAATATGAATTACATTATTCTTTTCTTAAAAAATTCAGACTTTTAAATTTGACTTTAAAATTTTGAAACTCCAAATCTCATTCAAAAATGTTATTGTTTCACAAAAGATTTCTGAATACGCCTAAATTATTTTTCCTAAAGTATTATTGAATGAAGTCAATTTTTCTTAAAAAGCTTTATTTTGAATTTATGCAGCTTGTGATAAATGAAATAAATTCCCTTTAGAGGAAACTAAATCCATGAAAGATCCCGAAGTATTCTCATAAATTTTACATTAGCTGCTTATTTCCACTAACTAGAGTAGGAAAGAGAATGAACTTAATTTGAAAAAAAAAATCTTCATAAAGTTATTGGTATATCCATTAAACTAGAAAGACAAATTAAAGTACCTTCTATTTATCACTCATACAAGAATGATCGAATTTACCACTAAATTCAACAAATAACTATTAATAAATTTGTCCCATAACAATACATTTTGGTTAGTAATATAAACTTTAAAATGTGGGCATAAATTTTTAAATACAAAATTTATTACTCTTGTTCTTATCACTATGATGATATTTACTTGAATCATTTTTTTATTTTATTCTCATTCAGAAAATATACTTTCATTTCATAAAAGATTTTTTTGTCCATTAAAATAAAAACTAGCATTTTATTTAGAAATACGGATATTTTTTTCTGAGTTGGTACAAGAGTATAATTTTAACTGTAAATTGACAAAAAAATTATTTATTACAGAAAATAAAATTATATAAAAGAAATAATGTACAAGTAATAAAAAATAAAGAAATTTTTACTTAAAGAAAATTCTACTGATTTTTAAATTAACCAAATTTTTTATTGGAGAGTATTGACTCAGCATATTTGTATTTCCTTATAAATTATAGTAGAAAGGATGTATTTTAATTAATTATATTTTGTAAAGAAATATTATAATAGAAAGGATTACAAACTCTGATTTAGATGTAAAATAATTTACTCTATGTAGTTCTAAATAATTTAATTAAAAATAAAGCATATAAATGTATTTTTACATAAAACTTATAATTATCCTTTTTAAAATTTTTTATTTTAGTTTTGAAGATCAAACGTATATTTTAAACACAAGAAAATATTTATTTATCTTAAATTTATCTATTTTATTATTTTCAAAAATTAAAATATAAAATTTACTCAAAAGTATTTAACCAATATTAAAATTAATAATTTTAATACTGGTTAAAAATAAAGTCCAATTTTGAAAAAATATATAACTTTTAAGAATTAGCAGATTGCTTTGTTTAAAAATTTACTTCAAGCTAATTAACTACGGTAGTATAGAATATGATTTATAATCTACAAATTGCTGAAAAATATTTAACTATTTTTAGACGGAATAGAAAAGAATTGAATAATTAAAATAAAAAATAGAACTAATGTAAATATATAAATTTTAACTTTCATTTAGGACATTTTGAAATAAAACATTTTTCCAATGAATTCGTTAAAAGAAGCAGAAAATAATAATATAAAGGTACATGGTTTAATTTTGTCGTATAATGTATATAGTTCACATAAGCAAATGAAGAAATGATAACAAAATATATTTAGATAAACTACTATTATTCAAGATAATGTTAATATTTTAAAAAGTTTATTAGAAATCATATAATCACTTTATTTATTATATAAAAGTTAAAATACATTCAACAAAATAAATAAATTTGGATTAGTATTTCTGCATCTTCTTCTTTAAAAGTTGCATTTGACACTGCATTTAGCATTTTTTGCATTGCATTTAGCAAGCATTTGCTATCATAGCAAGCATTTTTAAAACATCATTCATTTTAAATATGGAAATAGATAAATTTGTACTTATGTTTTCCACAAATCTTTAAATTTACCGAATTAATAAAAGAAATTCTTCTAAGTAGATTAAAAATGAAACATATACTAAAGAAAATATATTAAATGTCCTTTATCAGAATATTGCTTACAAATTTATATCAAGTTAGATAATAATATAAAAATTAATTTCTATTATTCGTAATTTAAAAATAACTTTTTGTAGCTATTACTCAAGATTTTAACTATAATCACATCCCTTTTATAAAGGAATGTTTACAGGTTATAAATCCGTCCAGAAACACTTTAAATTCGTATGTTATTCATATTTACATATATTTTTAAAAATATCATTATGAATGATGATTGCATAATTTTTTATATTATATCTATATATATGTATATACACATACACACACACATACACACACACATATATATATATATATATATATATATATATATATATATATATATATATATATATATATATATATATATATATATATATATATATATATATGTATATATATATATATATATATATATATATATATAATAAAAGATCTCCATTGAATTTATTTCAAATGAAATTTCATTTCAAATGTAGCAATTTATAGAAAGGAAATTTATTTAGAAACAAAATCCATGAATATTTCATAATCGTTTTTAATTTGATAAGTAATGGCAAAGTATGTATATATCAAGTAAATTTAATGAAGAATTTCTTCAAATGAGTTATTATAATTAAATTTACCTGAAAGTGATTTATATTCAAAGATTAGAAATGCAACTGAAATATACACGGATAATTCAATTATTTTACTAATGGTTTTAGTAAGCAAATGTTTCTTGTATCACAGAAAATCAGCATCAATGATAACCTCTTCAAAAGTTAAATGCTGTAATGAAGAGTGACTACATAATTTATTTCTCAACAAGAAAAGTTTTTTAATTTTTTCTTTGTGTAATCTAATAGAAAATTTTGTTTCTTTCACTTTTTAAAAAACTTTGCGAAATTTTGCATTTTTTTTAAACATAACATTTAAACAATAAAAATATAAGCATAAATAACAAAAGTAAAGTGTTTCTTCTGTTACTTTATGTTTTTGAAACAATTGCAATTATAGTAAATTGTTTTTTTCTTTCAAAGATAAATAAGCATTTAGAAAATCTTATTATTTTTGTTTTTTCAAAAATTTAGACTACTTCAATATTAGCAAATGAGAAAATGAAATTCATTATTAGCATTTCTTAGGATTATTAAACTTTAAATATAAATAATAACAACTAGAATATGATCTCAAGCAAAAAAAATCAAAATATTATGAGGTATTAGATATAACTGATTGTCATATCAACCAACATATGATATTTAAGTTATTGGCTCACATTTTAACTTGGAAATATTTTTTCAATGAATATAGTTTTAGAAATGAATGCTTTAGCAATGTTAAGAGACCATCAAGAGCAAATTTAATATTTCATTTATTTAAATTTTTTTATTTAACACTTAGTAACATTTATAGTTAACATTTAGTAACATTTGAGAAAAACTTAAACAAATAAACAGTTTTTGTTTTAAGTAGTCAATGTTTCATTTTAATGGCCAGATATTCATAACAATATATTAACCCTTAAGTGATCACACATTCAATGCTTTATAAAAGCAATTCATAATGTAAGAAAAGTGATATTAAAATTGTGAACTCCAGTTACAATTAAGCATTCAGATCAGAAAACATTCAAAAAATATCATATTTGAATGTAAACATATTAATACGTATATATAGTTATTAGAATAAAAATTATTTGCGTAAAGGCTCCAATTTGTTATTTTAATTTTAATAAAAAAGGCATACGAATTATGATTTATTAGGCTTAAATGAATAGCAAAATAAATCAATTTAATTAAAGACAAATAATATATTTGCTTAAAACTAAATTAAAAATAAATTGAAATAGTAGGTCAAATCATTGAACTCAAGATTAACTTTTAAGAATGTTAGATTAAAAATAACTACTCAAATAACACATTTAAAAACTTAAAATATTTTTCATGATGATATTTTGAATTTCCCTTGTTCATTGGAAAAGCCATTTGCATCGAATTTCCATTTTATTCTGTTCAGCTTTTCACAGTTTCCCCTCCATTAGGGAATTCAAACTTGATAATCTCTTGGAACTAGAAAAGTCTACCTAACGAGAATCGGATTATAACTCCTTTCACACAATCACAGAAATAGGAACTGAATATGCTAATAAAAAGCAATAGAACATGTAATTTTACTGGATTTAAATTGGATTAATTTCCGGCACGAATTTTTTTCATCTAAAATACAAAATTAAATAAGTCCCTAAACTCTAACTTCTCTCAGGAAATGAGATATTAATTGTTTATATTTAACTGTGAATTGTATAGGCTTGTGAATATGGACTATAACTATAAGAAGATAATTCAGATTAAAAAGAGCCTTGAAATGTTCTTGACAGAATGGTAAGAAATTTAGAAAAAATATTCAGTGATAATAGTTTGGAGAATTTTATTTTTCATGAATATAAATGTATTATATATACTAACTTATTTTATTTACTTTTTATCATCGATTATTTTTATGCATGAATTTTTTTCTATTAAATATATGTTGTTTTTTAGAGTAAAAGATTATTGATTAGAGAGTTAAATCAAGAATTTTGTTTTATCATAAGATTAATATTTAATTTTTCTTAAAAATATTATAATAAATGTTTTGTTGTTGATTCATTCTATTAATTTTGATTTGAAGAATACATATTCGTTTGGAAATGTAAATAATATTTAAAAATATAGGAAAGCATTTAATACTTCAAATCGTAATAATTTACTTCAAAAATAAAAACATGTAATTTAAGAATGCCACATACAAATGTAGTTGCAAATATTTTCTTTTAAAATGTGCAGCTAATAAATTCGTTAGTTAAAAAAATACAGAGATCAAGATTAATTTTTTATTATTTACCACATTCACGCAAAATTTTCAGTTTACTATATCAGTTTCGTTACTTTTACTTAATAGTGAAGTAATTTACTTCGAAATTATTGAAAATTCCATTATAAATAAGTGTAGAGTATTTTAATCCTTATTAAAATACGTAAATTTGATTCTCGTACGTACGTAAATTTAATTATTGAAAAATTTCAGAAGTTTAAGAATTAAATTCTAAAGCTTTAAAAGGATTAATTGTTATCATATATCATTATATGGACTATAATGATGAAGTTTTAGAAAAAGTAACTATAGAAAGTGTTTGAATTAGTGAAGACGGAAATATTTATAAACTTTTAAATATATTAATATAGATTGAATCAATTTTGAAGCATTTTGCTTGTTTATTTTTTAATCATAAAATGCTTGTTTCTTTCTTTCCAGTCGAGATTATGATTACATCAATTTATTACAATTTTCATTGGTTTAAAATATACATGATGTCAGATAGTGTTTTATCTAAGTCACATTAAGACAGCGTCGTAAATCCGACTTGTTTACGAATTTGCTGCCTGCATTTAAATTGCATTTGTATAACGGCAGCAAACAAATGTAAGTTCATTCTCGAATGTCTGAGAATATTGTCAAAGTTCATTTTGTTAATAAAACGATTTCTTACCAAAAGACCAAAGCTTCGACAAGTCGTTTTCCATTGATTCAAGCGATTGATACGTTGATAATAGAACAGAATGAAATGTAAAATAAAAAAGACTAATTCTCCACTTTATGGTTAGTTTAAATCAGAAAGAATGATTTAAATATAATATTAAATAATGGAATTCTGAATCAATGATCGTAATATTTGCAGACAATCTCTTAAATCTTAAGACTTATGCCTTGCTTATTCCATCTCTAAAATTTTAATAATTTTCCATGACTTTTAAAGTTTTTGTTTAGAGATATTGTTCTTTAAAGAATTCAAAGTATGGTTTGAAACTATAGATTGAAAAGATTTAATGTCCACATTTTAAATCATATCTAAAAGTACTAGGTAATGTAGTTATATTAAATGTTAAAAAAATTAATTTTTATAGTGCGTTGCACTATGTAATTATAATGAATATTTTATGTTAAAATAAATCCACGCATTAACTAAAACATAATCTCAAATTATAAAAGCCTGCCACAATTTTATATTTAAATATGTATAAACAAGCTTCTATTTTGTATTTTTGGTTAAAATATTTTAGTTTAGTTTAAATTTTATTTTAATACAAAAAAAACAGTATTCAAAAATTTGGTAACAATAAAATCGCTTTTAAGCAAGGTTTTGGAATTTTATCGCTAAAATTCTTTTATTTAAAATTTACAACCCATAATCAACTTGTACCGAACAAAGCAGGCTCGATCATTAATATACACGTCGAACGGACGTAAAATAAACTATGTAATGAACTCCAATTTGGTAAGTAGCCAAACCCTCTTCTGAATCCTTAACTCTCAAGATAGACAGCTACCACAACAAATTGCTTAGTTCTAAGCCGTTGCTTGATAAATTATTCCCTTATGAGGGAAAATATTTAACACGGATTTTTTACTCGAGGAATAGTGAAAAAGAATTTTAACCGCTTAAGCGACGTATATTAATAATAAAAAAATAAAAAAAACACTAGAGATGATAGTGAATTGTGTGTTCACGATAGGGGAAAAACGATATTCAATCTCTTTTTTCCTACTCCGTAGAAACAGAAAAATGAACGAGAAAAAGTGGTATTTTTAAAGCTCGCTTAACTGTTGAGCCATTAATCTTCGTTATGAAACAGCCGGTTTCACTGCATAAGTGTTTTCCTTGCACTGATAGAGTGGTTTTATAAACCTACATATCAGTGCAGCACATAATAAAAGACAGTATTTTATTTCTGTCTTCGGACATTGATTGCTTTATGTAATTACAAGTTTTTAAAGGGTGAACACGCTGAATTGGCAGTTTTATCAGCCATATTATGTTGAGTTTTAGTATAATTGAGATAACAGCCAGTGCTATTTCCTTTAGTTGTAATAGTTAAAAAAACTTTTTTATTATTATTGGCAATCGTTCATATGACATTTATCGTATTTCATTCGAAGATTTCAGTTTAAATATAGAATACTTATCATATCGATATTTCTCTTTCTTTGAACTTCTTTTTCTTTTTTTTTATTTGAGAATAATTTGTATTGGAAATGTAGTTCTAAATTTCAAGAATGATTTTGATATATTAACCAATACTTAGTCAATATATCTTTCAATTTTTATGTTGAAACGTTGCAGAATTTATTAAAAATTACGAATTTAATTCAACTTTAGAAAAAAAAAGGATTTAAGAAGAAAACAAATCTATCAAATATTACATTTTCATTAAAAATGGAAAGTTATCATTTTACTGAATTTTGCTAAATGAAATAATTAAATAAACAACTGAAAAAATAATAAAGGATTAATTGTTCAAAGCATATTAGTGTAACAAATAATTTATGTATTGGATTTAAATAAATAAAGTAAAAGATATTTGAATAAAGTAAAAGATATTAGATATTTTTACTTTTTTTCAAAATTATGGTCAGAAGTACATAAAACAAATTTCAGAACATATACAATAAAAAAAAATTCCAGTGATTTTAATTTTTAAATGGCATATGATAGTACACTTAGGACGTAATCACGAATATCATTTTCTATTGAAATAACGGTATTAATTTGATTGAATAATGTAAAATAAATATATTTGTTTTTAAGTAATATAAATTTCCAAAATATGTTTTCTAATAATAAAACATGGGTAAATTATTTTGCTATAAAATCAAATTATAAATAATATGTTGCATTTAAAATTTTGTTCCAGAGATTTTTCATTGCAGAATATTATAATGTATTTGATGATTTTTATTAATGATCTCAAAATTTTGATTACAAAAAATTATATTCTTTCAATAAGTTCAAAATATTTCCTTATCAAGAAATTATATGAAAAAAAATATTCTTAATGTTATAATATTAAAAAATGTAATTTAATAGCTTATATAATTCATTTGTATTTTATAAGACATTTTTATTTGTGTTTATATAGATTAAATTATCTGCATTTATTTTTAGTTAGCAAGAGACATACTGAGAAAGTTACATAACAGGGAAAGTTACTAAGAATAACTGGGAAACATTACTAAGAATAAAATCATATACTTATTAAAAGTATTCCTTTATATCTTCAACATAATTCTACATATTTTCTACATCAAATATATAAATATATCATATAAGAATTATAATAAATAATGGAATAAATTATTGTAATGTTTTTAAAATCACTTAAAATTAATTTGCTTTTATAATAATTAAAAATCACCAAATATTTTATATTTCATGAAATAACAATTAAAAAATGTACTTAGAAACAAAGTTAAGTTAAGTATAGCTAAAAGTTTAATTTTGAATATTTCTATCGATGGATGGTACTAAACGAAGATTAGTATTCCTGCTTTTAGGCAAGGACTAATATCATTGTTGATATTTTATTTCAACAGGAATTATATTTCTAAGTTACTATAAGAAAACACTAAATTCGATGTACAATATACTCATTATATATACTTTTATGGAATAAAATTTGCTGAAGAGAGCTCGTTAATCATTTTTATTTTATAAGAGAGAAAAAAGATTGACAATTTTACCAATTCCTAAAATGTGATTTTTTTATTTAATGTGGAAAATATTCAACCTATATTTTAAAAAAGATTTGCAGAATAAATAATATTAAAATTAAAAGGAAACAAAATTTATTTCATTTTAAATATTGTTTGAGTATCATACCAAACATACCTGGTATGAGAGAAAGGAAATAAATTCTTCGAATATTCGAAAATTTTACGTATTGCAAATATGCTTATCAGTTTTTATGAAATATATCAGATTTTCACGCCAAATAGATGCAAAAAAGATATTTGTATCGATGATTGAGTAAAAATATTTTGCATTAAAACGATGAAAAAAAAAACGTTACTGAGCTTGCTTTTTCACGATGGGCTAATAATTCATTCATAAAATATCATCCTACCGCTACAAGAAAAAAATATACTTTATTTAGTGCGTTATTCAAACTGGAATCAAAATAAAAAACGAAACAAATGTCTTCGTATTCCCGATTGCAGTGAAACCAGAAGTTTTTTCGTATTTATTTTCCATCATTATTTGTAGTTCTATATTTTTACTTTATCTTTTTTTCTTGGCATACAGACAGACGCTTGGAGCTACTGATTTGAATTTTCTGAAATATATTTTCCTAGCAGCGTCCCAGTTTTTCCTCAACTTTTGCTTGCTTTAATATAATTTTTTTCCATTTTTTGAACTCAGTATTTTTCTTTACTTTATGATGACGGTCTAGAAACGGATAAGAATTTCATTTTTTTACGTTTAACTTAAACCGTAACTTAGTCAACAATCGAAAATTTCAATCGTTCATTCCGAGCGAATGTATATTTTACCTCAGCAAGCAAGGGAAAATAAATGAATGAGTTTGTATTTTTTTTACGATTGGACATTGACTTTTTTTCTTATTAAACAGCTATTTTATTTTGTTATTTGAAATAAAATAATTTTAAGCTTATGCTTAGAAATAAAATGTTAGAAATAAGGAATTTCGTTAGGTATAAAAAATTAAAAAAATATGATTTAATTTTATAATTAAATATAAGGAACGGAAGTTAAACTAATGAAGTTGAAACATTGGAAGAAAATAATTTTCATATAGTTTCGTTTTCATTAGAACAGTGTTTTTACCAGAAAAATGATATTTTTAGCCTACATGGTAGTGTGACAAATTGTATATGTCATACATTATGAAAAAATGTGTAGCGGTGTTGGCAATTGTTGAAAACTGTAGGAACTATGAAAATGGCAAATTTCACAGAATAAGGATTTAAAATAATAAATCATACATATTATTTTATTCACGGTTTTAATACTTATTGCATTAAATATTTTTAAAAAGTACTTAAGAGATTGAATTTTTCTTACACGATTATATGCAAATTAACAAGATTAGTTAGAACAAAGAATCATTTGCAGTCATGCAAGATTATGTATTTAACGCCAACTGTGTACATAAATTTGGAAGGAAATCTTTTTACAGAGAGTTATAAACATTAATTTATATTAGAAACGTATAAAATCTAACTTACCAAATAATAACTTAAAATTTATTATTAGTGAGCAAAAAAACCTTTCAAAACAAAAGATATTAGATTAGAAAAAGTTATAAAACTAAATGAAAACCAAATAATTTTTCTTGGAAGACTAAAAATATTATTATAATTACGTGTTATTAATTGTACTCATATTATCATTATTATTATGTGTACATGATAAAATACTTAATAATCTTAAAATAATTTTCAAAGTATTAGGACTTCAAAATTTGAAGTATTATTAAAGAAAAATGTTAACAATTTATTATAATCCAAACAGTGAATTTCGAAATTTAATTTTACTTTTAAAATTGCAGTTATCTCCCAGTATACCTCTCCACGTAATTATGAAGATTTAAATTTATTTAGTTATAAGAAAGTGTTAAAGTTTGGGAGTGAGAATGTCAATTTTAAGCATTTAATTTATTCAGAACAGCAGAGAAAATTATTCATATTTAATAAAGACAGGTGTCCAAAGTATTTCAAAAACTTTAATAATTTTCAATTTGAAAAACATTTTTTTTGAGAATTTTTCACATTTAGTTTTTCAATTACAGAAATATATATTAATGCTTAAAGCAATCGTTATGAATAGCAGTGGTGAATAATATATTTAAGTGTTTTTATTTCTAAAATGAGAAAAAATTGAAGTAAGTAGTGAATTTAAAATTCAAGCAAACGTGTTTTGGGATAACATTTCGCTTAAAAATTTTTTTATTCTGTTCTCGTGCATAAAGTATTCAGAAAAATATTTTGTTTATATAGAAACAAAGCAAACATTTTCTGCATAATTATAATATTGAAAGAGAAATAGAAATATGTGTTTTAAGACTTTAATATGTTATATTAATTCCTCGAATTATTCTGATTAATTAAATTGCACTCACATGCGTATACACACACACGCATATATATATATATATATATATATATATATAAATATATATATATATATATATATATATATATATATATATATATATATATATATATATATATTATATATATATATATATATATATATATATATATATATATATATATATATATATATATATATATATATATATATATATATATATATATATATATATATATATATATATATATATATATATATATATATATATATATATATATATATATATATATATATATATATATATATATATATATATATATATATATATATATATATATATATATATATTATATATATATATATATATATATATATATATATATATATATATATATATATATATATATATATATATATATATATATATATCATGTAAACACATTAGTTAAGCATAATAGCATAGTAACATAGTAATGTACACAAAATGCTTAAAGTAATTTTGTAATAGCTATTCATTTCAAACGCCGATACAAGTAAATAAAAAAGAAACACGCGAACTAAACTATATTTTATGATGCTATTTACTTTACATAATAAAATCAATCATATTTTAGTGATTAATGTAAATTATTAAAACTTCTAAGGTTTTATTAGCAAAAAAGATTTTATAATACAAGAGAAAACAATTATTTTTTTATCTTCCTGTAATGTTTTACTCAAGTAATAAGGTTCTGGAAAATGAACCTGAAATTTGTTTAATTCCAAAAATCTCCAACTTATAAAAATATAACATTATTCTATAAATGCAAAAAAAGTTTATATGAAAACAATATAAGATTATAAATGTTTGCTATTACCATTACCTAAAACACAAATTATTTATTTTGTATTTAACACAAGCCTAAAATATTCTTACTTTCAAATAATTCTTCCAGCATTTGATTCATTACACAATGTCTATTGTAACTGCTTGGGAAAAGTGGGTATAATGAGTCTTGAACGAATAAAATATTGAATATACTCAGTAAACAGCAGTGTTGAATTTCGAAGAAAAAGTGTTTTGGAAATTTATTAAAAATCTATCAAAAATCAAAAATGTTATGTTACTAATTTAGGTGATAGTTTGAATTAAACTACTCATTTATTTCTTGTTTGAAATGAAATTAAAAATATTTCAATAAAAAATGTCAATAAAACTTTCTTCCTTAAATGTTTTAAAATAAGATAATTTAGTTCTATAATCGCTAAAAATTGTTGATTTTCGTAAAAACTATAATTTCAGATTCAGCATATTTTTGAACATATATTTAGAGACTTTAATAAAGTATAATAAATTTTGTCAAATTATTCTGTATTTTATAAATGCATTTTTCAAAAATGGTAAATAAAAATTTATAAAATGTAAATGATTTTAATTTAAAATTTAACATATTTCTTCTAAAATATAGATGAAAATATCATTAATTTGAAAGAAAATTAATAGAGTGATTGGTAAATTAAAAGCATTTTTTAAAATAATATATGAGGAACAGAATTTATATAAAAATTCTAATTCACAATAAATATTTTAATAATTTTTCATATTAACAATTAATAAAAGATTATTTATAAAATTAATGGCAAATTTTGGTTGATATTATTTAAATTTTAAAATATTTTGTTGCCACTAATTTATAATAAACTCACATTTATACATAACATTTTTATAATAAACTCACGTTAATAAAATGTGAGTATATTTTGTTGCCTAAGTAACAAGTACCACAGATAATACAGTTCGTAAGTTTACAATATGTTTAAGAAATTGATTAATTGCCGTAAATTTAATTTCCTCTATTATCACTTACTATGTACTATCCAATAAGATTATTATCATATTAATTATACATGAATAATTAAAAGTTACTTAAAGAGGAAGCATAATTGTGCTGATACCCACTTATTGGTGTCTAAATAACTTCTTCTAAAACATCAATTAATTTTGGAGTTCTTCCTAAAGTGTAATGAAACCCGCATCTCCTCTCCATCTATTTAACACAGGAAGCGTTTCCCTCTCTCCTTCTTGTCACACTTTCCACAGTGTTCTCTTCTTAACGGTCATTCTAAGTACTCCAGACCGACAATAGCCTCGCGCGAATCATTGCCGAGTTTAGGTCCACCCCATTGAAAAGGCATGTCTCATCTCCAATTGGGCTGTCACTGACTTCGAAATTCTACCTGCTTGCGCTACCCGAATCCAAATATATTGGAATACGAATCGTAATTAATTCATTCTAATTGCTTAGACGTCGGAACCGAGTGTGGAAGGAAATGCGAAGCTGTCTGCGAGGCAGTTGCAGTTAAGTCAGGAGAGAGTAGAAACACTTCTGATTCCACCTTCAAGCGGAGATGTGATTAACTGAATTGTTCCAAGGCGCGTTTTGGGAGCGAGAAGCACCTCAAAACTTCATCTCTCTAAAATCGCAACTGATATATGAAGTGGCAGTAATGGCAGTGCATTTAAAGCGCAGGGAATTTATGGAACTTGGTATATAATGAGATGACTCTGCGCTGTGCTTGGGGAGTTTATCATCTTCAACTGCCAGCAATTGAATTACGAACTAATTAGAGGCTCATATCGACTTTATTTCTAATTTTTCATTTAAAACACGAATATAAAATAATATTTTAAGGTTTTTATTTTTGTAAAATATCTATCAGGTAATTTTGGAAACCATTGATCTTAGCCGAAACAAACTTTTATTTAGTATCAAATAGTACTCCTAAATTCATGAAGTATCACGAAAAAGAATATGGGAAAAGTAGGAAAAAAGTAAATCTGAAATATTTCTATCTAAATTAGATATTTCTCAAGATATTTGATTTCATATATATTTGATTTTTTTCTTTGTTACATTGTCATCATTTTTGAAAGAGTTGACAAAAGCATTTACGTTTTTTAAAATCAAATTTTTAGAATTGTGGTGTTTATATCAATTCTACGTTCATAAGCACTAGCAAAAATAAAAATATTCTACTATAATTTACAAAACATATAGGAAAAACGTGGAAGGTGGTAAAATATCGTAACTAATTTCAAAATTTGTGTGAGAATACTGAATACATATATACAAATAAAAAATTGTATTGCAAGAAAATGAATTTAAAAATCTGAATGATGTCAGCTATTAAAGTCCAAAAATGAACAAGATTAGCGAAATTATTTTTACTCAGATATTGAGAAATTATATCTTAAATCTTATTATATCTTAATTATATCTTAAATTCTTAACGATACTTAGTTTGCAATTATTTTTATCAAGAAAATAAAAAAAAATATTTGTCCTTCACTTTAATGCCCCACATTGACCTGATACTCTGTAAAATATTATATTATTTGCAAATAATGGTCGTAAAATATTTAAATGAGTATAAATTATCATTAAATCAGTAAAAACAAATATACATGTACACCTTATACATATAATTTTAGCATGTTCTCAATAATTCTCAAACATAACTTATTTCTAAGTTGTCACTTAGAATAATTTTTACTTATTCTTATTTCATTTACCTGTATCATGGCCAAAGATATATTTTTATGACTAACACATGCTTTATGTTTATTATCTCAATCTACTCGCAATTGAATGCAATTTAATGTTGTTGGGCAACTATACCTCTCCGTTTTTCCAAATCATTTTCACACATACTAGTTCCTTCTAGAAACCCCTGTTTTTTCATTCATTTTAAAGTGGATTGATCTTTAAAATTAGGTTTATGTAAGGACTCTGGGAAATTGGCAGAAATAAAGTCTCCCTATAATTATGCCGCATTGAATTAAAAAAAAATTGATTGTATGTTACTAAACGGACAAAATGAATATGGGTGCTTATGACACTGGAAATAATATAATAAATGGAAATCCAAATGATTATAAATGATTATTTAAACAGAAGAAGAGAAAATAACACAAAGTTCTGAGCCTTAGTTCTTTGTTTGCTAGTTCAGTAATACAGAAGTGTAAAATTTCTTCAACTTTAGGGATACATAACTCAGATATTCAGAACGAAATAAATATTCATTTGACATAGAAATTATGCAAAATAATATAGTTGATATCAAAGAGATTTAAAATGATTTAGTAGCTTGATGGAATTAAGAATCAGAATTATTTCATTTGAAATATACTATAAATAAAACCTTAATTAAAATGCTTTCAATACAATGAAATCTTTTTAATCTAATGGTAACAATAAATTTTTCTTGATCTAGTTTGCATTGAATTTTAATATTTAATTTCAAGTTAAATTTTTAACAAACTATGCTAATGATATGTAACAAACAATTTTAAAATAATTACTGTCATTTAAGTCAAAACTCTATATACGAGACATTGAATTTAATTTTATTTGGTTTTAAAATATATCTATGTTATTAAAATTATTGATATCGATAGTTATATAAAGTACAATGAAATCATCATTCTCATGGATTACCATTTCTTAAACAATTCGTGATTAGGAAAAGCGAAACGCTTTGTTCCCAGCATGACCTTCTGGATGAATGCCAATCTGTTAATCGGCGAATAATATGAAAAAACCTGTTTTCTACGCAGAAGTGTTCGCGAATAAACATTCGCGAACACTTCTGCAGTAGAAAACAAGTTTGTTATTCATATGTTAAGTAGCCAAACAGTTAAGAGCTGTTTAAAAATTGTTTAAGTATTTGCCTTTTTAGGAGGATTTTATATGGTAGTGTACCGCACTTACAAGGCTTACTGGAAAAAAATTAAAATCTTAAGAAGTCCTAAGTTTCTAAAAGTTGTGTGAAAACTCCAAGTTTACGGCGGTAAACCCTCCTGTAGAAAGCAACAGTATAAAATCCATCTGTAGTTATTTAAGAGTACATGTGAGATCGAAGTTAAATCTTTCTACCATTAAGCCGTTTGATTCTCTGACACCTCGTACAGGATTGCCTTGCGGTATAAGATTGCTAAAAGGCATTTTAATGTGCGCACAATTTGGGGAAAAATTTGTTTTCCTATATATTGAGCCCCATTCTCATGTTGATAAGGATGAAATGTAGAAAACTACAAAGTACCCACTACTATAAAATATGCTCAGATGGCATAACAGCTACATATTTCATCCCTCGCTCAACAGAGACTGAGATTCTTCAGGGAATACTTTTCATTAATAGTCGACCGTATCCGCTTATTGCAAAAAATGGAACAGAAAACTTTCAAGAATTTACTCTGACAGACATGCATGTTTCAGGCAGAAGCAAATCCATCACCCATTGTTCGACAGTGGCTGGCAATGACCCTGTATCTTAAATCCCAGAAGAGTTAAATCCTACCACTGGAGACACATTGGTCCTACCACATGGTGAGTTCTAAGACATGTAACGCTTTAGATTTTGGGGCAGCCATATGGTTGAAGTTTATTGTCAACATTGTGGCAGCAAACCGTAAATTGGGTTTCAAGAATATTAGTGGGTGTTACGCACTTGTGGCAAGGAAACTCCTGAAAACTCTCAAGCGAAATATTCTACAGGCGTTAATGCAAAAGGCTGAAACGCAACCCCATCCCTCGCTGCTCCTCCGTCACTAGGATCAAACCTGGGACCTTTGGTCTGAAGAAGGAATGTCCTACTACTTCGTCATGTTGAGAGCAAGGACATAATGCTCGCCAAATACTTCTAGAGTCTGAATCGAGTAACTCCAGTCATAAGTACTTCGCCAATAAAAATTATATTGTATAAAAAGTTTTGTAAAAATAATATTATAATTATGTAAAAATAATATTGTTAAATTGAATAAATTTTAATTGATAATCAATTAAAATTTTACTCATGAAAATAATTTTTGATGACGTAATTTTCTGTTACTATTAAACTATGAACATTCAAATTGTGTTTTTCACTATACCCCATTAAATTATCAAGAAACAGGAGTTGTAGGGAATGTTATTTTACTTAAAATATAATTTTTTGTGTATTGCTTTTTATTATTACAATTTAATTTGCTTTACAAACATATCTTATAAATTTAGAAATGAAAAATTACTGTTTATACAATCTTATAACAATATTTAAAAATAGACAAGCCAAAAGCTGTCGACCAGATTATGCAATAAAAAACACAAATTACATGAATGACTATAGAAAGAACTCATCTGTTCAAATCTTGATTCGAGGAAAAGATAAAATGAATAATTTCATTAACTAGTCTCCTTTTTTATAAAAAATAAAGTGACATTGTTTAACTGTAATTATTTGTAATATATAATCATTGAATTTTACTTAAATAATACAGCATAAAGTGATAAAAATGTCATTATTTGTGGTTTGAATAGAACCCTTGTAAATATTTATTTACTTTAATTTTTTTCAACTGAATTTGTTAAATCCAATAAATGCATTTTTATTCTTTATTAAAATAAAACATGAAACATTTACTATATTTACATTTTGAAAATTTCTAAATGATAAAAAAATTATCTCCAACTTCCAGAAACAAACAACAGCTGAATGGTTAGCACTCTAAGTTATAGATTTGTGTTTCATTACCAATTCAGTATTGAGTGCATTTAATGATTTGGAATCCACTTAAACTACAGATCTCGGTCAATTTAAAAGCAAAATACAAAACATTAACCTCAAAGTGACAACCAAATCTGCATGTATACCTTGGATTTAATGGTATTTACAGAAGACTGAGATTCATTTATTGAAATACAATAAGTCGATGAAATTCTCCATATACATATTTTTAAAAAGCAAGAGCAATTTATTTATTCTTAGAACAAAATATTGAGTGTTTTGTAAAATTTTATCGTACTCTTTTCTAACATGAACAAAGCTTAATCTTACATAGAAATTGCCAGAATGATATATATATATATATATATATATATATATATATATATATATATATATATATATATATATATATATATATATATATATATATATATATATATATATATATATATATATATATATATATATATATATATTAAAAAGCATCAAAAGGAAAGAAGAATGGAACTAGGGATTCACTATTAATCTTACTAAAATGGGAGATAAAAAATTCTGCTCTTTTAGAAGAAATTTAAAATGCTTGTTAAATAAAAGATATTGCATTAATATCAGTTAAATAATTCAAATTGATTACAAAATGATTCTTAAGATAAATACTGAAATAAATGATATTTATGAAATTTCCAAAAATTCTGCATTTATCTTTAGAAAAAAACTTTTATTCATAAATATTTTTTGACATAGAAATATTTTATATAAGAGTTTTGATTATTTTTAATAATTGTCAGTAAATTTACAAATGTGTTTCTTAATGGGGAAATAGACAAGTTTTGAGAAATTTCTTCACGAACAGCTATTAAAGTATTTGAGATAAAAATTGGAGTGTTTTAAAATATATACGTCAAATTTTGAAATATAAATTGAATCAGACAATGTATTCCAAATATTATTTTAGGTAAGCAAACACAAAACAATTTTCTGCAATTATAATATGAATAGAAATATTTCAATATTATAAAAGTGTTTTTATTTGTAACTTGCATACTTTTTTATTTACTGAAAATACTAAATTAAGCAACGCTTGCTCTTATAGGCTGATTAAAAGGAGGTTTTCTGTGTTTAAAATAATGTTGCTTTAAAATATTTTTCTCATAAAATATATATGTTCTTTGATGAAAAAATATATATTGCTCAATTCATTTCACTTTTCTTCGTAATTTGCAATTCACTAAAATAAATGTATTTGTTCTATTAATTTACATAACATAATCAAGAATAATTCTTCCCCATGTGTGAATTAAATTGAACTCTACAAAATGAGGTATTTTATGTGAGGCTCAGAATAGTTAGCCCTTCTAAATTTAACAAAAATACTCAATTTCAAATATTTTAAAGTTTAACAAAATAAAATTTAAAAAAGGTTTATCAATGGAATTTCTGAAGACACAACTGACATCATGTACTTCTATGTCGAGTAAAGTAATAGATCTGTAGACAGAAGAGTTCTAATACGTGAGCTTACCAGAGCAGTCACGCAGCGAAGAATTTTCCGAAGAAGAGAGAGAGCCTCAAGCACCCTAGACCAGTGATGAAAGCACGTCTTACTGGGTGAAGATATTCTGCTGTTGTGTGGAGCACCTTCTCTTGCGTCTCAGGGCGGGGGCGCTGGTGACGCCCCATGCCAGCCAGACTGTCTTCTGGCAGCCTATTCATTCTAACCCCAGTAGCCGTTAATCGCAACTTTTTTAGAAGGCATCGGTCATGATTTTGTTCTTTCTATTTGTAGATTTCTTTCACTGCTCGATCTCGCTTTTCCTAATTTTTTTTCTCCTTTCTGTAATTTTGATCGTAACAAAAGAGAAATGTCGATAAGGAATTCTCGCACACTTTTGTTTCAAAGAATCGTATAATTGGTTTTCTGGGATTTTTAGCTTTTTGTATTTGATCGATAAATAAACTGCTAAAGCTAGTAGTAATTATAAGAAATCATGAGATTAATATATAATTACAACGGATAAATTTCTCTTTCTGAATTAACTAATTACATGATACATCCTCCGTGACAAATGTTACATACGCAAGTTTTTAATTGATAAATAGATGACAATACGAAGTATTAACGGGCAGTAAAATAGAAAAATTGACAAAAGTAAATGCAAAGAATAAATAAAAGAAAAGAAACTTGAGAAGCAATGCATTAGTATAAAGTTTGCAGATAAATTTTTGTATCTTGAAATTGCAAATACAATAAAAAATGCTATTGAAAAAATGACTAAAAATGAAAAAATAATCTAGAAAATTTTGTGTAGTGAAAATTTCCTTTTATGAAAGATAATTTCTTTCAAGTTTTATATGAATTGAATTAAAATATTTGATTGTAAGGGTTTAGGCTTTTGGTAAATTGTTTCCTTAAATTTATAAACTAGATACGAAAATTAGTTTGCTATAAATTTTACAAATGTTTTTATATTTTAGTAGAACATATATACAGTCTAGTAGATAAGCGTTGTTTTCTTTTCTTCCTTTAGAGATTTTAAACTTTGGACAAAATTTTAATACTTGGTTTAAAGTTTTATCTTATACAAAATTGAAATTCATAATTATATGATGACGGCTGTAGTGCACAGAATCCTGATAACGGTCAAACATTTTAGGTTAAAGTCATTTTTAATGTATTATTCTTTTGGGGATTTACAATATTCACACAAAAATACACTCGATCTATTTCATAAATGGATTCTAATCCTTTTTTAGGCTTGTTTAAAATTATTATGGAAGCAAAGAAATAGAAATATTTCTTGATATTTTTTCTCTCGCTTTTTTGAATAATGATATTGTTATTGTGTAAGTAATTGCAATAATACAATGTTTAATCTAATAGGAAGCGTGTAAAGATCAAACAAGATGGATATATATATATACAGGGTGTCCCAAAACGACGTCATAAGCTCTGCACAGCTAAATTCCTCGTTGGGAGTACATAAAAACTACCCAAAGAAGCGTTCCTATACGATCCATAGTTTACGAGAAAAATACGAAAAACTAAGTATGCCATCACTTCCGGTGCAAGAAATTTATTTATTTATTTATTTTATTACATTACATATATTCAGACTTGTATGCTTGATTCTTGAGATCCGCTTGTAAGTCTTCGTCGATAATAGAACAAATAGCACAATGACAGATGTTCAACCACAGAAGAATAACGAAGAAAACACCCAGGGCCATGGTGGGAATCGAACCCACACTCCTACGCTCTCAAGCGATTAGCGGTGATGCTTTAGACCACTCAGCCACGGAGCGCCCTCGGTGCAAGAAAAAAAAACATTTTATTTAACATATCAACAGCAGTATATGCACAATTTAAAGCAGATGTTCAAAGTGTCCGCCGTGCATGCCGAGGCAGGCTTGAGCACGCCGTGGAATGGCTGTCATCACACATTGTAGCATCGCGGGATCCACCGAAGTGAAAGCACCCTGCAGACGAGCAATAAGTCCATTGGTGTTGTCACTACGTGCGCATCCATGGTACGCACACATGCATGAAGCGATATGCGCTGCAAACGTTTTAAGCATTATCGTCTGAAAAGATAAGCAAATACTGTTGTTGATATGTACAATAAAGTGTTTTTTCTTGCACGGAAGTGACGTTATACTTTGTTTTTCGTATTTTTCTCGTAAACTATGGATCGTACAGGAACGCTTCTTTGGGCAGTTTTTATGTACTCCCAACGAGGAATCTGGCTGTACAGAGTTTATGCGGTCTTTTTGGGACACCCTGTATATATATATGTAATCGAGGTTTACATGTGAGTATTTCTTACAAATTTAAGACTTTATAGTTATCATAAGTTATTCATGAAACAGAAAAAAACAAACAAAAAGATGTATCCTTATTGCTATTTCATATTTTGCAATGTTGTAAGTTTTTTTTAAAAATCCTATGTGAAATAATTAAAATATGTTGCAAAAATAAAAATGATTGGTATAAATTAATACTGTGAATTAGTTTTTGATAAGCATTCTGAAATTCTTAAATTTGACTAACTTTATTATAGCATATTTAATTTGTTTTAAGTTCAAATTTTTGCATTGTATTACCACATATTAATATTGAAATTTGTAATCAAATTATTAAATTTTTTTAAACATTTATTAGAAATAGACAGTAAAAAATAAAATAATCTTTAGAATTTTAAATAACTATCATATAATTATATCTCTCAATGTTTTGGATTAAAAATTAGAACTTTGTCAGAAATTTAAGTATTCTTGCATAAATCAGTTGTGTGACATAAGGCATAAAAATACAACATACTTAATAACATCCTTTGGTATGTTTTAAAGTTTCTGTAAATAATAATACAAAAATTGGTACCATGAAATATATTCTTATATTTTGTAATATAATATTTACAGCTGTCATTTCCTTAAATTTTTGTCCACTATCATAGTTTACCTAAAATAAACGTCTTTTAATAGGTTTATATTTTTATTAAAACATAATTCTTAGAAATAGCCATAAACAAGATTTATGCACATATCATAGCTGTTTACATACAATAAGCTTCCATTTTCTGAAAATTTGTTTCAAATGTATTGTATACGTTATGTGTTTTAAACATGAGATTATTAGTTTGTAAGATTGGGATTTATTTTTACACATAACGCATTTATTATAGTATTTAAAATTACCAGGATAAAAGAATTGCATGCAAATTAACTTCTAACTTGCAACAAAATATAATGTTCTGCTTAAGAAAAATTTTTTCATAAAATGAAAAAATGAAAACATATGTATGTAATTAGCTATATATATATATATATATATATATATATATATATATATATATATATATATATATATATATATATATATATATATATATATATATATATATATATATATATATATATATATATATATATATATAAATATATATATATATATATATATATATATATATATATATATATATATATATATATATATATATATATATATATATATATATATATATATATATATATATATATATGATATAATATATTACAATTATTAGCTTTTGAAAGTACAATTAATACTAGATAATTAACGATTAACGAATTTATAAAGCTAAATAATTAATCATATATTTAGGGAATCTAATAGAAAAATTTTGATACTAAAAAGTAACATCTCAATAATTTCCAATCTACATGAGTTCATTGCTAAAGCAAATGTGCTTTGTAATAATTTATTTAATCACAGGCTCATAAATTAAGGATAATGTCAGATACGGCAATTTACGGTGCAGAAATAAGGCAAACGTGATTCAATCTTAAAGTCAGGTATTAAAATATGAGAAAGAACAAAATAGGTGAGGGAGTGTACACCTATTTGGTTCCAGGTGTACTGAAACCACAAGCTACTTATGATATTTACATCACGCATCACTCATGCAAAATCTGAACTGTACATTGTTGGTGCTATAGTAATACATCGTATGTATCCCATGCGAGGAAATAAAGTCTATACAATGTTTACGCGTACTGAATATCATATTATTGTGCTGTACGTAAAACAATGAATTCCCTTCAACAAGTAATGATCTTTGAAAGTCCGATAAAGATCTAGGAGATGGTTTATGTACAGTAATTTTTCCCCCAAGTATGTCTTACACATGTCTATTTAAAAAGCAGGACATTCTATTTCTGTGATATCCTCCGACTGAAGTCAGTCGTTGACGATGTTCGAACAGAGAGGGTAGTCGTTGTCATCTATAAACATAAATTGAGAGCCTACAGCAATTTTAAAGAAATAGACATGTTGCTATAGAATGATGTTCCGATAAATTCGGAATGACATGATTCTGATATGAAGATGCATGTCAGTTCTGGAGCCCAGTATAATGATTCCCCAAACTAATACTCTTGTACCACCGTAACTTTGGCGTTCAATAATGTTGTCTTGGTAGTACTGGGTGCCTGTAGCCATTCATAAGAACGTCCTCTCGTGAATTGGACAGCAAGCTAAACCACGACTCGTGGGGAAACATGAGAGCCCACAGTGAATGTGTCGATATTGAATGTTCTCTACTTCAGGCTTTTTACAGTGAGTTGTTGTGATCGGAACACATCTGATATGCTTGTGCGTATTTTGATCATACCTGATGTTTGTATACAGTTTGCTTTACATTCATCTTCGATCATAATGCTCAAGATGTTTCTACACGGTTTGCTTTGAAGTCGTTTTACCCGTATTTGATGTTAGCCTACAAGCAATTCAGCTTCTATTCTCCGTCTGTTTATTTTGTCGTTCACTGTCGAATACCGGACGTGATTTGTCTTTGTCACTCGGAGTCAACCTGTACTGTAATTGATATTTTCATCATCCTGCAATTATTGCCCGGCTCTTTGAGTTATTCCGAGTTCATCGGCTATTGCCATCTGCATACGTCGGCATACAATTCTATCACGTAAAAGATCATTCACAACCACGTTCCTTGTGTCTTTCTATGCCGTCTTAGCACTAAACGCCATACCGACCACTTGCAAACAAGTTTCCTTATTCGCTACAGTCATTATATTCTTATGATCTCGTCATTGTGGTGAACTCTCGGCGCCATCAGGTGTCTTCCTGTAATTTGCATATAATGCTTAAGCATGTATATGATATTTCTACGAATGGCATGTTTCCTTTCTCATTCTATTTCCATGCGTTTCTGAATTATCCTTAATTTATGGACATGTGTGTTTTAGAAGTAAATTATCAATCACAGATAAAAAAGTATTTTATTTGTGGAAAAATATTTAAAAGTTACTGAACAAAAATTACAATATTTTTAAAATTGAACTAACCACATATTTAACAGAAGTGAGTTTTATAATAATTTATTCTAAATCATTTTATATACCTAAATGTGTAATTAGATTTTTGATATTCACAATGAATGATATAATACAAAACACTTAAGAAATTACAAGATATAGAATTTCATTGAATAAGACGTAATATATATCATGTCTTAATATCAACGATTTTACAGAATTATAACAAAACCTAAATTTTTTACTTTAGTTAATTTAAAAAAAATCATTAGTTTATTTTCTTTATTTTTATGCGAAACTGTTTCGGTATGAAGCACGTGTGGTTTCAGGAGTTTTAAAGCAATTAAGCAAAATCAGGAATTTTAAAGCAATTATTTTATAATATTCAATCAATATTTAAAATGACTTTCGGAAATGCTCTCAATAAAGTTGTATGTAGTAATTAATGTTATGAATCTATTGCAAAAATATTGTTTCAAGATTACAAATAAATATTAATCATGCTTATAGGTAAGCTATTGTGCCATTTTTTGATATTAGAGCTAAATTGTTATAGTTTAAAACAAATTATAAAACTTATTCATCCTTTTTTCTGTTTGATACCTTAAGGAATTCCTGTATTTTAAGAATGAGTAAAATAAAATATAATTTAGATATGAAATATTTATATATATAATAACGGTTTCTATTTATAGAAGCTTTGGGTTATAATTTAGAGTTGAATGTTAATAATTTCACAATATAAATAAATAACAATTATCAGTTTTTTCATATTTGTAATACTTTTAGTCAATAAGTAATGGAAAATTACGGCAATAAAAATTTATTTCATAAATTTTATTTTTTATTACATTTTTAATATCTTTGGTTGTAACAATTTATAGATTACAAGCAATCCTACGTAGGCTGATAAATTTCTTATAACTTTAGATATTAAACTATTGTTAATCGGACAAAAAAGTACAAATTATTGTTTACTCTAAATATTAAGAAATTTGTTTATCAGTTTTATTACTGATATTGAAAAAAATTCTTTTGAAATTTTTTTTATTCTATTATTCAAGTGTGGATAAAGCGTAAATCATTAAAAAAGTATTGCCCAGATCCAATTATTCTGTCACTAGAATGTGAAGAAAATATTGAGAAATTTCCTTGTATCCTCACCCAAGAGACACATAAATAGAGCTTATATTAATCTATGAAAGTTCTTTGAGAAAGAAACCTTAGTAATATAGGAAGCCTTCTATTAGTTTGCTGATGATACCCTGGTGTATAACATAATCGAAATTCATACTGTACTGATATTGTATTGTACAGTTATAAATGATCAATAAATCAAAAGTGTCAAGTTAAATAAATGAGTCTTTACGTGTAATAAATATAAAAATATTATTCAATAACAATTCAATTTTCAAAAGACTTTGGATATCCATTTATCTAAGCAAAATTATGCAAAATTGATACATTTATCATTTCCCTTAAAGTAATGGAAGTATCCATAATTAAAAAATGATAAATTAGAATAATCATCCTATCAAAATGTAAATCATAATTTATTTATCGTAGAAGCTTAAATCATCTGTGATGACAAATAATAAGAAATTAATTCATAATGAGTTTGCTAGTTAACCACACATAATTATTAAAATAAGTTAAACAAGGATTAGTTTTTAATAATTATTTATATAAAGGGATATTAAGTTTTAACCATCATACTTTTATCATTTATAATATTAGGATAAAAAAATTTCTGTGCTACGCTTAGGATTTTTTTATATTGAAACAAAAAGAAACGGAGTGAAACGATACCAAAACAGGATACCATAGTTTGTGTGTGTGCAAAAAATTAATTTAGCAGATAATTAAAAAGTAAATTATCTTCCTAAAATCAATTGACGCTATCGGAAAACAGTAAAAATGTTAAAAAATTAGGAATTTCTCAATTCATTTGAGTAAACTCTAAGATAAATAGTCCTTTTTTATAAATTAGAAGATTAACAATGCTTTTAAAAATTACATATTATCTAGATAAAGAAAATATTTGTATTTAATAAAGAGAACATCATGATTGTCAATGGCAAATCTTTTAGTAAATGTAGCTAAATTTGAAACTACCATTGTTATCTCAAAAGAGTAACAGCGTAGAAATTTATTTCTTGAAAAATAATGAATAAAGAAAATAAAGAGGCTTCATAGTTCTTTTAAGTATTTGATTAGAAATCGACATACTTGTTCTGCAGCATCTTGAATAATTAATTAATCTTATACATAGTTTTTAAAGTTACTGGCTAGAAAATGATGACAAATATTTAATAATGCAATTCAGTTAACACGAAGTAGATCTATAAACATTTTCATATTTCTATCTTTACTTATACCCAACTAGATTTCAGGAAATTTCCCACGCTATCCTGATGCTTATTAGAAAAATATTAGCCAACGAGAAATCAGTCAATAAAATATTGAGTGAAATTTATAATATAAGCTACTTACTGTTTCATAAAAACTAACAGTCACAAAACCGTTACTAGTTCTATGTCAATCATTATTGAAAAGTTAGAAAGAAAAATGAGTTTTCGTTCATTTATGCAATTCTTTGGTCGGAACCATTCGAGATCCAAAGCATTTATTATCTGTTTGATGGAATAATTAATCTTACTAGAAAATTACGTCCCAGAATAGGAAAAAATAAGGTAAGGAATTAAAGCCTTAAGTGACTCAGAACGAAGCAAAAATTAGGTTTTAAATAGTAAAGTAATTACATTTATGAAAATTTTATTGGATTAAATATTTAGTAGAAAAATGAACTACTATGAAATGTTAAACGTTCCATATATATTAAATAATATTTGACAAACGTTGGCTATGATCCTAAAATCAATATAAATGACTGCAGCATTGATAAATTAGCTAAGAATAGAATTTTGAATATGTTAAAATAGTTTTAAATTGAAAATATATATTTCTGGTTTACGCTGGTTTAATTTTATATTTCTAGTTTCGGGTTATAATTTTAATTTATAAATTTACATTTTTATATTTATTAAATATAAAAAATATTTTTAGATCTTATCAATATAAGTTTCAGAATTCAACATTAAATGCAAAAGACAAAAAATAGGCATTATAGTATGAAATGTATTAATTCAGCATTTTGAGGAATTTTGGAACATGAAATTTGTATGTACTTCTTGCACATAAATATATTCATTACAATAAGAAATAATGTTTCCTCTTCCAAAAATAAACAGATGATTAGTAGTTGATTGCGCTATTCAAGAAACATCTTGTGTAAAGTTAAGTATGTATTCAGTAGTATGGATGTTAATAACTAAAATAAGGCTAATCACAGTCACAGTTGATTAAAATTATTTTAATAGAATCTTTAAAAGTTAAGATCGCATTGAAAAAATGACACTCTTGATAGTAATTACAGCTAAATTAGGTCTATCTACTTTGATCGAACAGCAAATTACGCAAATATTAAAGGTGATTGAAACAAATATTTAGTGTCCACATTTGAGGTTTATTCTAATACTAATGAACAGTTTTTAACAAATTTGAATAAGTTGGAATATTTGCTTGTCTTAATAACCAGAGAAGTTAATGTCTTGTAATTTCTCTTAATTTTAACGAATTATTTTAAAACATCTTTATCATTATTAGCTAATATTAGTCTTATATCAGTGTTTTTTTATGATTGATATTACTTAAAAATTTAAGAATGAGCTTATGTAAAATTTCAGATAATATCGACTTTATGTACAAAAAGGTTAAAGTCTTAGAACATTCTTACGCACAGTATGTTTTATATTATAAGACAGAGAATATTGTATAATTCACATCGCTGTTTCTGGAATAATTTGAGATGATTTATAGTATTGGTTTCTTTTCTTGGTTATTAAAATTGAAAGAGAAAAATACTGTAAAAAAAGGAAGATGTTGTGTGGTTTTGATGAAAAAATTATCATAAAAAGCTCAAAGTTTTAAGCATTTTATCACATATAATAACTATACAAGATTGAATCTAACAGTCTTCACTATCAAGTCTAAATTATTTATTCTTAAATATTAATCCTTAAGATCAAAAGTTAAAAAATGAACTTTTAATTTGTTGATTTGCATTTTGAAAAAATATAAAAATGTTATTTTCATATCGAAATCTTGAATATCACACAATTCTTTGAAATTTAATTATGCATTGAAATTATTTTCTTTTCTGTACAAAGTGATACAGCGAAATAACAGCTTTGAAGGTGGTCAGATCAAGATTGGGCATTATCTGTTTGGCTCATATTTCTAAGTCAGACCTACTTTTGGAGTCCATGATGGTAAGTACTGTTCTAAATTATTCTAAATAATGCGTTACTTAATTAAGTACTGTTCTAAATTATGCGACATCACTTCAATGCTTTTTAGACCTGGAAAGGTTGTACATGATCCTAGAAGTTTGAAATGATAATATTTTAGGCTATAAAGTAGAAAAATTATAAAAAAAATATATTGAAAATGTTTTCCTAACATCAAATAAAAATTCTAATTGTCAAAATACTTAAAATTTTTTTTAGTTTATTCGAATTTCTGCACGTTTCTATGGATTTTATTTTATACATTTTTATAATATCTTCCTAAATTACGTATAAATAATTCTCAGTAGTAAAATATTTATGAAATCATATGAAAGCTGTTAATAAATTATTTCAAAAATATTAAAATAAAAGGCATCCATAACTTGAACTATATAATTTGAATGATATAAATTTCTTTCATATACTTCTATAAAACAAGTAATTAATCTACAGCTTAAATATAAAAAGCGTGTCCAAAAAAGTTAAGAATACGGTTCTAAATTTATCAAATAAACACAGATCACTGATAATATACGTTATTATATTTGGATTTTAGATACAATTTTTTTATCACATGAGTTATTAACTGATATCGCATGACTGAAAACCTAATATCTACCTATGTCATCTTAGAGTATAAGAAGTAGGAAAACAATCATTTCCTGTTTTATTTTTCTGGAGAATTTTCTTAATGATTTTCTATATTTTTCCTGAAAATGTTCCTTAATACTAGTTTATTATTTAGTTTTATGTTATCTTTAAAGTCAATAAACCATTTTCATTAGAATTCCATTGAATAAATATTAAGATGTTTTATTTTATATATAAAGTAATACTTAAAAAATGTTTTAATTTAAAGTAATATGGGGGTATTCTCAGAGGGACTGATTTTAAGATAAAAAAATTAAAACACTGAAAACCAATTCATACTAGTTTAATTTCTAAATAAATATATCTAGGGGTGTTATAGATTGTTAAAAATAATCACATTAATTTCAATGGCATAATGTATTGTTAAAAAGTAAACTTTAAATTTGCATTAAATATATTAATTATCATTTCAGCTTATTTCAAGTCCAATTACTGTAGCTATCAAAATTTTATCATTGACATTTTTTATGCATTGAATACTCAATTTAAGAACTGAAATTATTTTTCTTAACGTAAAAAACTGGATGTTTTTTCTAAAAGCCTTTTTGATTTTGCTGACATTTAAGTCGATATTTTCCTGTTTTTTTTTTTTTTTTAATCTTTCATAGATTTTGGAAACAATTTCTCCTGTTATTGTTTTTCAATATACGATTTAAGGTATTTTCGATTGTAAGAAGATGATTTGTTGTGAAGAGTTTATTTCCTTTATTTTGTTTAATGGACACTTTTCCTTGTACTGATTTTTCACTTATAGAAGAATTTTTCAATTTCTTTTAAGCCCTTAGAAAAATGTTGAATCATCAATTCTCATTGTCTTTGGTTATATATAACTAATACATATATATATATATGTTTACACCCACTCACATATACATATCAATGATTTCAATAATCATATATATATATATATATATATATATATATATATATATATATATATATATATATATATATATATATATATATATATATATATAATACATATAATTATTGAAATTATTAAGATGTTTAATTTTATAGTTTGGAAATATTTTTATGAGAAATGACTGTTTCAAGGACCAATACATATTTTATAAAACGATTAAACAACATTAAATTTTATTTTATATTTAGAAATTATATGTTGCGAAATTCGTAGAAATGTTTTCCAAATGTTATAAGCATAAAATTACATTGGTTGAAACGATTTAGAAAGTATTTCAGTACTTAAATATAGTTAATTATATAATAGTACAAATAACACTTTTGAACTATTTGAATAGTTATGCATTAACGAAAAAATATTTATGTACTAATTTTGAATAAAATTTGCAAATACATTTTATATATTTGCTCAAGTGACTGAATTAATTTTCATTTTTAAAAATGTTTGATTATAAAATATATTATGAAATTGATGTTAAATGGAAATATAAACTTTAATTCGATATTTTTCTACTTAGTATTGTAACTCTATATGTGCATTGCAATTTACTTCAAGACATATTATTTTTATAACAAATGTAAATGATAATAGAGCAAGAGATCTATGTGATGTAATTTATGTAACGCATAAAATAAACTAATATGTATTCCGTATTTAATGATGTATAAAATGGTTTTACTTATTAACATTGTACATTTTGTTATGAGTATATAATAATGTAGAATGCATAAAAATATTTTTGTAAAATGTAAACAACTTTATATTTCTGAACTTCTTTCTTGTAATTTTAGCCAAAAAATCAATATATTATTTTATTTACAAAGTCACATTATTGTGTGGTTTTTTTCGTTTCGGAATGTCTGATGCCTTCTTATGTAAAGCTTTATTCAAATTCAAATTTTTTCGTAAGAATTACTTTCTTCTTCTTTAAGTATTTCTGCAAAGGCAACTTTCTTCAAAAGTTCTTGCATTACTGTTTCAAAACATTCGAAAAGTTATCTTTCAGAGTGAATTTCTTTTTTACATTTTATTCTACAATTCCACTTTAAATATGTATTATGTGTTATTTTTTTCGGGATATAAAATTCTGTTTCTTTCACAGATTTTAGAACCTTTCTAAGGCATGATAGTACAAATAAATAATAATATTTTATTAATTTTGCTGTATTTATTAGAATTTAAACTCGATTTATGCTTACCAAATCATTAATTTCTCCTCATTTTATAGTTTTGTTTTATCTGTAATTAACTCACTTTTTTATATTTTTAAATTATTTGTAAATCGTTTTTCATTTGAAGGATATTATACTGTGCTACTTAGGAAATTTGGCAAAGAGCATTATGATTTGAAGAATGAGTAATTTTTAAATTGACATCCTCACTTTTAACTTGGATACCTTTTTATGAGATGTTCTATTGAGTTCACTAATAAGCAAAAAGCGTATAAAGAAGTTTTTGTAAAAAGTACAAAGATTTTTTTAAACTATTTTGAATGAATTTTATCAAATAATATGGTTTCCATTTAGTTATGATGATTTTATACATGCCCAAAACTTATTTTTATATCCTTCATATTGCAAAAATATTCTGATCTTTTTTTAGAAAATATTCTATTATAATTGAATTTATAATTTTTTATTTAATTTATTTACACCCACAACTGAAAAAAAAAATGTAATTTATCATATTTTGGGACAAATTAATAGTAGCACTTATAGCAAATATACAAATGATTATTTTTATTATTTTTTGAAAGTATTTGAAGTACACACCTATTTCTTAAAATTTAAATCTATAAATATAAATAATTAATAAAAATTAATCACATTTTTTTATTATTTTTAGACTATATAAACTTATATTCTATTATGTGAAACTGTAATTCAATAATTAAAATAAAAATTATTTTGCAATGAAAATATATTTAGGAATACTTGCATGTAAACAAGGAATATTGCATCAATGACAAATTTTATTTGGAGGGAAAATTTTTTGAATTCTTTTAGTGATTCATTTACATTATTGAATTAAAAACTTAAGAATGTTTATCTTTATGCACTTTTGTCATAGTGTGATTCTTTCAATGATAATAATGTGAGAGAATATAAATGAAATATATGTGGGAATCAGTAAAAACGTCTTTACAAAGTACAATTATGATGTTTTTAATTTGCGGTAAAATATTTATACCTTTTTTAAGGATATAATATTAAAAACATTTTTACATACTTAAATAACTCTTTCCAAAAACATATTATAAAAATATTTTCTTTTAATTGTTTGTAGATATCACGAAAAATGTTTTCTGTAGAGATGAATTTCTTAATATTTCTTTAAAAAAAGATTTCTTTATATTTAGCTTGAGAAACGTATACGAATGTCACTGATGAACTTTTGGAGAAAATGGAAGTTATTCATTCATTCAAAAATTAAGACTAAGTAATTACTTTTTCTTAAGAATAATTCACACTTTTCCAGAAATAAGAATAATGTGAAAAACATCTATGAATGCAATTTTTTACATAGAAGAAATGTCTTACGTGATGCGAATAAACAATGCTTCTAAAGTCAAATAAATAATAAACAATCTGAATTTCCATCTTTCTTGCAACATTCATCTTCGTGCTTCGAATTCTTTATTAGAAAAAAAATGTAATTTGAAATGTGGAAAGTAGGGAATATTTCTTATTTTTGGTTCACTGTGTGTGATAAATTAGGTTCACCAGCACAGTAAGTTCATATTGATTAAAGCATTTCAGACTTCTCTAGAACTTGAAGTTATACTTTTATCAAACTATATCAAAATTATTTAACACTACTTCTTATATTTAAGAAAATTTCTATTGATTAAACTGTAATTTTTTTCTTGTACATGTTTTGAAAGTACATGGGTAAAATATATGTGTAAGAAATAATTTCATACCCATGCACATAAATACATAGCCATATATGCATACACATTTCAAGTAAACTAACATTTCTCAAAGTATGAACTAATTAGTTTGAATATACTTAATATATAATTAATATATACTCATTGAATGAAAAGTAGATCATTTTTATTTGTTTTATTAAAGCAATTAAACTATTTTGATAGAACAAAATTACAGAATTACGTTTCTAATTTCAACTACCTATGAGTAAAATTTTGACATGGAACAAATACATTTATGTTATAATTTTCCAATCAGCTTATAAGCATTTGCTTGACTCATAATATAATAAGATCATAATTATAAAAAGAGTCATAGTTTTAAATTTTTGCAGCTTTTTCTTTTCAGTTAAATTAGGGGTCAGAAAAAGAAATTGAAATTGAATAATCTGAGCTGATTTTGAAATGAAAATTAGTTTTCATTTCAAAATCAGCTCAAATTATTCATGCATTGGATTTTCATTTTTTATTCACAAATGTTTTCCCTTCATTTGTTAAAATAACAAACTTTTCCTACTACAACAGTAAATGTATTTTTCCCCAAAATTATGTACATGAAATGCTTGAAAATAAAGTCATATAATTAAAAGGAAGTAATATAAATAATTTATGAACCCATTTGTGAAAATGTTATATTGCTCTTCTGAATTATGTGTAACAAAATCATATTTTGTCCCACATTCAAATTATTTTTCCTCCTCAGATCATAATTTGCACAGTTCAAAATAAAATGAACACACATTGTGTGTCTTGAAATGGACATGACTACTTGTAAACACAGTTCCTTTTCAAACAATCAACTGCTTATCAGAAATAATCGAAAAAACTCCCTCGTTGTAAAATTCGATGCTATATGACACCTTAATTTTACTATAGGCATAATTTTATCTTTAATGACAAAATTAAAGATGATATAAATACTATGTGAAACTTATTAATAATATTCCATTAGATTACTAATGATAGAAATATTGTTACCCTTTTGACGTATTATTTAAATAGATTGTGTTATTTACAAGGTAAAGCACAAAAATACATTTTAGTTCGAATTAGAGTTTTCAACTATATTTGTCAGTATTTATTAAAAAATTTACTTAAAGATATCTATATCTATATCTATCTATCTATATATATATATATATCTAAATATATAAAAATTTCGTGTCACGATGTATGTTCCCGATAAACTCCGAAACTACAGAACGGATTTTGATAAAATTTTGTAACCATTTATAATATGGTCCAACTTAAAAGATAGAATAGTTTTTATCTCTTAATTATTGATCTCAATATTTATTATACGACATTAGTGTTTATTTATTGGTTAGTTATGTAAGTTCCTAATAGATGGCGATTTAGCATCTAAGTTGCTCAGGTATTCGGCTGATGGCGACGTGTTTATTTTTCTAGATTATACATCTTCGAGAAATTTAACCTGCGCGCGCAAGCGCGTGATTAATTATAGAATTTACATATATTTTCATGATGTATAATCATACTATAACAATTTTTCGTGAATCATTTTCATAATTATACTTTGTATTGTGTTATTATTGTGCGGTGTTCAGTTTGAATATTTTTAATATTATAAATAGTAAAATAAAATTTTATTTATTACTGTTTTTCTCTACTAATTTTCATACCACCTCGAAAACATGGAAGTATTTCTTGATAGCCTTTAATTTTTATTTTATAATTTGATAATTATAATTTTTTCAGCAGTACATTTTGATCTAATTTATTTATTCAAATGATAAATTCTTTTAATTGTTCTTCATTTCAGTATAATGCCGCGGAAAAATTTTTTAGTTTTAATAACTTAAAATTGAAAAAATAATAGTTCGATGTCAATGTTATCTACCTCATTTATAACAATTTATTTTTAGATGTTTTTAATTTATATAATATATTTTATAAGTAAGTCACTGATTACAAAATATAATTTAATATAAGATGAATAAAATGTAAATTCAGAAAGTATTTGTTGATTTGTGCTTAATTTCAAAATTTCGATACTTTACCTATTACTTTTAAATTTTGGTGAAACGTTTTATTTTTAATCTCATATGAATGAACCTATTTTAAATTTTTTTAGAAAATATTTATTTGATTGTCCCAAGGAGTTAGTAAAAAATTGATTCAATGTATTATAATTACTCAGCCACTGCAACGCGTGGCTGGGTCAGCTTGTATATATATATATATATATATATATATATATATATATATATATATATATATATATATATATATATATATATATATATATATATATATATATATATGTATATATATACAGGGTGATTATAAAAAACTTTGCCAACATCTGCACTTCTAGCGTCCATTCTATTTAACCAATCAAGATGATATTTCAAATATAGTTCTTTTGAGATATGCGCTCGAGATTCTGTGAATGGCAACACAGTGGCCCTCGCGGTTACAGTTATAGTGACAGAAACTCGAAATTTTCGAATGGCAACGCCTACTTTTTACCATCGCAAAATGTTCAGCACATGCGAAAACCCTAAATAGCGTTGAAACGGTACCGATATGTCTAAAAACGGACGTGTTCTGCAAACACAAAAAAGAGTTCTGAAAACTGGCCAATAAAACACGATCTGGGCGCACGCAATAAATTTGCATGTGATAGAGTCAAGAAACCAATCACAGAACGCCGGTCGCCAGATATTCAGCGTAGGAAACCTATAAAATACCAAGCGGGTATGCGAAGTCGTCATTCGGGAACTCGCACATGCCGACGATATGAGTCTTCCTAGGAAAGTTCGCGGTGAATTGATCAAACTCTATTACCAAAATGGGATGAACGCTGCGGAAGCCTTGCGTGTGTATCGCCGCAATCATCGACAACGACGCGGCCCATGTACTCTGCAAGCTCTGCGTGATTTAGTGCGGAAATTCGAAGATACAGGCTGCACCTGTGACAAACAGCGCTCCGAACGGCCAACTGTTTCAGAGGATGTTGTCATGGAAGTGCACCATACAGTGACTGCAGGACACACAGAAACCGCAAGAGGCATAGCGCGCGTGTTGGATATTCCGAACTCAACGGTCCGCAAGCTCTTGCGCTCGGTACTTCACATGTTTCCCTATCGGTTCCAGCGCATCCAGATGTTGGAGGCGGGTGACCCACAACAACGTCTGGACTTCGCAAATGCATTTTTGTTACGATATGATGCGGATAACGACTGGCCACTTCGCATACTATGGACGGACGAGGCGCATTTCACCTTAAATGGCAGCATTAACACAAAGAATTGTGTGCACTGGGGAGAGACGAATCCTCATGCTGGGGCGCCAGTACCATTATTTGACGCCAAAGTGACTGCGTGGTGCGGCATTACAGCTACATTTGTTCTGGGCCTGTTCTTCTTTGAGGAAATTACCCCGACTGGCCCTGCAACATATTCTGTAACGGGCCCTCGGTATGCGGCCATGCTGAAAAATTATGTCTTACCGGAGTTGCGTCGGCTGAATGCACTCAATGACATTGTTTGGATGCAAGATGGCGCACCTCCACATATAGCGAGGTCAGTTAAAAGGCTCCTGGATCAGCATTTTGGTGATCGCATCATCTCACGCTATTATCCTTTTCCGTGGCCTGCGCGATCCCCAAATCTGACGCCTATGAATTTCTGGTTTTGGGGCTATCTCAAATCCAGAGTTTATCTGTGCAATCCTCAAACATTGTCGGACTTAAAGAATTCTATACGGCGTGAGATTGGAAACATCCCTCGTGCCATGTTGCGTGCAGCGACATTGTCCACCGTCTCCCACATGCAATGCGTAATTGCCTGTGATGGCACTCATGTGGAAAATGTTTGAAATTAATAAAGATTTTTTTTCTCTGTGTGTTCTCATCATTGAGCAGTGTCTTGTCTCTGTCGTATGCATTATTCCTCCGTGCGCCTTGAAGAACTGTTTGTATGTGTATAACACGTCGGTTTTCGGACATATCGGTACCGTTTCAACGCTATTTAGGGTTTTCGCATGTGCTGAACATTTGGCGATGGTAAAAAGTAGGCGTTGCCATTCGAAAATTTCGAGTTTCTGTCACTATAACTGTAACCGCGAGGGCCACTGTGTTGCCATTCACAGAATCTCGAGCGCATATCTCAAAAGAACTATATTTGAAGTATCATCTTGATCGGTTAAATAGAATGGACGCTAGAAGTGCAGATGTTGGCAAAGTTTTTTTATAATCACCCTGTATATATATATATATATATATATATATATATATATATATATATATATATATATATATATATATATATATATATATATATATGTATATATGTATATATATATATATATATATATGTATATATATATATATATATGTATGTATATATATACATATATATATATATATAATATATATATATATATATATATATATATATATATATATATATATATATATATATATATATATATATATATATATATATATATATATATATATATATATATATATATATATATATATATAATATTTGTGGTTTAATAAAATATATTTTCTTAGCTTTAATTATTTTTTTATTTCTCTATTTGCTTTTCGTTTTCTAATTGTTTCAATTTATTTGACATTTATATTTTCCCTATATATGAGTAATTTTGAGAATTTTTCTATTTATCTGGCATATATCATATAATTATATTAGAAAGTTATGCATTACGATTTATTTATTTGTATTATTTATAAAATAGTTATTTTTATTTAAGTTAGTTAGCAAATATAGTGTTTATTTCATTTACATATTCTAAGTTATATAGATATCATTTCGTACTTGATTAAAGACTATCTAAGTTTTTACTAAATGCATTTCAAGGTTTTTCATAATGTTTTATTCTTAAAATTTATTTTCACTAGTACTTTTATTACATTTATAAAACAAGATGATTTTCTTATATGTATAGAAAAAATAAATGTCTTACTTATAATGGAAAAATAACAAAAACTTGCGTAAAACAGGTAAAAATTAGTGGTATTTATTAATTTAGAATTTTCCAATTTTATAATAATAGCTCCGTTTTTTTTTACTCTTGACTTCCATCATTCAGTTATAGATATAATAAAATTCATATAACAAAGATGGGTTTGTTTATTAGTTATGTAATTATTTTATTTATTGATTTGCTACTTTATAATAAGATTTTACCTGCTTATTTTTGTAGCTTACAAATTTTTAAAACTGTACTGCAGTTTACGTTATTTTCTGCTTTATTACAGCACATTCTTAAAATGCTGTTTTTGATTAATTTTAACAATAATTATATACTCATTGTTCAACATAGGCAGTTAATGTAACACTTAAAGTTTTATAACAAATTTCATTTATTTTTCTATTATTTTTTATTTATTTATTTAACATATTTGGTTATAAAATGAATCTATGCATATGTATTTCCTTCGAACGAAACGTAATTAGATTAATTAAATCTATATCAACTCTTCAGGATTTAACCTTTTTGTTTATCAAATCGGTAAGTTTTCTGGACGAATTTTAATCACACCTGGATTAGAAGACTTACAACTGGGCACTAAATGATAAGTTTTCCCTATGGTTGTCATCGGGAGGAAGTGTTTCTGCAAAAGTTTTCCTCCCCGGGTGGCAACGGAAAGAATTAGAAGAGGAAAGAAATTAGTAGATAGAAAGAATGGCATACGTTTCACACTCGAGGCATAATAATTATTGCAATTAGCGAGCAAGGGCAGAGAATTCTAATCGATTCCTTTTCTAAACGGGGTGGTCCAATTTTCCGGATCGGTGTTCTTTTCCCAATATATGTGTCCTCAAGGGGCGCATTAAATTTTCGGTTTTGAAAATCATATTTCAACTAAATGCAAGCGAGATATAAAGGAAACTAGGCAAATTTCAGACTGCATGCGAAAATGTATCTCATTTCATTGGATTGTCGAAACAGATAAATTAAGAGAATATTTTTAGGAAACATTTGAAAATTAGGTAATGATTTATGTGGTCGTAACGTAACTAACTTTTGGAAGTAAAGATTTATTGAAAGTATATTTAGATTTAGTAGATGTTACAGTTGATTTCAAAGACTGATTGTACAAAATCAGAAATAAATAAAATAAAAAAAATCAAACTGAATTATTGTTGCTCCTATCCTCTCAGTTCACAGTTTAATGTATTTTATTTCTTAAATGTATTCTAATTAATAATGATTATTCATCTAATATTGAAATTTAAAAGGTAATAAATAAATGAAGTATTTTTTAACAGAAAAACTATGTAGTTTCTTGTAATTTAAGAATACGTAAATTAAATATAGCGCATTGAAATGTTCCAAATCTACAAGCGGCTTAATTGATGGCTGACTTGTTAAAGGTACACAATGACTGTTCTATTGTTACATTAAAAGAAATCTCCTTTAATTTAGTTCCTGATAACGCAAGCAGGTAACTTCAAATTTCATCAAACACATTTAGGAACATCATTTCACATGGAAATAATTGCTACTAAGACTCATATCACGTCATGGAAATAGTTGCTCCTGAGACTCATATCAAGTCATGGAAATAGTTGTTACTGAGACTCATATCACGTCACGGAAATAGTTGCTACTGAGACTCATATCACGTCTCCTTCCTTTAAATTTGTACTTGATGAACTTTAAGTTGTTCAGGTTTGGAGACTTAGTTTTTTTACCATAAATATGAGGGCATAGCTCAAATGGACAATCATAGATCCATTAAGCATTTTATTATATTCATTAATTTTAGATCAATATAAGTTGAATTTTTTATCCATAATTTATGTACTGCTTGCGCGTGAGCTCTATTTTTTATTTAATATACAATTTAAATAATTTAGTATATATCATGAAATTTATTGTATTAAATTTTAAAAACTGTCTTACAAAATTATACTTGATTTAATTTACATTTAAGTACATAAGACACACATTATTTTAAAGCGTGATTATATAATTTTTCTATCCACTCTAAACTAATAAAAACTAAACAAAAAAATGAGAAATTTTGATTTCGATATATATTTGGACAAAAATTAATTCTTTCCTGAGATTTTATTTGGGGAATACTTGATTTCATAATTAGAAATTTTTTTTAAATTTAAAACCAATAAATGATATTTCACTTAATAAATGAAAAATCTAAAGCTGTCATTACAAAGTGTTCCGCGATTACAATAAATGATATTTCCCGTAATAGAAGAAATATATGATGATCATATTTAATAAATAATACAATAATATTTTATTAACATTTAATATCTTAAATTACTTGCTTACTTTAAGAAGTACTTACCTAAAATTAAAAAAAAAAACATTTCATTACTTACCTAAGATTGAAATAAAGCTTCATTAATCAAGAATAAAAATTACATAGGTTTGTAGCTTGTGCCGATACCATTGCAGATTAAAAGATGATGTTAAGAGGTAAACTGACTGATGATAAGTAATTCAGGCTTTTCAGAATATTCCTTGATTACAAGAAAAAATATTTCTGTAAATAGAGGAAGGATCTGAAGCTCTTATTTAGAAAAAAATTATGGTAATATTTTCTTAAAATTTAGACTTTTGAATATGATTGAAAAATACCATAATTTACTGTATCGCAGTGAATATTTCTAAAAATGTGAGGAAACTTAAGAAAAAATGATAGATTGAAATGTATGAAAATATTTTAAAAAATACTTTAATCATTTTTAAAACTTACCATGAAATTATTTTTGAATATGTTTGGTGAATATGCCATGAAATTATTCTTGAATAACTTTATAGATGAAGATATTAATATTCTAAATTCATTAAAATATTTTCTTACAAATGCATTTAAGCAATAAAATTTTAGTAAGGTTCTCTCAAAGAAAAATAATTGATTGGGAGTTGAGGAAACTTCCTCTGGAACATCATTGGTATTGTAGAAAGAGCTCTGATGGCCATATCATATTCAAGGGCAATTGATGCCAACAGATTGGTCTATCGTGATTCAAAAATGGACACTTCAGGTACCTCTCATTTGACCAATGATAGAAAGTTTTTAAGAAATCCAACAAGTGTAAATCTACTCAGACATCATCTGAATGTATTTCAAACTACATCTATTTTAAATTGGACGAGGTAATTCTCATACTTCTTGACGTTTTAGATTTTCTGGAAGTTTTTGGACATTAGCAGTTGGTTTGATTTGGTCATGTCAATTAGGGACCAAAAACAACAACAATAAAAATATTTCTAATCTATTCTGCTTAGTATTAAATTGATATTGCTCATCATTTCTATAACACATGTAGGTCAAAGCCCATTAAACTTACGATATTATTTCATTGATACTTTTTAATGTTATTTGGTAAAATGAAACATGAAGAAATTAGAAAATGTTTTAATTTTATAAAATGTAATAATTTGTGCGTTCATAGTAATGAAATCTTTTTTCAACATTAATTATTTTTCAAATTCCTAATAAGCAATTTAATTTTTAAGTTACGATAACATATTGAGATAAAATAATCCATCTGCTGACAGTAACTGAAACAATTTATTTTGTATTCCCTTCGATTTATCTTATGCTTAAATATTTATGATACTAATTAAAAACATAATTAGAATTTTTAGGCTGGAAAATCATAATAACTATATCATTGATTGTTCCTATTCTTTTTAAATCAAAAAAATCAATATGCTATTTTCTTTGTAAAGTCAAATTATTTTCTGGTATATTTCTGATTTGAATTTAGATGCTCTGGGGAAATTTAGTCAAATTACCTATTGTTTAAATTTCCTTGAATGACTTTTTTACTTTTTTAAGCATTTCTGCAAAGATAACTTTTTTGAATCTCTTCTATTGTTGTTTGAATTTATTCAAAAAAACTTCTCCTTCAACTGCAAATAATTATTTTGTGTTTATCATGCAATTCCTTTGAAGTTGTCTTTTTTTTCTTATTACTGAATGTTTATTGCATCATTATTTTTAAGAATTCACTCATTTTTTAAATTGTGCTGAAAATAGAAAATAAAAATTAAACTAAGAATCAATATAAATAATTTATAACTTCATTATTTGTTGATTCTAAGCCATGATTTTGTTAAATATTTTGGCAAATATTTCGTAATATATTTCTTTTATTAAAATTATATACCCAGATTAAAATTATAAACTCAGTATATTTATACACGACGTAATTGCATTATTCATCAAATATTAATAAATTGTTTTTTTATATTTGATAAAAAATTATTCTTAACTAAGAATATGTTATTTTCACAAAGAATATGTTAATTTCACTATTGTGATATTCTGCCCATAAACTTTAAATTTGTAGACTTGCAAAATAATTTAAATTATTTTATGATATTTCTTTCAAATAACCTCAAATCCATTAGCAAATATGTTCATTGAATTTCAGGAGATTCGTTTCGATTGTAAATTATTCTTCAGACTGCAATTGATGAATGATGAATTTATTGTATCTGAATAGCATCACATCATTCCGTTTTAAATCATTGTGCTCATTAAAGAAATTTTACTGTTTGAAGCAAAATGTGGATGCTTTAATTTAAATATAAAGCTGAGTTTCCAAAAAAACTTTTCATTCTATATCATTGAATACTGAAGAGCATGGGAATAAATTATATTTTGGTTAATATTTCCTAACTTGTAAAGTGAAAGCAAGATGGGTAACAATAATACCACTTAAAATTGCATATTATATAAATAAGTTTAATTACATATTAAATGAAACACTATTATTTTGTAATATCTGATGTTACTTTAATGACAAACTGACAGGAATCATTGCTTCTATTATATTTGCAAGTCATTACCCTTTATAATTTAGAGTTATCCCTTTATTTTGTTTTAATACTGCAAGAAAAATATGTACAAGGATAATTAAATTAATTAATTGCCTAAACGTTTAATGATCATAAAATATATTTATATATTATGCATACCAATACAAAAATATTTTTATTTGAGTAAAGCATTATTTTATTATCAGTTTCTAGAAACATTTATTACTCTAAATAAATAGTTGAAGTCGGAGATTGCAAGAACTTGAACTTTCATCAGAAAATAAATATTACTTTTATTTTTAGTTGTTAGAAAGGAACTTGTTATTTTTAATTTTTTTCAAAATATCATAGATACAATAACTAAAACTAGATTTTAAACTATTCAGAAAATGCTTAAAATAATTCTGGATAGCGTTCAATTATATTTTTTATGTTCAACGTAGTTAGGAAATAAACGTACCATACTCATTGATAATTTATTTTTCCTCGAAATATAAATACTTTAAGCGATAAAATGTTACATCGTTAATCTGCTTTCACTCCAAAAAATTTGAGTTATTAAAATACTTTCACAACGATGCACCGTAACGAAATATTCTTAAAAGATGTTTTTAAGAAAATAAAAAAAATCTTAGAATGATGCGAAATTAAAAATATTGCATTTAAGAGGAAATGTTCGCTTATAATAAGATTTAATTTTAGGAGATACTTTTTGCCAGTTTGGGATACTGTAAATAATTTCTTTAAGAAAATAGTTTACATTTAGATGAAAATTACTCATTTTTCTTCGAAAAATATTCGGAGCAAACTAAAATTGCTCATGATGAAAACTTAAAAAAGTTTTTGCTCTTTTGAATATTATTCGCTCATTTTCACATGAAATAAAATGAGAAAACTTGACATAATTACAATTTTTTTTCTTAACAAATGCCTCATGTTACGTAATAAATTCAAAGTTAAGAAATAGCAAATATAATCCGATTTTACATCTTTCTCTAAGTGTCCACTTTCACTAAAATGAAAAATGCTCTATAAAATTTTAATGGGCGATAGAAGTTATAAATATTTTGCTGCATGTCTTATAAATGATAGTTGTCTTTATTTTTAAATTAAGCGCTTTATTTTATACAAAGTTTGATGATAAACATTGTGAGATATAAGACATTTCAATATATATACATATATATATATATATATATATATATATATATATATATATATATATATATATATATATATATATATATATATATATATATATATATATATATATATATATATATATATATATATATATATATATATATATATATATATATATATATATATATATATATATATATATATGGGTCATAGTAAAGTTTATAGTATAGGATTTATAATTTGTAATTTTATTTTATAAATCAAGAAATTTCAAATTTGTACTATTAGTCATATTGTAAGAATTACTTATACAGAGTGTTCTCATTTTTGTTAAAAGTTTTCATTTGATAAATTCAATAAGTTCATTTATTAGCGAATATTCATTTATTTTAAATTTAATATACATTTTCAAAATTCCACATCTTAATGTTTTGTTTTAGGTAGATTTACTATTACTATGATCAATTTGAAATTTTTAATAATCTTGTCTTCTGTTAATAAATAGTAATTCATTAACTGAAAATAATTTTATAAATTGAAGATAATTTCAAAATAAATATGCTAATTTTATTAACTAAAGATGAATTTATTTTTCATATTAGTTATAAAATAGATTATCATTTTATTTAATTTGTAACGTATTATGAATCTTGAAAACCTACAAATGCTTAAAGGAATGCGATTTTTTTAATAAACTAAAGCTCTCTAAGGGCGAAACAGCATATGTGTACCAGGCTAAAATGCCCATATATGTTTTCTTAACAGAAGACGCTAGGGTGCAAAGCTTATGTTCCAGTTGGGTGGTCAATCTAAAGCGGAACCGCCAGAGTTTGTTAATCAAGCATGCTTGGTCATCGTTTACTAACCCACTAAAGGCATTGAATAGTTGAGCCTGCTTTACCGAACCCGAGGAGGGAACTTAGGAGTGCGAAGTGCTAACAATAAGCTACCAAGGATATTCAATATTAGACAAACTATTTATGAAGTTTACCTCATATATTGTGAAAATAATTTTTTGGAGTAAGTGTATATCAGTATATGAATATGAAAAAAAAATATTTCAGAAAGTAAAGAATCATTATGCTTTTATTGTAGTATTTAATATTTCTTTCTCAAGATTTCATAACCGTACAAATTGCAATTCTGGAAAACCTAGTTTTATATTATTGATTTTACTTAAAGGAAATATATGTATGCATAAGTCATTGCATTAAACATTTTATATAAATGATATTATAGTCCAATATATAAGGTATCTATAAACTAACAAGAATTTATTCAAAAAAAATGCATTAAACATTTGAAGTTTTCTATATAGAAGGGATCAGTAATTTTTAAGTTTGTTATTTTACAATTTTATAATAAGAATTTGAATGAAAGAACTTAGAAAATGTTAAAAATATATTGTTTTAAATGATGACCTAAAAATATGCCTGTATTTGATACTTAAATTATTCATTCAAACATGATTTAAATAAAAAAAACATTTGTATAATTTATGATTTAAATAAAAAAAATATACAATGTTTTCTTGAATTTTTTAATACACTTTTACAGTGGAAGAATTTTTAATTGAAATAATAAATAATAGTTTGTTTTTTATATGCAAATATTAAAACAGCAGAAAAAATAATTTAAGTAACATCATAATTTAGCAGATTTTTATGTAAAGATTAACAAACAAATTATTTTTTAAATAAAAATATTTTGCTAGTAACTTTTACTTATTATTTTAACCAAGATAATCAAAACAAGTAATTTGGTTTGATATATTTAAATTTATATAAAAAATGTAAATCTCAGATAAAAAGAAATTTTAAAATCCGAAATGATAGTATTTTCTCTAATTAAAGTCAGAAGATCTGCTCATACGACTTCTATGCTTGTAACTAACCTGAAAGAAAAACCTTTCTTTCTTACTTTTGTCATCTAATTGATATTTTAAATTATAAGCAGTATCACATATCAATGACTGCGTAATTTATTATTAAGATATTCTTAATCGATACTGATAACGATTCTGTGCACTAAAAGCATCATCTATTTTTATTCATTTTATGCTTGAGATAATATAAAAAATAACATTATAAACGGGGAATTACCTGTATTTAATATTGGTTCTTTAAATGTGGTTTTTGTATTGTACCTTAATTTAAATTTTATGAGCAAATGTTTTAAAATCTGGTAACTTTTATGATTTTTCGTCTCTATGGGAAAGAAAATTTGTATTTTATCTCAAAACGTAGTATTTTTGCATTATTCAAGGTATCACTAAACTAACACTTTATTTACATGGTTTATTTTGTAATACGATTAAAAATTCTTCAATTTTGAGATTTTTGAGTTTTTTCTTTAACAGATTTATTGTAGTTGAACAAATTAATGAATGTAATGAAAAGGATCAGATTTCAGTGAGCATTTCTTTGAATATTGTCGTTATTGGGGAAATATATCCTCTTAAATAGAATAAGAGGAAATACCAGTTAACTGCAAATTAACAGAATTGAATGAGAAATTCGTTTCGTGTGCAAAGCGTAATAAATATTGCAATTAGCTGAAAAGAGAAGAGTTCTGATGGATTCCAATTTTAAACAGGATGGCTTAATTCTATTGATTGAAGTTCATTCCTCACTTACAATGTTCCCGATCGTCACATTAAAATAAATTGGAAATCGTGTTTTTCTAAATTAAATTCTAAAAATGGAGTAAAAGCTAAATTGCGAAAATGGCATATTGTTTACTGATTTTATCTTAATTTTTAATTGATGTCAATAAAGGAGATTACATTGAGAACCTCTTGAATTATTTCGTGTCTTATTTAATTGCCACAAAATATCTTGTAAGGTGATAATTTGATAATATTGTTAGGGATAAATTGTTAATGTGATCTTTAATAAGAAATATGAAGTCAATGATTTTCATCATCTTAAAAGAAATTTAATGCTTCAGAATTATCAGAAAATCTTCTAAATACAGAATAATTAACAATGATAGACTACTCCATTAATTGATTGTTTTTGTATTATATTATATTTTTTAAAACTCTTACTGTTATTGAATGTACAAATTTACTTTTAAAATTTGGATTTTTCAACAATTTGCAAACAAATTTAGTTTGAATGGATACATTATTTAATGATATTATGAAATTTAATGTTTTCATACAAAATTAAGATAATTGTCACTAATTTATTTTCATATATGAAATATTTTTGAAAGAATTATATCTCTATTGTAAGTCAGCAAATAATGACAATTGACAAATATAGTGGTCATCTTATGACATAGAGATAGATATTAAATTCGAGGAATGAAATTTAAAATGCTTATTTTAATTCTTGAATATCATTTGTTATAGTTAACAAATTTTTACTTTTTTGGTTGCCATTTTCTACATATATATATATATATATATATATATATACATATATATATATATATATATATATATATATATATATATATATATATATATATATATATATATATATATATATATATGTATATATATATATATATATATATATATATATATATATATATATATATATATATATATATATATATATATATATATATATATATATATATATATATATATATATATATATATATATATATATATATATATATATATATATATATATATATATATATATATATATATATATATATATATATATATATATATATTTACCTAAATAAAACATTTTTCAAAATTTTGCTTATAGTATCTTTCAAAGAGTCATAAAAAAGGGTTGAAATTTTTTGTACTTTTTTTTGCTGGAAGTGATAAAAATATTTTCTAAATGCTTATAAAACTAGCATTATTAAAACTTTAAATTGAGCCATTTAAATTAGAAATAATATTATGAAATTTAGTACTCTTTCTCAAATTGACAAATTATCCATTTCAAATCCCTCAATAATATTTGGGAAATCAAAATTTCAACTACCGAAAGATTCAATCAATATAAAATGATTATATAGTACAATTTGTTTCTTTTTAAATTCGTAATTTATGACAAAATATCTTTTAAAAAATATTCATCCTTCATTATTTTTTCATTCTAAATATTGATTATTTTTTAGTTCGACAAATTTGTTAATATTTTTTCTATTATATTTCTTGGTAATAACCATATTTACGAGTGTCATATGTAGTGAGAAGATTTGATTGGCATTTATGTATAACCAATGTTAAAATAAACTGTGTATGTAATCCATAAATAAGGATGATGGACCGTGATTGAATTATATGTATTAATCTTTGAGATTAAAATGAAGTAATAATACGGTTTCAGTCGAGTTATGAATTCAAATGAACCATAGACACATTAGAAGCTGTAATTGTTAAAATCTAATGTAGCCTCCTTTGATTTAAATATACTTAACTGAGCTTATAATGCATTTCATCTATTATAGTTAATGATCTAATCAAGATGACGGAAAATAAAATTGTATCCCAGTCGTTGAATTAAGATTACAAAAAAATTGCAATATGAAGACGTTAAGATGAAGATTTAGGTATTCCTTTTTTTGCATTAATAAGGAATAAATTTTTCTAATTTAGCCACTAATATTTTTTGCAGGATGAGATTTAGCTTTGAAATAATTTGGAAGAATAACGATGTTCAAATAATTTACTTATCTTCAGAGCAAACGGAACTAGATCTTAGTTATAATATTTTCGAGACATTCGTAAGTGTATTGGTTTGTGTAAGTGAAGCAAGTTTAATGACATTATTGACGAACTTTAAGAGTACTGTATGATTCTGGAAAGTGTTACTAATTTACTAGTACTATTTAGTTTCTTAAGATTTATATTTTTGATATAATATTGCTATAAATCATATTACTGATTTTTTCGTTTGCAAATTAATTTAAGTCCAATATTTCCTAATGCCCAATGTATTTTCTTCTAGATATTTTCAGAAGCCGATATTATGAAGACAGTTAATCAGAAAAGATATATTGAAAATAGTTTTTTCATCATAATGTTCAAAATAAATAAAACATTTGTAATATAAAATGTAAACTAAATAATCTTTACTTTAAAATGCATTTAAAATTCATTTTATAGGTTTATTCATTCAAAATTTCTGTAGACATTTTTTCAGATTACTGACTTAAAACTCTAATTATTTTTCCTAACCTGCTTAAAAATTACCGATTTACAAACATCTTTTTAATGTAATGGCAAAAATGAAGATTTGAATAGTTTTTCTATTTTAAATCATATTGATTTGTAAGTATTTTGAGTTGATTCCGTCTAAGTTTACTTCGCATTTATTTGCACAACACATGAATAAATTCCAAATATTTCTAATGCTTATACATTTTAAATATATTTTTAATTTATGTGTGTCCGTAGGTGATGTTTAAAATTTATATCTTTTTGAAATACATAATATTATCAAAAAATTACCGGATTTTCAACTTTTTAAATTATAGCTTTTGAAATAGAAAGTTATTTACAAAAATAAAATTTTTATATTTATTTATTTTTTAAAATATAGTTAGAATATCGTTATTAAAATCGTTTTTCAATTATTTTGTGCATTATTATTCAGAATTCCCTCTATAAACTTATAAGAATATAAGAAATACAAAACATTTTCTACATATCCAAATGCTTATAATAAGTAAACATATTTAGTTCATTTTCATAAAGCTCTAATGGAGACACACAGTATGGCAATTATTTCATTCCACATGTTTTATTAAAATAATAAATCCTCTCATGGTTAAATAAGGAAGAAATAGTTTAAATATGGGTTAAAGTTTTTAGAAGATTGGAATTATTTTAAAACTATGTGTAATGTGCATTGCTTGTAATTTCTTGTTAAAGAAAAGTACCTTAAACTGCAACGAATTTTCGTCTGTATACATTACCTGTATTTTCATCATTTTTTTTCACTTCCATTGCTAAGCTTTTTCCACTTCCATTGCTCACTTTTTGTATATGATATAAAAATAGAAGGAAATTCATATTATTTATTTTTATAGCCCATCAAACAATTTGTATAATTACTTTTACAACCACATTGTTAATCAAATTGATACATGAATATTTAGATATAGAGAGTTCTGTTATTAAAAGGAATATTAAAAATCTTAATGAATTTCTTTGATAAAAATATTAAATTATTCTTATTTTGATAATAAGTAATTCTTATTAACTGCAATTCATTAGAAGCAATAATTTTTAATATGAAACTCATTCGCCACAATAAGGCCAGAAACTGCTACTGTTTTGTCGTTACCTAGTGGGTGCATGTGAACCAAGTCACAGAGGCGAATAGCATTACCCACATCATAGCACCTCAAAAACGTTTATAGGTTGGGCCATATTAATATATCATCCCAGAAGAAAGGACAGAGAAACAAGAGAGAAAGAAACATCCATGTTCGCACATTATATTACAAAATATACAAAATTAGTTAATATTAAATAAAATTAAAAAAATATATATAATTTGATTTATGTGGGAAATTAGTCAGTTTGGACATAAAAGATTTCATGTTTTTCCTTATTCATATTCCAGACAGCAAAAAATTAAAATTGATTTTCATTTGTTTCATTATAAAAAGACTGTCGGATACAATATAATTTATATCAAGTTTAACCTAAAAAGCAGGCTATAATATTTCTAAAATGTGCTTTCAGCAAAGCAAAACCAATAAGTTATTGGTATTTTGCATCAAATTATTTTCAGATTTGTTTCATTTCTTAAAATGGAAATCTTAAATTCAAAATTTTATTCAAATTAAATTCAATACATTCAGCTAAAATTACTTTTATTTTTATAAAAAATATTTTGTATAAATTTTATAATTATTATGTTTTGTCATCCTCTTTTTTATTATTATGCATGTAGAATTCATTGCATAAATCATCATTAAGAAAATAGAGATTAAATAGCTTGACAATTAGTAATTTTATATGTATTTTAATTTAGGCTAGTCAAATATGTAAATATACAGGGTTTATATTGATCAACTTATTTTTCACACCCGAAAATACTTTTTAAAAAAATTAATAGCAATACAGTTGTTATTCCAATATTCTCAACTAATATCGTATTCATATGGGCTCACGTATGTATTGCACAGAAATTCATGGTATAGTAAAATAATAATCTGAAGGTCATTAAAAATATTTAAAATTATATTTTTAAATAGATTTATACAGAATTTGGAATTAAATAAAATTAAAGAATAATTATTTTAAACATATAATTTTGTATTGAAATATAGTGACTATTTTTTAAAAAAGAAATTTAATTTTAATGCATTCATGTGTGAAATTATTAATTGATTATTCTTAATTACTACTATGAATATGCAAATTTCAATGCGTTATTGAATATTAATGACATAAAAATTTCCGGTTTTCTTATAAAACCCACGATTCACAATAAACAATATAATAAATTTAAAGTATTTTTCTGATTAATGAGCTTTTAATTTCTAAAAACTATTTTGAAACTATACATACATATTAAGAGATGGATACTTTTCTGTGAATATTAAAATGATAATAAAATTTAAAATAATTTTTTTAGTAAGAACTTTACTTTTATTATTTATATCCTTTAGTTACCTTAGAATAGATATATTAGACTATTGCATAAATTATACAACTCACATCACATAAGGTATTAAACAATTTCTAATGATGAAAATTGTAAAAAAATGAATCTTCAGTAAATGATTCATTGTTATCAAAAATCTCCGCTTCAGTAAATATTTCAAAGTTATATAAGAAGGATCTTTGAAATACATGTCAATTTAGTAAGAAGATTTCAGTTAAGTAAACATTTTATTACCAGGTCTTATCTTATACAGAGAAGTTCTGCATATAACGAACCAAGCCGCTAGCCTAAAGGCAAGTCGATGCACTAGTTCAAGAACAAATAAGCATACAAACCAGAATTAAAAAATATGCCTTTAGCAATTCCTTATCAATTGTGACATGCAACTTCACTTAATTTAATATAGGCATGATTTACAAGAAAAAGCACACTTGGTAGACAAATTTTTATCAGAGAAAACAGAATATCAGAGTTTTATTGGGAATGCTGCCATGGAAACCATAAAAAGTAAATTAAAATGGGGTTTTTTCCATTCTTAACTGCAATACATGTATACTATCAAGTTTCACTAATGACGTTTAAAGCATTGGACACCAAATTAAGAAGTGAAGACTAGACTGGGTTTTGCAGAAAATTCAAAGACCATAGTGGACAATTTAACCAGCAAATTGTCAGTCAAGGTTATATCATTTACATTGTGTTCTCTTGAGATATAAATTAGGCTAAGAATTATTTTAGGTCTAAATCGTATTTATCAAGAAGTCTCTAATAATCACAACTTATTAAAGTTTTGCCTTATCAAACTTCAAAACTTAATTATTACAAAATATTTTAGCTGTAGGTAAGATACATACCAAGATTCGTTTTCCAATATTTTATATCAGCGATTTTCATTACATGGAACACAGATAAATGTGTGTGATAACCAAGAAAATTACTTATTTGAAACATAACTTCAACATACTTTTAATTGCTACTTCCTACGCTTCTGGACTGATTATGTCTGAGGCTTTGTTCTTTCTTAATAAGTAGACTTCTAAAATAGTTTTCCCATGTGAATCTGTTTCTGATGATGAATACGGAAATAATATGAATATTTTTAGTCCATAAAATGTTTTCTTGAACTGTGCAAAAATATTCAGCTCTGTGCCTAGTGATTCTAGGCAACACCTCACTAAGGAGATTCTTTTTTAATTTGTCAAAATTTTCGACTAGAGGCCCAAAAAGATAAAAGATGTTTTTTGGAGCAACTCTTTTGCGTCTGAAGTATGTCTTCAGCTTTATATGCCTGATACGGTACAGAATCTACATCTCTGAATCTGATTCTTATTAAATCAATTTTACTAAAATCAACTTTGATGTCGGGCAACATCAATTTGTGATATTTCTATCCATCCGATAGATTTTGGAAACTGGTAAATGAATTTTCTTATACAGTACTTAACTCATAAGGGTGTTTCCTCAGTAATTATGAGAGATCAAATGGGGAATCAACTAAGAAATTGCGCAGAAAATTGCGAAACTTTGTTTTTTGATTTTTTATTTTACTCTTGAATGTGTCTCAATTGCTTTAAATAAAATTTGCTCCTTATAGAATTTCTTAAAGATTTACTTTTATAATTACATAAAATTAATCTAATTTTTATTCAAACTTTTAATTATTTTTTAGATTTTTTATAAAAATATACCACTATTTGTGAAGAATATCATTTCCACACTACAGCAGATTTTTTTATATAAGCAACTACAAAAACTATTATATGTAAGATATGTATATTGTAAAGAAAATATCTATAAGTTTAATATGAATAGTAAAAAATGAAAATAGAGTAAAATTTAAACTAGTAAAACCTTAAAAATAGAGAGAGAGAGAGTACAATTATATAAAGTAATAAAAAATTGTCTTTTAAAACAGTAGAAATATATCACATTTATAAATTGAAATTGACTATCAAAAAATCTTAAAATAAATTTATTCTTCTGACCATTAAAACTCAGATTTATATATAACATTTCTTAAAATTCGAAAATGAAATTTAGCACCATAAGATGGTAAATTTAAAACAATATTTCTTATTTATAAGTTCTTTTTAATTTTTGGAAATATAACTTGTATCAAAAATATCTATTTTAAATAATTTGTTAAAGTGTTTATTATTTTTAATTTGACTCTCACTTTTTATTTGGGTTTATTTGCTTTTCCCATTTCATTAAGAGAAACGACATTTTTCTATAAATCATAATTATTTTCTATAGCTGAAAAATTTGAATTTTAAAGTATTGAGAAATATTTCAGTAGAATAGAATAATTTAAAAAATATTCATGTTTCTTAACTATCTAACGTAAGCGTATTGTATTTAGAAACTTCCATATTTAATGATTTTATATTTTTACACAATTGTAGAATAAATTTTATTTAAAATTTTCTATATGAAACAAAATATAAACTGAAAATATTTTTTATGATAAGGAAATCATTTTTAAATATGATTCATTTTTGTTAATGAGGAGTTTCTTCATGAGAATTCCATTAAATCATCAAAAATATGCTTATCAAAATAAATAAATTTATGATAAATAATGAGCTTTATATTTTTAAGTGGAGCATACATTTGTCATATTATTATTAAATCTGAATATTATAAGATATTGGTAAAATATGTACGATATATTTTGGGTACAAATTTTACTTTCATTAAAGGATATTACAATTTTATTTGATAGATGTCATTTGTGTAACTATTTTGGTTTGGCTCATAAATAACTATAACCACTGAATTTTTAATAAGTTGGATTTTTCTTATAAACATATATATATAATATATATATATATATATATATATATATATATATATATATATATATATATATATATATATATATATATATATATATATATATATATATATATATATATATATAATATGTATATATTTATCTTTTTTTTCTTATTTAATTTTTTTCCTTGAAACTTTAAAAATAGATATAAACTTTTTAAAAGGAAAAACTGTGCCTTGCTGAATAACTTATTTATTTGCCCATATTTACTACAAGCATATATTTATGACTTTTTTTGGAAGCTTTGGATGAGAACAGTTAAAGATAAATAAGTATGTAAATCTCTCTCATCATTTAAAATGTATTCCTAAAAATTGTTTTATAGATGTAGGGATGTAGATAACTCAAAAAAACATAAAAAAATTTTAACTGGGAAAGAAATCAAAAGTTGTTTGCTATATATTGAATGAATTTTGTTTAAAATTGCACAATTCAAAAACAAAATTATATCTATCAACAATTCAAGAAATATTTTCCTTAGTCTAACAAGCCTAACGCACACATAATTGAGAATTTGAGATTGCTGATATTGCAAATGTATCAATGTTATAGTCGATAACTAACAGGTGCACTTTTAAACACTCAATGCTAATAAAAATTTTAATTTCTATTTAATTTTGTATGAAGAACTGAAAATTAGTTCAAATACTGATTTCAGCAGTAAGTTTTGTCCTCCATCCTGAATTACACTTGGAATGTGTTTTAATTAAAACCAATAATTGATTGTAAAACAAAATGATATTAATAACAAAAGGAGACATACAATGATAAATTCTGCAAGTTATCAACAATAACTTTAATTAAAATTAATAAATTAATATCAATTATGATAATCTAAGAGAGACTGCTGTGATTCGTTATATTGTAGTTGAATTGTAATTTGTCACAATTTTTTTATTTGAATCATGAACAGGTTTTATGATATACAGCTCTTTGAAAATATTTTAGTAATTTAGTTTTAGTAATCAAAAGAAGACTTAAAATTTTCTTTTTTTGACATAGTGTTGTGGACAGCCAAACGGTTGAAGGTCATTGTAAGGAATTTTCATATCCATTTCATAAATTACCTCTCTCAAGAGCCTCATAGATAATGGACCATATTCTCATGTCACAAGGGAGGAAACCTAGAAATCTCCCAAGCACCTATTCCGACAGATTTGTCTGAAGAAGGCAGAAGGGAAACATTTGCTTTCTATTTTGCCTAATTCATTGTTTTTGTGGTATAGCTCTGTGTGAGTATTATGCATGCAGACTTCTTTAAATGAGTAAATATACGTGTGTTAGCCAACATATCTCTCTATCTTTGTCTCTAAAAAATTTCTATCTTATAACTTATTTGTGAGTTTTGTTTCCCTTTTCGAATTTTCCATTAATGTATGCTTTAATGAATGCATGTTTCTTTTTAAGTTCTTTTTCAGTGCATAATATATATATCTTATTTAAGCTATATCGTAAAATATAAGTTGAAACCTACCAACTTTGACGCTTATTGCAGTTTCTTGTAATATATTTCTATAGTACGTTTACAGATAAGACATTATTGCTCAAATTAATTTTTTAAGACATTTTATGTAACTTCTACGCTTATATATATATGAGGACTTTTTTCTAAAATTATTGCATATTCTTTAAATACGAATGTCACTAATTGAAATAATATTTAAAAAATAGTCTCCTAATACACAAGTAAAAGCTGTTGGGTCGAACTTAAAATTAAAATTTACAAATTTATGTAAATACATAAAATAAGTATTTAAGCTTCATGGATAACTTCATATTGTTACCTAATATTCCTAGAAATAGTTAGGATTTCCTGAATTTATAATTGCGTAAAGTTAAACTCACACATTTATGAGAAAATATTTCCTATGCAATGATGATTTGTAAAATTCTTTTTAATAAGAACTATGTTTCTCTTAAAACATATTATTTTTTAAAAAAAATTTAGAAGTCTTTATTTTTTTAAAAAAAACTTCTTCTACACATGTTTGCTTACACAAATTGTTTTACTACAAAACATTAAATATCAGCATGAATACAAATGTGTGTAAGGTATAAAGGAATTTAGATATTAAATCTTAATATTATATTCACCGTTTTGTTATTCAACATGCTTATTTCTAACAACATAATCCCTATCAAAACATTTTCATGAAAATACAATAAGACATTCCGACATTTAAAAAATAAAATTTTCTCATTCTGAATAAAATCACACTTTCTAAAATATTTCCATGCATTAAATTCTCTTTTGATTGAAAGTTTGCATGGAAAAACTTTTATCTCGAATAAATTTCAAGAAAGGAAAATTTTAGTAAGTAAATTATCGTATCTGTTGTATGTATTTTTCAAACGGAATGTTATTTTTATATAATGTTATAGAATTTGTATACATATTTATTAAATGTAATTTATGTTTGAAACAGAATTTTGAAATTAAAATCTTAAATTCTTACAAGCAATTTTTAAATTGTAATATATAGGATAATTTTTTTAAAATATCTTCATTTTTTCCTTTTTTTATAATATTGGAACATTTTGGATTAAAATACATTTTTTGTAATGAAAAAATTGATTAATGTCTTTTATCATGAATATTTATACCCAAAACTTTGTTGCATCTATAAATGTTTAAAGTAAAAATTATATACAATACATAGAACTTTGTCAATTTTTTAATATTTTTCATAGAATTTAAAGTTACAGTAAAAATAATTATGAGGGAAACATATCTTTCTTAATAAAAAGTAATTTTAGTTGATATTACTAAAAATTTAGTTTAGATATGAAATTTTCGAAAACATTTAAAACTTAATCTGTCTATGTCTATGTATTATACTATGCAAAAGTAAAATGAAACTATAAAACTTATGCAATGTAAAAATAATATTGGATTCTTTAATTACTTTAGAATAAAAGAATAAATTTTTTCAACCACGTAATAAGTTTAAATTTTTCCAATTTCTTCATCCTTATTTACATGCTCCACAAATGAGAATAACCAACCAAAAATATTTCATCTTTGTGATTTTTATTCTTTATTTAAATTTTTTACGTGATGTGAATAAATACAGATGTTTTCAGATGGAAATATTTGTTCTTAGAATCCTTCTTTTCTTAATGAAGTGTCTACAGAAGCGAAGAAACGGTTCAACTGAGAATTGCATAACGCCAGCTAAACCGAGGGGAAAGTTGCCAAATGTACCATATATTTTCTGATTCTCAACAGTTTTCAACACTTAAGGTATGTTTGGAAAGCATATTTTATCTTTTTGATTTTTAAAAAGCCTTTAAGAAACGGAGTTTTGTACTTACTTTACAGTCAATTACATGATTCTATGTTTCATACACAGCAATAATAAAATATATTGCCTTTCGCTTAAATTAAGTAAAATGCATAAATTTATAATTTACATAGATTTTTTGATTGGTAGCTATTGGTTAAAAAGAGTAAATGCTATGTTTTTAATAACATAATATTTTTTTAAAAGTATTAAATATGTGGAATGTGTTACTTTCCCCATATTTAATATTTTTAAATATGTGGAAAGTTACAAGAATTAACTTAAAATATAATTAAGAATGTGTAACTTCTTAAGTATGTTTTAAAAATTTAATATGGAATCTTATTAAAAGGCGAAATATAACTTCTGTACTATGTTTTCAAGTACTTTTTACATAATAATACAAATATTTTTCTTTTATAATAAACTTATCATATTACTCATACAATTTTCTGATTATGAGAGAAATACTGATTTAATTGATAGAATTAACTTATAAATTTAGATATGCTTTTAGAAAGGTATATTATATTCTGAATTACGACTCAAATGTTAGTGCCTTTGGTACTATTTTAAATTTAGATTAAAATTCTTATATAGTTATTGGTGTGGCATATAATTTATTTTAAGTTATGATAATTTTATTTGGTTGTTTATATGGAATCATAAATCTTTTTATTGAAACTTTCAAAATTAATATACTAATATCATCCATAAATGTTTATCCGTCAGTTGTGACATATTATATATCTAGTCAAATTATTAAAAGTGTATTTAAAACACAAACTATTCCTAAAGAGTTTTTGAATAATTTAAAGAATATATTAAGAAAACTGATAATATGGTTGTATAAAAAAACACTATCAATGTGTCAAAATATGCAAGGGAAATGAAAAATCAGTTAAATAAATATATGGATATATATATTTTTACTTAGGATGTTATTCCAATTTGTCTTTTCTTATATAGGTAAAATGCTTAACAAATATAGAGTAGTTTAGAAGCAAATTAGTGTTTTTATGTTAATATTTTTATGATGAATCTTACATTTTTATAATAAAAATTTTAATGCTATTGTATTTAAGTTTATTTATTACAAAACCATTTATGACTATTTAGAAAATTTTGTTATGTATATTATCATTGAAATTGTATTTTTCATTATTAACGAGCAATTTTAAGCTTATTAATTTTTAAGTAATAACACTTACTCCTTATTGTCATTTTAGAATACCATTACAATGGATAAGGTATACCAGTGGCGAAAATTAAATTTAGGAGCATGGTAAATAATACATTTTGACTAAAATATGAATTTAATACCCAAAAATGTATTATTTCGGTAACTTAAGAGAGAATATGATAAGAAAACAATTGCTTTGGATATTACTACAAATACAAATACGATCAACATGGGTTAAACAGAATAAGTTGTATGGATCAATTATTATTGTTTAACCTTTATTGTATTCTTTATTTCTTCGAGTAATAAGAGCTGTAACAAGCTTCTATGATTACATGGATTATGTAATTGCTTGTGAATTTAGAAAAAAATTATTATAATTAACATAGCTTTAATCAAGCAATTTATGATTGAATTATAAAATATTTATCATTATTTCAAAACCTTCGATTTGAACGATTTAATTTTTATGGTAAAACGTTTATCGATGTGCAACTGTTCCTCTAAACGTCCCAAAGTATTCCATAAGTACTCCATAAGGTTGAGTTCTTGAATCCTTGCTGAATATACAGTACGTTGAACATGCTTTTTTAAATATAATCGTCCTCTGCTATAATTTCTTATTTTTATATCCTCATTCAATTCGGTGTTTTCATGCTTGCCTCATCCTCGTTAGAAACGAATTAATCTTCCATATATGCCTGCAAATGTCACATGTGTGATTCGAAAATCTCATTTCTACAGCGCTATATGAATAAAAAGGTATGAAACGATGTACAAACAGGATATGTATTCATATAAGATGTTACATACACCTAAGTGATTCAATTTTTCTGAAGTTTTCAGAGCAACATTCCTTGTGAACTTTGCCCTTTTGAAATTTCTTCCAGAATTGCGTTGAGTTTTGAACCTCTCTATGAGTCATCGCTAAAGGAAAACGCTTTGTAAATCGTATCTGTTCAAGAATGATGTTCATGGCCTTAAAATAAATGAGCTCTTCTGTTAAAAGGCCTGAGAGAAATGCACAAAACTGGTCAAAGTAGGCAGACGTATAAGGGCTTCTCTAAGGAAAGGGTATTTTCATGGTTTGGCGTGATATCAATGTTCAGACAAATCACTGAGTTCTTGAGACAATTGCCCAATATTCATATATCTATGGCACTATTCACTAAAATCCAGATAATGATAATCCAAAGGTGTTACAACTTTTAATCATTTTCATCTCGGTTTTAACCATATTCAATACCTTATATTGTCGCCTTAATCACATACTATATATATTACCATATGGAGAGACTAACAACTTTCATTTGAGTCTCCCAACATCTATTCGAACAGTATTAACCGTAATTCATCCTTTACATTAGTCATTCTATTTGCAATAAAAGTAATTAGGTTCTATTTTTCTTACAAAATAGAGATCACCTCGCATTAATAATTTGTTTTAGAAAACTGAAAAATCTATTTCATTTTTTCACGTTTTGAAAAGTTATTCTTTTTATTATTAAATAAATATTAAACTAATTTAGATTTATATATCATGTTATACAGCATCAGCATTTTGCAATACACATGCTTATTATCATTTTAAGACTTCAGGATTGTTAGATATTTCAAATCATAATTAAATATATATTAAATGCAGTGTGGTATATTTTTTGTTGTACATAAGATATTCTAATGGAAACTGGTAAGTTTTCTAAATGGAATTATATAAAAATGACTTATTTTTAATGAATTTGATCAAAACAATACTACAATTGTCATTTAGTGGTATCAAATCCCTGTGTTATCTTCAATTTTTTTTTTATGTTTAATAAATTAGGAGAAAAAAAACTTCTGTAAAATGACATCAGCATTTTCATTCATGTTACACACACACACATATATACATAAATTATAATATTATATATATATATATATATATATATATATTATAAATACTTCTATTACTTATAAAATTAAGTAATATAGTTTTAATAATAAGTACCTTACCTCAGTAACATTTTTATCAATCTCCATTAAATTAAAATACTAGTCAGGGAAAAACCCACTAAAATATTAAATCACTCATAAGAAAACTCAGGAAAACTTAGTTTGAACTGCTGAAACATTTTGGTGATTAAATTTTACGATGATTGCGAAAACCATGTGTTTTCGTAAAGTCCAAGTTTAATTTTTTGTGCAAATGAGATTCTATGCAAACAACATTGAAAAGATAAACTTTAGTAAAACATTTTGCTTCCAGAGTTAAAAATCTTTCTCACAATATAATGACAGGTAGAATTGCAAAATTGTAGTAATTACATTAGTTTACCTATATATGTCCGTAAAATCTAAAATTTATAAAAATAATTTAAAAAATTAGTAATTCGTTACATAAAAAATCTTTGAGTTTAACATACAACAAATGGTAGTGAAAATAAAGATTCTTGTCTGTTCAATTGTTAATAACAATTGAAACTAATAGATTGGAACTACTTTTTAAATTATATGTACACCAATATTAATCACACTAACCCACATTTTTTAAAAATTCTAGTATGAAATTATATTAACTACACAGTTTTAATACATTACCATATTGTACAAGTAGTTAGAATTATAAAAGAAATCATGATGTCTAAAACGATTTGTAAGTTAATGATTTGAAGTTACAAATTTACATGATTTAAAGAATTTTCTACAAATAGCAGATGAATTTTGGAAATAATGTATAATATTTAATATATTAAACTCTCTATTTTTTATTGTTTAAATTAAATAAAAAAAATTTACAGTATAGTGGGATTTTTCAGTTGTTTTTTCTTGATGATTTGTCCGAAAATAATTTCATGTTGCTACGAAAAGTGTAGTGTTAATGGAAGTCTTCTTCTCAAGATCTTATCAACGAGGTTTATACGAATTTTTTTCTCCTTTCACTCAACGGTTGCAAATCTTGCAACTAATTGATATGACCTCACAAATGACAAAAAGCAACATGCTGTTTTTGTAAAGTTTGAAGCCTATTTTTAACGAAAACCGAGTCAGCTATAAGAATCTCGCTTTAATAACCAACGACAGGTCAAATATAACACTAATAGGCTATACACAAAACATCTTGAGTTGAACCTTTTTAACACCAGCTAAGCGTTTTAGCAACTTAGATCCCAAGTACACTCTAGCAACAGTTTAATCGATATGTTTTTTCCATGTTATTTTAAGGTCTAAATGAATGCTAAAGAAAAAAAAGTTCCAAATTTTAAAGGTAGAAGTATCTTATTTCAATGAAGTTGAATGTCATCATGTTTAGTATTAAAAAAAGAGCAATTGAAAATTGGTGTTGTAGAATTAACGGACATATTGTTCTCATAAGACCAAATATAAATAGATTTAGAGTTAGTTGAAGCACACCCACCAATAATGAAAATAAATAAATACCAACAATAAATAAATAGATCTTGTAGCATCTATAAGCATGTCATCAGCAAATACTAAAATATTTACGCCTGGAACATATTAAGAAATAATATCTATCAAATTCTTATTCATTAGCTTAAAATTATTGGGTTCAACACCGTTTTCTAAGACAAACCCTGTATTGTTTGTCTAAATGTAGACAAAATATGGCCATATCTAACACAAATAAATCTCTGATCATGAGAACCCTTAGTGCATAACTCTCCAAATCATGCCAAAAGTTTTCTTAAGTTCAAAAACGCAGAAAGTGTATTTTGAGTTCACTTAAAATCCTCTTTTATATCTTTAGATAAGTTAGATAAGAAGATAACTTATTCATAAATACAACTATTCTCTGAAAAATAGGTTGATTTTCAGACATTATTCTAATTTTGTCAAGCACATGTTTTAATCTGTTGGCAACATTCTCTGAATTAACATACACCTTTTATCAGTAAATGAGATTAGACAGTAGCTGTCCATATATTTGGCGAGATACTTAGGATTAAGAATTGGTACAATTATAGCTTTTCTCCTGGAAATTAGCAAGCCTTTTTCTTTTACTGGTTAATAAATGCTAGCCAAGTCATTTTATCGGAATCTCCTTGATTTAGAAAAGAACTCGTATATGATTCCATCAGTTGTTGCTTTTTTGACCCTTAAGAAAATACTAATACCATTTTTTAATTCCTCTATATTGAAATCACCATTAAAATTTGTTCAAAATCTTATAAATGATTATGTTGCAATTTCAGAATTTTATTTATTACTTTAATATAAGGTCTGAAGTTTCTTCCCTTTAAAAATACATTTGAGATATCTTTATCAGTAGTAAGTTTTTTAAAACCTTTCCTTTTAAGTTCAATTTTTCTAATTTTTTAATGGTCATCTTGGGCGGAAAGCTATGTGTCTTTGTACCATTTCTTCCAAAGTCCAATTTTTCCAGAAAAGTTGTATGTGAATAAAGCTTATAGCTTCAACAACTGATTTTCTTAAAATAGCCTGTGCTGTACCCAAAATATGCAATTCTCAATAAGTCTAGAGTTACCTCCAGTGCCCTCTCTTCCCCTTCATCTGTTTTCTTTTAAAAAATTTTATTCCAAAACGGTTAATACGTTTTTCGCTGACCTCTTGGGAACTCTGGCAAGAGGTCAGAAATTACAATACAACAGTAGTAACTATCTTCAAAGCATTTTAAAGATTTGGCATAATCAGAGAAACAAAACTCCGTTAGTTAGGTTGTAAATATTATTAAAATTTGCCATCTTGAGTTTCCAACAAGTCTATCTAAGCTCCGTATTGGGAAATACATATTTTATAATACTACAAAAAATAATCCTATATCTAGTATAATCTAGAATATTAACTAGCTAATGTTAAACTTTATTTTTATATGACAAAGATGGGTATATCAAAAGTAAATCAAAATAAGAGATACTTCCACTAATGTACAAGAATGTTGGAGAATAAAATCAACTGGTTGTTTAGTAAGGGGCAATTAATTCTGCTATTAGCGAAAATTTTACAAAAACAATAATGCCAGAAGCAATTTGTCCTTAACATTTGTTCACAAATTTCTGATATTAAAGTTGATATAAAGAAAAAATTTCTGAAAGTAAAAATATTTCTTTTTATATGCAACAACATCATACATTTAACAGTGGCATTTTGTCTAAACCATCATTTAAAATAATAGTTCACGTTAGTGGATTTGTCATTTGTTAAACCACTCTCATTCCAGAAGGAAATCTTAAAAAGGATTTAGTTTTTGTTTTAAAAAGATTTTTGTTTATTTGTAGCTTAAATCACTTCTAATACTTACAAGAATTTGCACTATCAAAAATTCCTCAATTTTAATTCTTCAATGAAGGTTACTTATAAAGCTATAAGTTATCAGTTGTTTTGTTTGAATTGGGGGCACCTCGTGAAGGGAACTGATATCGCCTAATGAGCATGGAAAATTATCTGAAACTTAATAGACACATAACTGCTCACTTTAATGCATATGAAAATATTAAATATTATGATTGTTGGTTGAAAAATATAGTTCAGCTTATAATATATACATATACTATATATATATATATATATATATATATATATATATATATATATATATATATATATATATATATATATATATATATATATATATATATATATATATATATATATATATATATATATATATATATATATATAACATTCTTTTCTTTTTTTAAACAGTATCAAAATATCTTAATCGCAAATTTGAGAAATGTATAATTTCGATCAAATTAACGATGAAAAACATTTCAGTCAAAAAATTATTAATTGATAATTTAAAATTTTTTATTGATGATTTAGAATTTATCTGGACAATGAATAAATTAAAGTATTTTCTGTGACTAAAATTATTTCCATTAAAAGAGACGATTTGCTTTTGTGAGCTTGTAAAAATTAATATTCAGTAAAAAATGCTTATATTTATTCTATTAATTACATAAACATCTTCAGCATGTCATAAAAAGATACTTACTGCTATACTTTATTTAAAATAAGTATGTTAAAATAATTTAGAAGTTACAATTGTTATAAAAGGTCATCTTAAGAAATTAATGAGGAACATTTTGGATAAGTTAATCATTTGGTGTATATTGATCGTCATACTGATATAATTCAAGAAGTTAATTAATCATTTGTATGCTGTCATATTAATTTGAAAGGTAATTAGCGTTTCCTAGAAGTCAAGTCTTAAATTGTGTCAACAATATATTTTAATATTCTCGAGCTTGAAAAATGTCTTTAATTATATCAAGAGGTTTTTCCCTGTGGATTCTCTTTTAAATGCCTAATTTTTAGGAATAAAATCGTGAGTTTTGTTTTTGACATAGAAACATCTCCTCACTTAAAACCAATAAACGTAAAACAAAAAGGTTAAAATTTTGACGCTAAATCAAAAGTAAAATGATACTTACCTTTACCTTATTAGGGTATTGTGAATGTAGAAATGATCCTCTATCCAGCCAAACTTATTTTGATTTTATATTGTGGTTACATCATGCAGTATTAAATAATTTATATTTTAAATTAATGAATAAAAAATTGCTTACAGTTTATTCAAAATGTTTAGATATTTAATCAATTTTAGTCATTTTTTAAATAATATTATGAATAAAAAGAAGTGTTTCCACTATTATAATATAAAAATCATATTTTTGCTTTCTTTTCAGACATCATTTAATTTCAAAATTAATTTGTGAAAGCTGAAAGAATTCAGTTTTTAACAGCACTTGAAAATAACTGAATGAATTCGACATATGTATTATGATTCTTAATCATGCATATTAAATTTATATTATATTTAAGTCTATAAATATTTAATAAAACAAATTTAGGTACATTTATTAAGATTCTATACTAAATAAAACAATATTTTAACTCTTGGTCTCACAAGAACTGCAAAAGGAACTGCCAAATATTGACAAATTCGGCTAGAATTATATTATCCATATTCTTTTTATTCCAAGATGATAGTATATTACTTATATTTTCTTATTCATTAATTTATATTCTTTTTTATTTTTATACATAAATATTCAAATTTTATATGAGACTAATATATTTTGTTTAATTCTTATTACCACTTAAAGATATTAATGGTGAATTTGAATTAAGTTACTGCTATATCTATGATTACTAAGAAATAAAAATTATTTTGTTTTGCTCCTGGTATTTAATATGTTAATTTAGAACGTGGTATTCAAGAATTAGAAAAAAACATAAATATAAAACATAGTAAGCGAATATCAGATTTAATTTATTATGGTATTTAATTCAATAGCTCCACTTAAAAAAATATCTATCAATTTTTATTGCTACCACGAGAAAAAATAGTTTAATAACAGAACAACTAAAAAAGTTTTACCAAAAAATTGCACTATTTTTCATTTAATGATGGCTGTAATCCTTTTATTTTTGGAAACAAAACAATATAAATTTTACCAAAACATTAATATGTTTATCAATTAAAGTCCCATTCAAAATCAATATAATTCTTCTGATTAAAATATGTTCCTTGTGAAACAATCGATACACTTATACATCTGCTCTGTGATATGTAAAGTAATTATCTTTTGAGTGTAGTAATTAACGAAAATTTCAATAACGCTAAAAAATGAATAATGCTTTTGATATTATGATAAATGGTAAATAACAATTCAGGAGAGATGGAGCAAGTGTTCCCATTAAGTATACATTAGATTATAGTTATTCAATGTTTGGACAAGCATTTTATGTTTTGAGTCTCTTATAAAGTAACAATGCCTCATAAAAAATGCATACCTTAATTTACGAATAAGATTTCAAATTATATATGATGTTAATTTCTTTGAAATTTTGACAAGCAAATGAAGAAGGTATTTTTTAAAATTCTTTCTATAGTCCAAACTACTATTTGTACAGTTGTAGCTCCCATATTGACTGTAGTTCAAGGTTATGAAGATTCCAATTTGTATATATATATATATATATATATATATATATATATATATATATATATATATATATATATATATATATATATATATATATATATATATATATATATATATTTGTAGTATAATATTTTATTTTTTAAATCCCATCTATTATACATATATAATGAAACTTCTAAATTTGATTTTTACGGCACTTTGAATGTTGACCAAAAATTAAATATATAAGAATGCATCGAAATAACAACACAAAATTTTTTTCAGCATGTTAATTATGCAATTAAACAATATAGTGTTTAATTTTATAGAAACAGTATTGCACCTTTTAATTGAACTACATAGGAATAGGCAATGGCTTATATTGAAAAATTATTAAACTTTTAAAAGTAAGAGTTGCAATATTTCGTACATTTTATTGATATAAATGAAAATTTAAAATTGTTTTTTATGTGAACTATGTTTTGAATGAATATTTTTGGATTAACTTGTTTTAAATTGATGTTTCTATCCATTCAATAATATTTGTTTTTAAATGGTTGATTCTAAAACACTATTACGTATGTGTGAATAATTTCATTTTAAGGATTCTAATTATTAAAAAAGGGTTTGTGCCCAAGTAATTAAAGCTCGCTAGCTTTATAAATTCATTGATATAGAAGTTATTTTGGAAAATTGGTCTCACTTGAAGTTGTGAAATCTTTCAGTGTTTTTATGAATAAAAATATATCCATTCGTGAAAATGACAAGTAAATTTCAGCCAGCTACATATTTTCAGATTTTATTCAATTTTTAAAATGTTCTATTGTTTATTTCGAATAAATAATGTTTTATCATTCTTGCATATAACCTAATAGATGCAGTAAATAACTAAAATTTTCCGAAAAAGAATTTACTTGAAATATAAATTTTCTAATATAAGAGTTTTCAATTTTTGAATTTAATGTTGAATGATACGACAATTTTTTGATGAAAAATAATGGGTTTCATGATATTCACTCGCAAAAATTATTATGCAATTTCTAGTAGAATGGCTAAAATCATCCTCCCATACTGTCTATATTTATCACCAGTAATATTCCTTTTACTCAAAATTGAATAACTAAAATTTGTAACAATATTATTTTGAAACGATTCTTTTTTTACTGTTTATTAAGAAAAAAAATAAAAACATTTATTTCCTGTTTAACAGATAATTTTGTCCGAGCGAAAAATTCAGAGAATATATTATACTTTTTTTCATTTTTATATTATAAATAGAAGTGAAAAAAAATGTAATAACTAAGTATCTTGTTGACCAAAGTTTCTTAAAAATTAATAGCTTTGCAAAGTACATGAACTGAATGTAAATTAAATAAAATATACTATAAAATTTAATTAAAATTCTTACGCGAGAAAGTTAAATCTAGACATGAAGTCGAATCTCAGAGCATCTGATATTGTTACACGCTAAACTTATCTTGAACTTAACATTATTATTTAAGGAAATTATTGAAAGTATAAATCTTATTTATTCTCGATATCATAAAATTGAGCAATAATCAGATAAATGTACACATTGAATAATAGCAGGAACATCAGATTATGAATAATAAAAATTCATTAAATATTGTCACAATTCTCTTGCTTTGTATTTGTATTATTTGTATTACTGAAAAGTTTTTTTATAAAATATTTCTAATTATAATTTGATTTTTAGACGGTTTATTAACATATATAAAATATAGTTAATTATAAAATTTAATTAATTTAAAATACATGAATTGATTAAAGTCATTATTGATATATAGATGTATAAACATTTCAAGTTAAGAGTATTTGCTGTGCAAGATATTTGTTATTTGATCATTTTACCTTTTTCGTAAGCTCAAATTAATTTACTTTGGTGAACTCATATAATTGGACTCATAGAAAACTTAAACACATATTTTTTTTAAATTTACTAAATATACTAAAAAATGTATTTTTTTTTAAAAAAAAAAGCTCAATTTTTAGATTCAATATGAATGTAGTATAATTTTGGAACAAAATCTGCTTTATTTGTACAGACAAAATTATAATATATCTCCTGCAAGACTTGATTTTTACATGCTCATATTTTTACCAGGAAATATTTATTTTATTTGAAATAAAATTTATGAAATACTTGCTTCATTTGCTTATTTTGGTTTATTTTTTGCTCTATAAAATTTTCCTTCTTTTCTAATACTTTTTTTCTTTAACTCTTCATTTTTAAAAATATAAATAAATTTTCCATTTCTGTTATTTTTGTTCCTGCTATTATGTCTGTACACAAGGAATTTCTAATTTTTGATTATTATATAAAATATTGAAAATGCCTTTTTAAACTGCATTTTGAACTAAATCCAAACATTATAAAGCTGCACAATTTATAATAATAAAATATTTATTAATATGTTATTAAATTTATTAAGAAACAAATACGTTTTCCCATTTACTGAATTATATATGATATATAATATTTTTTGACACTTCATAAAAATACACGTCTTATTTTGATTCGTATATTTGAATTTCAATTATTCACAACTTTCAGAAATTTTATTTTAATTATTTGTTGATTTTTTTAGCTAAACATTTTCTAAATATCTCTTCGCTTGTATTTTTCTAAAATTATACCTTTTGGATATGTTTTTCTAAACGGTGTTTGTCATTTGTGTTAAAGGAAATTTTTTCTTGAACTCACATAATAAATAGAAAAAGTTTAAATCTTGTTGTTAAAACCAATTTTATCGTGAGAACATTTTAATATATTATAGAAATAATTTATACCATATTTTTCCTATACAGAATGTTTCCATAATTAGCTGCATTATACTTAAAATATAACATAAATTTTGCGTTATAATGAATACATAATAATATATAGGAATATATTATTCTTGCAGGGCAACGCGCTGTTCTAACGTTTTTGGAAATCTCCACCATTAAATAGATGGAATTAAACGCAATTTAGAGAGATCCGCCTACCCACTCTTGTTATTTTGTGAAACACTTCGTCCTTGCCACCAGCTTAGTATCTCCAGGATACAGCAGACTGCTCTTTCACGTTTTTTGAGTGGCCACATTAGGTCCCTTTCTTTTCAACAGGGCCAGAAAATCTTTCTGGAGTGTCACTGGTGCCAGGCTGATCAGGCCTCCTCGAGACATATTCTTGACTGTCTGAATTTTACTGTAAACGAAGTTTTGGAAAATCCTATTTTATTTTTAGACTTTTCAATGATTTTTGATTTTATGGAAATGGTTTAGCTTAGCTACACCATCTGGGGATTAGAATTACAAACAACAACAAGAATAAATTATAAAATAAACTCTCCTTGTTTGATAAATAATAATTTAATATTTAATTACTTTTCCAAGTTTTTTCACTATAAACCATTAGAATTTGGATGACGGTATTTATTAAATTCAATCTTAATATATTAAAAACAAATATTAAATTTTTATAATTCACTAAAAACATTTTTAACAAATATTACTAGACTATAATTGAAAAACTTTTTATGATGATTGTTAAGGGAAGAGGGCTTATAACTTTGCAAAATGATAAATTTCCTCTGGTCTTGTCAGTGAAGTGAAACTCCCGTAAAAGTTTCCCTCAGTCGGTGCCGAGGGAGAGATGAATCAATCGATGAGAATGAGCGCATCCGTTTCGCACTCGATGCGTAATAATTATTGCAATTAGTGAAACTGAGGAGAGAGCGCGCTGATCGATTGCGAAGTCGAACGGGTGGTCCAATTTTCCGGATCGCTGTTCTTTCCTCAATTGCTGTGTCCTCGAGGAGCGCATCAGAATTCCGATTGCGAAATCATATTTCTGTTGGAAGAAAACTAGATGTGAATAATGAGAAACTGAGCGGTACTTGAGAGGGAAGATGTCTTCATTCATTTCGTTCTGGAAAGATAAATTAAAAAAAGTTTTTTTTTTAAATTCTTCTTGAATTTACGAAGGATTAACACAAACGTTAGTCTTTCATATGCGCTTTGTGTACTAAGTAATGTATTTAAATACTGCAATCATCATGCGTGCGCTTCCATAGTAAATTTTTAAATAAAAGGAAATTAAATCACAGTAATTGATAATTAAATTCATAATTTAACTATTTACTTAACATTTAAGAAAATTTAGTAACATTAATTATACAGTAAATTTACAAATTTAAGTAAATTTTACATAGAAATGACTTACAAGCATTAAATTACAATTAAGATCTCATTGTCTATTTCCTTACCATCATTTTGTATGATGGTAAGGAAATAGACAATGAGATCCCAATATTTTTAAGCAATAAAAATTTCATTAAAAAACTTTAAAATTTGCATTTAAAAGCATTTGCAAAAAGTATTCTACACACATCTTAAAAACTGTATTGAATAAATATTTTTTTTTAAAATTTTCTCAAAAGGGGAATCTTTACTAGCGAAATAATTGTTAAAAAAACCACTGAAAATGTTAAATTTTCCTAAATTCAATTTCTTAAATACAGCTTATTTAAAGATTATCATTTTTATCCTGTCATTATTTTCTCTGTGAACACAGGACGATGCGTTTGGATTCAAATGAGTCCTATGTTCCAATACAATTGCAAATTCTAATAATGCTTTAGTTACATCATTGAAGTAATTTATTTCATTCTTTAAGAAACTGTTTAGTATAAAATTCTAATTTGAACTTAATCCAATTCAATCATTCATATTTAATCCAAAAAGTTAAAAATGTAAAAAGGGAAGATAATTTAAATAGATTTTATTCAAATAATGTAAAAATAATGTAACATTTCTATATTTATAAGTTTTTTAATATTTTAAAAGAATAACCTTAAACAAATGAAATGAAATTATGTTTTATGCTTTTAAAGTAAATATTCAGATATAATTTCTGTTACATAAATTTTTTTTCAATTTAAACGTCACTCATTACTAATAATTTTAGTATCATATATTTCACATACTTGATTGGAAAGAAATTTATATACGCGTTTGTTGTATTCTCCATGCAAGCATTTCATAATTTTATTTACACAGATAAAACATAACTATTTTGCTTTTTTTTTATTTACAAGTCTCGGGTTTCAGAGGTATGAAACTGCTTTTTTAAAGTTATTTTTGTATGATGGTCACTAAACCAGCTGCATTTTTTGTCTTAGAAAGATGTGTCTTAAACAGACATTATCTCGTACTGAAGTCATATCATTTACTTCAATGAAAGTTTCAACTCCTATCTGTTCCATTCCTAAATATATAATAAAGATCTTTATCTGCTTTAAATACTGATTTCAATTCTTTTCTCAATGTTGAGGTGCTTTGTTCAATTGTTCAAGCACCTAGATTCAAGTTTATATGAGAAGAAAGTTAGAGTATCAGTGAAAACAAATACTTATGAAAATGTCTTTCTTTTAGCAATTCAAAATTAACGAAACTGTTGCTTTTTTATCATTCCATTTTTAATATCATCTGTCGAGGTGTGTAAAATGTAAAACAGATGCCACTTGTTATATTATGTAATTTTAGACAATAAGGCAAATCTAAAACTTTTTTAAATTCTTGATCTTTTTAAAGTGATTCGCTTTGCTGTTTTCTAAGATATGATGGGTTAATTACAAGTAATTGGTTTTGGAATTATTATATGGAAGATAAATACTTATACCTGGTTTGGAGATTTTAAATGAATGTCTTAATGAGTTGTGGAATTTCCCTTAAAAAAATATCTATGCTTCACCTATGACATATTCACACAGATTAAAAGGGTTTGTTAACAACTCCACCCTCACACATACATCTCTAAATTAGGAATTTGCTGAAAATTTATAATATATAATCAAGGTTAGTTATAATTAAATATTATTCACTTATCTATTTTATGTAATAATATTATTTACATTACATGAAACAAACATACGTATAACACAAGGCAAAAATATAAATATTATCTTGTGTTAAAATTCATATGTACTGTATTAATAAGAACACCCATAGGATACAGTATTCATAAAGTTTTTCTTGATGAAAAATTTTATGTTACAATAAATACAAAAAGTATGACATTTTTAATTTCACGGCAGAAATGAATGATTCGCGATCAAAATTGAATCGAAAGTAGTAGCACGATTAATTTAGAAGTACTATTTTTCAAAATTTTTATGAATTTCAAATGGTTTAATTTATTATTGTAATCTATAACTATTTAATTTGAAATTAATGAATGAAATGTTTGTATTTTTTAATGTTCAAGAAATCTGAAAGATGTTTAGTTAAATTTGGGATAAGTTATATGCTTAAAATGATGTTTCTTATATATGGAAGTTCCTTAAAGCAAAATTACTTATTTCTTCTATTCTTTTTACATTACGATTAGTTTATTTTTACTAATTTATTAATTACTATTTTGCAAATTATAATAATTTGGTACACTTTCAATTTTTAAGAATAAAAGCATTATTTTCAAGCTCAAAATTTATAAAATTTCAATAAAAATTTTATTTCTGTTTTGAATTTTTATTTACGATTTCAATTCCAAGATCACTAAAGCAACATTTTCTTAAAGACAGTTTTAAAAATTTGGTTAAATATATATATATATATATATATATATATATATATATATATATATATATATATATATATATATATATATATATATATATATATATATATATATATATATATATATATATATATATATATATATATATATATATATATATATATATATATATATATATATATATATATATATATATATATATATATATATATATATATATATATATATATATATATATATATATATATATATATATATATATATATATATATATATATATATATATATATATATATATATATATATATATATATATATATATATATATATATATATATATATATATATATATATATATATATATATATATATATATATATGTATATATATACATATATATATATATATATATATATATATATATATATATATATATATATATATATATATATATATATATATATATATATATATATATATATATATATATATATATATATATATATATATACATATCCCTGATCCATGACCACATCTGAATTATTGACATTCTAGGTACTACCTGAATATTAGTATGTTCCATAGTTGTATTTGTATTGTGCTGATTTTTTTTATTGGTCAATATACTTTTATGAAAAGTGACTATAGAGTACAGAACCAATAAATTTATTAAAATGATATAATATTTGACGAAAAATAACGTAATTTATGAAATTCTATATAATGTAAAGTAAAAGTATATGAATAAAATTTTATAATGCTTGAAATAGATTATTACTTTATGAATAAAATAAAGATTCCTTACTTGTTTTATAAATAGATATTTGTTGTAGTCACATATTATTTTTATTCTGATGATTCTCTGGATGGCCATTGGAATTACAGGAGTTGTCCTCACTGCACATACACATAATTCTTTCCCGATACTCTTGCATTAATTTAATTCCATTGCATTACGTTACTGGACAAGACAATGACACGAGCATTTGGGTGATAAACGTACCAATTTTTACTAAATATATGTGTGAGAAATAATAAAATATGTTTCCAAAACTGTTTCTTATACTATTTTATTTTTTATACAATTCCAGTAATTTTTCAAGCAAATATTTTACATTTAAAATATTATTAAAACACTTAAACGCAATAAAAAATAAAATCTTAAACGCAATAATAATCTGAAATTAAAAAGTTTAAAATTGAGAAAATATTTAAAATAAAGAAAAAATATTTTTAAGCTAGATGTAATTATGTGAAATTAAATTTTATATAAAAATGTTTGAATGAAGAAGAATTTTATTTACTTTTAATGAATAGTCAATGTATAATTTAACACTTATTTATAAAATTGAATAATTTATGAAACATTCTTTCTAAAATAAAATTTTTATTAATGTTAAACTGAGGTGGGATTTTTTATTGTATCAGTTTTTTAATTTACTTAGAATTATTGAGTGAGAAATGGAACGTTGGTTCATTAATAAAACAAAAACATAGGTTTCTAAAATTTAAAAACAAATGATGAATACTTTTAAAATATTTATTTTTTTATACAAATCATTTGCTATATTCCTCTTACGTAAACCTGTTATCGTTCACATCACTGATGGTACCGTTTTAGAATGAATACAAACTATAAAAATTGGATAAATCAACAAAGAAGTAAATCTTTATTTTTCCAGAAGATAAAATATTAATGATAATTAAATTTGAAATTTCCTCTGTTCAAGTAATTCCTTCTTTTCTTCAATTAAAAAAATTGTCAATTTTCAAACAAATATTCAGATTACTTTGCTTCAGTTAAAGGAATACATTTAAGAAGTTTAAAACATGAAGTTGTAACTTGAACAGAAATATTTTTGTCTCTTAAAATTAAAAATCTTAAATGTTTTCTTTTTGAATTACGTTTTATTTTATCTACTTTCTATTCTTTTCTTAAGGATTTATAAAGTATTTTTAAAAATGACACATTTATTTTCTTTGAAGCATTTTATTAATCAGAAAAATGGAAATAAAAGATTTTTTAAAATTTTTTGTCAATCAGATACATAAATAAAATATTTTTTGAGAACATTAAAAAATTGAGCTTGGTTTCGAATAAAAGACGCTTTATTAGAAGATTTTCTTATATTTATTTAATTAATGATGAAAATTAGTTTAATAAGGTTTAATAAGTTTAAAAAAGAAAAGAATGCTTAATCTCTATCATTTAAGAAGTATATTTATTTTTAAAATATTTAGATTAGATAAGGATAAGTAAAAATAATACATTATAAATTAAGCAATCAATATAATAATAGATTGAAAATCCAATTGTAATAATAATAATTTTTAAATTAAAAAATATACATAAAATATGCAAATTACATTGATAAAGCAAAAAACCATAAACATGATACTATAAATGTTCTTAAATGAAATAAAGGTAGTTTCAACACAAAAAACAAATAAAAGTATTTCACAAATCTGCTGATAATAAAACTGATCAAGATTTACAACATGTATAGCATCTGTTTAAAGTTTCTTCATTTTAAATTGCTATAAATAAATGAAAAAATAAAATAATTAATAGACTTTAATTATAATTTGATACCGAATAAAAAAAGAATCAACCAGCTCTTTGACAGATGTGAAAAATGTTTATTAATGAGATTCTGAAAAATTTATAATATTATCAAAAATGATAACCTTTAACTATTCGTATTTCATTTTTGATGGTTAAATGGTTAATTCTGTTATTGAATTTTATTTTATGTGTACAATAATTACCTATGCATATAGATTAAAAATAAATCCTGAAAGGATATTTTTCAAAAATTTAATTACAATAATGAATATTATCTGAATATAATTTAAATTATAAACATTCCTCTTATTTAATTAAAATTTAATTCCAATTAAATGCATTAATTGAATGAATTTTATTTAAAAAATTAGATTTCATAAGCGAAAATTACTACTCTTATGACGCACAAGGCTTCAATAACTATCCATGATAACAATACTTTTATCTTTAACTCATGTTTTAGCCCTAATTTCTTCTGTTCAATTGATAGCAATTATTCCTTCAACTTTGTTTGATGCTACAAGGTTTCTGATTAATTATCCCATTAAAAATAATTTAGTATATATATATATATATATATATATATATATATATATATATATATATATATATATATATATATATATATATATATATATATATATATATATATATATATATATATATATATATATATATATATATATATATATATGTATATATACTTGTTACTTGTATCTATATATTATCTATATTATAAGTTCTTAATAAACATATAATTAAAGTATGTATGTTTTGCAGTCTAATTTTTATTTTAATTTTGAACAAGCGTCCTGAAAATTTGTTTTCAGGACTCTTGTTCAAACTTATATATTATATGTTATATATCAACATATCCATATCTTTATTCAGTTAAATTATTAAATTATGAAAAATATCTCTTAAACTAAGAAACTAAATAAATGTACTAACTTATAGAAAAATCTATTTTGTAATCTTTTATTAGCAATGTGTAATTCAGTATCCATGCAAACTGCAAATCTTGGATCACACTCTAATATTCTAAATTCTTTAAATTCATTTGTATTATTAAATAAGTTGGTAGGTGATTTGTGAAGATTTAAAATATTTTTTAATGTTTTGTAAATTGTTTCAATTGTTGGTTTTTTATTGAAATGTATTTCCTTATTGTATCATTATGTGCCTTCCATATTTTTAAAATTTATTCTAATATATTTGGTTACTCCAATTTTAGAATACAATTGAAATAATTCATTACATTTTTATCATTGGAATTCTTATTCAAAACTCATTTCATTATAATGAGATTTAACGAATATGGATTTTCAAATTACTCTTGATATTAAAATTACAAATGAACAATTGTTAAATAAATTTAGGAAAATATTACAGTGAAGTATTTCCCAATATTTTAAGAAATAGGTAGAAATCGAATTCTTTATAGTTTAAAAATGAAAGTGAACTTACCAGGAATCAACGTTAAAAAGTGAAACATTCATACGTGTAAATAATTATTAATTTAATGTTAAACACATCAAGTATATTTACTTTTTAAAATAAATTTAAGAGCATTTTATTTTATAATATTGCATAAGATATTTATTAAATCCTGATAACCATTAGTTGCTTGATACATGCCCACATGTATAATCTACAAACACTAATTTCCTGAAGCAAAGTAGGTAATTTAAGTGAAGACGAATGATTTAAAATTGTTTGAAATTTTAAAACATTTAACGTAATGAATTTATTTATTTATTTCAAATGCTACACATCAAATTTCTTAGAAAAATGAAGGTGAAAATATATGTTTCTCCGCAAATATTACTTTATTTTCATTTTAAGAATTACAATTTCTTAATTAAAAATTAAATAAAGCTGTAAATACTAATTAGTTTCAGAATTTTTATCTGTTTAAAATAAATGATTGTTATGCACTATTGAGTTAAGAAATCGCTTTCAAAATTATGGTTGTAGGCATGAAATTGCTTAAGTTAAATCAAGTCAAATCAAATTTTCTTTTTAATAATTAGAATATATTGTTAATACAGGTGTCCAATAATATTGCCTTTTTGAATTAGGTGTATTCAAACCAAATCAAATAATTTACTTTGCAGACATTTATTTTAGTACTAATTTTTAAATTATTATTCATATATAAGAAATTAAATTTTTACGTCCCCTTTTGTTTGAAACTTATTAAAATAAATATAAAACGTAAATGTATATGCTAATAACTATACATACTTTCAATTACAATGCTTTTATATATTGAATTATTTTGTAGGTAATCAGAATAATAACATACATTTTTAAAACGGTATGTATTACAACCTAAATTAAATTTATAAATTTTTGGAAAAGAATCAGTTTTAAATTATTTACACTTTTATATATAAATGTAATTTTAAACTTTCAATGCAAAATTTATTTCGTTTATTTTTCAGGAAATTCCTGTCATTTTGAATACTTTTACAGTTTTAACTTTCATCAAAAGTTACATAAGTTACAATTTTGAAATTGGATTCCAAATCACTGATTCATATCCGATTGCGAATGTTTTATTGCTATTTTAAATTGAAAGATTCATTGCATCACAGATAGACATCGTTAAAATGAATATTTTTTCTTTTCTTGTTCAAGATTTAAACTTTTTTCAATCCCAGAAAATATACGAGCTTTGCGCTTTTACGAAGAGAGAAAGGCAAAAGAAAAATCATTGCTAATTAAATAAAACTTCTTGAGCATTTTCTTAATAGTCATTTTAATATATTAATCACAAGTAAATCTCCTTTTTTGCAATGAAATTTAAAAATCAATGCTATTTTTAAAATAAATATTTAATTTCAAAGTTTTATTTATTTTCAACAATATAAAACTAAATTTATGTTTTGAAATTTTTGATGAATGTCATTGAAACGCGAACACTCACACCTCTCCAAGCTGACTTATAAGTTACGATATGCATTTGTTTATTAGACGTAAGATTTTGTGACGTATACAGATACAACGTCAAAAGATCTAATAATGCAAATAACCAAAGTTATTTTATAGAACTATGCTGCAACGGAAATGCATATTGCATAAAGTAAACATAATTGTAAAAGTATTAGAACACATATGTGCACTATCTTCTTTTCTGAAGTATTCAACTAAGAGGATGTATCTGTGTTTAATGTTATGCTGGAAATATTTCCCACATTCATTTAACATACACATGCATAATATCTTACCCTAAATTTCTACTTTCGTTTTTGGAGCATATTTGGTTCACCTGTTTCCCTCTTGCAACATACTGTAGAATAACCTTTCGCAACAATTGAAATTTTTGTAAGATATTGCTTAATATATCAATATAACATTGAATGCTCATTAGTTATTACTATTGAATTTGCAAGTCTAATCTTTTCTTTTGAATAAATTAGAATACTACACCAAGGCACCAATAATTACATTAACCGTATTCAATTCTCCATCGTAATTCATAATCATATAATATGAGAGGTTCAATTTTTAATTTAGTTCATTTTTGTAAATATTCATAGACGTAAAGTTACCTTTTACAGTAAAAAAATTTAAATCAAATAGTTTAGCATGTTGTTCTACAGAAAAAATGTCTTTTCAATGATATATAACTGTGGAAAGATGCAGACGCTTAAATAATTATAATTTTATTTTGAGAAAATAAAGTTAAATTACAATCGTTCTTAATAAAAATCAACAAAAATCCACACTTGAAATTTAATTTAGATGCTGTTAAAAATTTTATTTATTGTATATAAAAATGTTTTGAAGCTCCAAGTTATTCATCAATTGTATTAAGGAACAGATAATAATTTATAAGAAAGGTTTCATTTTAAGCAAAAAAACATGTATAAAAATCCAGTTTCTACGCTATAAAAGGATATATCTGAAGTCTATTGTCATAAATGTGGATGGTAATGCTCATATAACCCAAAAGAGAACAGTTAATATGATGCTGCTTAAAAATTGACTACTTGTTTCAGTTGTTAATTTTTGCGAATTCCTTCATCCTAAAATATTATAATTTTTAACATTACCAAAATTGATAAGAAGAATATAAGAGGTTGCTGTATAATTGATTCGCATAGTACTTTGGGATTGTTAATGATTCAGCCTAGGTGCAATATTTTATTTTGTGCTGTTGTTATACTTAATTTACTTGTGTAACATTTTTCAGACTAGTTAATCAAACATACAAAATAAATCACTATCAGTTTGTGTGAAGTGCTTCAATTATGTACTGTTATCTGTTTTCTTTATTGAATTATCAGTAATTTTCCTCAATAAACAAAATCTAAAATTTTTATTTATCAACATAAATGACTTTTGATAGAGTATAATTATCAAAAATCATTATTCCATATTAAATAGAGAAAAACACATTTTATCAGTTATCCTATTAATACCTATAAACCTATAAATATATATACACTACCTATATATATATATATATATATATATATATATATATATATATATATATATACACTACCTATAAAAACAAACCAATTGTATTTATGTGCCAATATTTCTTCGATATACAATCTGATTTATTTCCACATTTTTTCTGAATTTATATTAGTTTATAAAATCATTGTATTATTTTCTCAAATTTGAATATTGAAATATATTTTATCAGTTATTTTATTAAGGAATATCTAAACAAAATAATTATATACTCATATCCATGAAATAGGCTTGACAGTGTTTCAACGGGGGAGATATCGTGCAAGATTAGTGATAGAAATGGTTAATATTTAGGAAGAAAATAATTCTTTTACTCTCTACGATTGAAATATTATTCCTTTGAAAATGAAACTGCATGTATGTAAAAATATATTAATTAAGTGATGAAATAAATAAACCGACTAATCAATTTTAGCATTCAATTATATTTTGTGATGGTTTGTGATCAGGAATAACACAGAAAAAAATTTCAGAAAAATTTAAAAAGTCTGTTTAATATTGTATATAGAGTATGCCTTGTAGAATTACCTGAAAAATAAAATAAATAAATACTGAAAGATTTACAAATAAATAAAATAAAATTTTAAATTAATGATTAAAAATTGAAGAAAGTTGTGGATGGTATAAAGCAATTAGTTAAATGTAATTCAATGCTAAAATAAAATCCCTGATAAAAACTTTTTAATATATATATATATATATATATATATATATATATATATATATATATATATATATATATATATATATATATATATATATATATATATATATATATATATATATATATATATATATATATATATATATATATATATATAATAAATTTACTTATTTATTTATTTATAAATAGATAGATATAGATATGAATACTTAAGCAATGAAATTTTAAATCAAAATATTACGTATTTTTGTCTTGTGTTGTTTTCATGCTTTTTTTTGTTAAATTTAAATTGTTTTAGAAGCAAATATTATGTGGTTTATAATCAGTAATTTTTCCTTATCAGAAATTCAGGTGGAATAATACTGTATCTCAACTTAATTTTGTAAATACAAATTTTTATTTATAAAAGCTATAGAATGAGGTATAATATCAAAAATGCATTAATGTTTTAACGAAAACATTCAAAAGCATTCAAAATAAAAGTAAGAAAATATTCAAAGAAATACTCATTTCTTTATGCTATTTAATTTCCAAGTAGTAAAAAAGAACAAATTTTTTAATGAAATGCATGTTTCTCTTGAAATATTTTGAGAATGTGCAACATTAATTTAACTGTAAAATAAGCATATATATGATTCTTTTTAATTTTTTGTCGACAGTTGAGAATTTGTTAAGTTACGAATCGAAGTTAAGAAGCTCTCACTTTCTTAAACATTTTAACACACTTCTCAAGAAAAATTTCAAAATTTTTCAAAGCTATAATTTTTCATTTCTGGTAAACATTTTACGTGACAAAAGTAACTAATACTTTAAGTGTTTTTTCCAAATAATAAACAGTATACATTCCTATCTACAATTAAACTTTTACTCCCAGTGATAATAAGATTTTTTATAAAAAATTAAATGTAAATTGAAATTTGTAAAAATAATTGAAGCAATTCAAATTTTTATGATTGTAGTAGGACTGAAAATTGAGATTGATCAATAATAAAAAATTAGTACTGAAATGTATTACCATTATCTTATCTTATAATTTTTAACAGTCACTGCTCTAAATTCCTAATAATATTAGATTTAATTTTTTTATTTAAATATTATCAATTTTTATAATTTAAAAAAAATTTTATCCTTACAAATCTATTTTGAATTAAATATTATTTTGTTTAGCTACATTAATGTATTTAAGTGAAATAAATTAAATTTTATTAATTAGTAGTTTATTTAATTAATTAATTTCTAAATCTACATTAATTATATTTATTTTCATTTATATATGAGTATTAAACTATTAAATATATGGTTACAATTAAAAAAATATATAAGTTTTATATTTATTGTTTTATACTTACAATTGAATTAAACAATAATTTAAGCATAATATTAATTTTTCAAATAATATTTTGATTCATTGAATATACGCTAAGTGTGGAAATTTTAGATTGATGGATTCATTCATTCTCTGAAGGTAAGTAATGAAAATAGTTTAAGAGAATGTAACAAAGAAAAATACTACTAATAATAATATTAAATATGGAAAGAGAGTAATAACATATTGTACCTATAAAACTTAGGGTACATTGTGTAACAAATATTTTATTAATTATTTTCATTTTATATTTTTATTTACTTACAATATTTATAATTCTTAATCAGAATGTTAAGTTGAAAGATATATTTTGTTATGTAACTTAAGCAGATTTAAAATCTAATGCAATATTTCATTAACTTAAATATATAACTCTTTGAGCTCCAATGTTTTGGATTCATGTACCTTATTAACAAATATCAAATAATGTGTTGGTCCCTAATGGGATGATTCATTGAGTAATGAATATGACATTCGTTCATTTGTTAGAATATAAAGTAGGATCCTAATCAATTTAAATCATTAAGTAAATATTAAAAATGTACCTTTCTTATGTGTTTTAATTCGTATATATTTGATTCTTTAATTTTTTAATTAAACTAAATTAAAAATAAAATCATATAATAAAACTTAAGTGAATTACATTTTAACCAATAATGATTTCATGACTAAACATCATTACTTAAGAATAACTTTGCTGCAAGTATTGTTTTACGAATTTGGGTGAAAATGCATATTTTGCCATTATATACATTATTCCACATTTCTTAATTTGTATTTAGTATTAAAATATATCATACTTCTTACAGCAAAATTTATTAGTTTTAAATATATTAGAGATACATAATAACATATTTATAAATAAGCTGTGCATATAATAATTAAAATTACTGTAACAAAAAACGATACTGTAATAAATTTAAACTTATTTACAGTCCTTTGACATAGATATATTTAAAATATGAAATAATTATTTTACGTTAAAATAAAAGAAGAAAATAGGATTTTGTATTATTAATAAAGAAAATAAATACTAAAATTAAATAAAATTCCTAAATTAAATTTTTTTAATGTCAAATGCAGTATATTTTAAACATTTTTTTCCAAATAAAATTTTTATACTGAACGTTCATTTCTGTAGAATTTTATCATCAATGAATGTTAACTCTAAGCAATCTTCATATAAATTTAAAATCACAAAGGCAATAATAAGTGCATTTATTAATTAGAGAAAGCTGAAGTTGAAGAAATTCTTTTGTTAACAGAAATATATGGATAAAAAACAATTTAGATTATTTGAACTAATAAATAACAATTTCATGTCAAAACGAACAATTATTCTACAAAAGTGTTTACTTACATTTATATGCAAATTAACTTATTTAGATTCATTAGACTATTATAACATTTAAAATTACAGTTTCTTAGAGTTTATTAATTTACCCATTCACATTGTTTGTATTGCTGACATTCAGAGGAATGATTTTCCAACACAGTTGAAGTCAGATTAATAGATCTAGAAAATTTTCAAGCAAAATTAATTATTCCTCAGAAATTATAAACTGAATTCTAGCATACCAATATGAAAATATTCCTTGTTTTTTGTATATATATATATATATATATATATATATATATATATATATATATATATATATATATATATATATATATATATATATATATATATATATATATATATGCATACAAACATACACACACATATATATATAACCTTGGTCTTGGTGGCTACTAAACTCTGTGACACGACAGCCCACGTGTTTGAAGGCCTACAGTACCCATCTCTGTTTTCCTGATCTTGAGGCTCTGGGGTGCGCAGCATATGTCTAGATTAGGTGTTCAGCCTAAGGTGGAGATCTCAGTGTTTAGTTCCAAGCATGTTGGAACTAAACACTGAGCTTATAGTATTCAGCTTATAGACCCACTGAAGGGACGATTTTGCCCAACCTGAAGACCTGAAGATCGAACTATGGATCTGTGGCTTGGGAGTGTGCTAAGCCACCGGGCTTCATATATAAATTTATATCTATATCTATCTATCTATCTATCTATCTATCTATCTATCTATCTATCTATCTATCTATATATATATACATATATATATATATATATATATATATATATATATATATATATATATATATATATATATATATATATATATATACAATAAAAACCAAGAAAATATAAAAATGTAGATTTTTATATAATTTATATTCTACTTATACTTTTCTGGCATTATATTTTGGAAAAGATTATTTAACAAAAAGTTTTCCTTTATTTTCGTCAAGAGGAGAAACATTTATCTTAATGATATTCTAGTTACAAGAATCATCTTATAATAATGAAGCTTAAAATAAATATGCGTTCTCCGAAAATATTCTGTTTTTTTTTCTTTGATAAATAAGTAATTCACGCTAAATTTAATATGAACAAGAAAAATTATAATATATTTAAAGAAAGAATTTTAGTTTAGGAAAAAAGTATTCCAGACATCCAAATTACGGGCAGTAATGATTTTGAATCTTTTTTAAAACATCTTGAATTGTGTTTTTCTGTACACTCATCCTCGTTGTTGTTAAAAAATGTTTTTAATTAATTTTCATTTCATCATTCTTTACTGAAATTTTAATATAAGAAATTAAATAGTATATAATAAAATATTAGAAATAAACAGAAAGACTTGAATATTTTAAACACAAAAATTAGTGCAGTAAGACGGAATATGAGTGTAAAATAAAATTTAACAAATTTGAGAGCTTTGTATAAACATTTAATTATACTATTTACTAAATGGCAAATACAATTTATAGACTTTAATATGTTTATTTTTCACATTTTCTATATATTAAGAGTAATCAACGATAAATTTGTAAATTCAAGTATTCAGTTGGCTTGAGTATTGGTTTAATTTACCTCGTTCCTTTCAGACTTTAATATGAAAGTATTTGGGTAAAACGATTACCAAAACAACTGAAATTTTTAATTACATAATGAAAATGTAGTAACATAATGAAAAAATATTCTAATAAACATTTTTTTCTTATTAGATGATTATAAAACAAAGTTTTAGTATTACTATTTCAAAACATTGAATAATATTTGTGAAACCTCAGAAAATTTTATCTTTTAATTCTTAAAGTTTATTCATACATTTTTGATGTAATTATTTCATGCGTTTCATTAAGTATCTGTAATAAAGTTTTAGAGTAAATTTAAGGAAGTGTAGAAAAGTATTATTATTGCTTTCATTAACAGTCACTATATAATATTTGCCTCATGAAATTATCTAAAATACCAAATGTAGACGCAAATTTGTTGGCCAAATGCCGCTCTGATCGCACATATGGCACTAGTCTGCTAGCAGGCATCTCTTCTTTCTCTACGAATTTACCTTAAAACACTGAACACTGATATATTTCCAGTTCAAAACAAGTCTAAAAATCCTAGTTTTGATGCGGTTTCAGAAAGTGCGTTTGGTTGAAATGACTGGATAAATAACTGAATTAAAAGAAAAATAGGCATAAATGGCAAATGCACGATATTTATTACTACAATGTATGATGGAAAATGAACCCCCCAATGTTATATAGTTTTATGATATTGTCTTTTGAACAAGACCACGCACAATATATTACATTTAATACTTACACATGTTGATAGAGTTTCAATTTTACTATTAAAATTAAAATTTTGATTTTTGTCGTATACAACAATTCATTTCACTTAATTGTAATATTATTTGAATTGAAAATTAATTTTTATTTGCACTAGGAGAATTATTATTAAGAAATTCAGATAGAACTGAAAAAAATTTGATTTAGCGTATATTTTGTTAAATTGGTAGACGAATGCTTATTACTTTGGCCTTAAATTCTTAAATAATTTTGGTTGAATTCCATCTCGAGTTTTAATATTTGTAAGAGTTTCGAGTGTATATTAAACATTAACTCAGATTCTAATTAATCCTCCAAGGGAAAGAAGAACCATTGAGCAAGATACCAATCAATATCTTTAATTCTGGATATTTCTAGAATCATTCATATTGTATTTTATAAAATTTAACAATAAAAATATAACAGACATTTGAAACATAAGAACAAATATAATACCTTTGAACATATAATAATCTGTTGCTTAACACATTAAAATGAACGATCTCAATTTTTTTATTTCCTGCATACTTTTGAATACTATTAATATGAAAAAAATTTAGGGTATACTTTATGTAGAATTCTTATAGATTTGAGTAACTAAAGTCTCTTAAAAAGTTAAATAAGATTAAAATGTGTTATTACTTTTGGCATAGGGAAATGTTTTATTATCTTAAAGTTTTATATAAATTTACGTGATGCTTTATTAATATTTTTAATAATTTTATGTAAGTTTAAGGAGAAAAATTAAAAATTATTTAGAGAAAATATATTCATTTTGTACTAAAAATGTTATTATTTACAATTTTTTTATAATTTCTATACTAATAGTTTTAAAGAGTAAGATTTTGAAAGATATTCAATTAAAATAATTGCATATTTATTAATGTTTCTAAAAATTACTTTGTTCGGATAATTCAGAAGTAGCTGATTCTCTTATATTCCTAATTTTCTTGGGAATTACATATTTGTAAAATTTAATTTTCTTAAGATGTGCAAATCAAGTGGCTTCATATAATAGGGGAGTTACATTTTAAATATTTATTTTCTGCTCTTACAATGCTAGAAAAAGAAAGCACTTTGATAGTAATTTTTAAAAAAAATAGTCTTAGCAACGTTTTTGAATTCGAACACATTCAATGCCATCATGACTAAGTTGTATAAACAGTAAAATATTGCTAAAATGTACGTGTAATATTATTATAAAAATCTTAATAAACATGTGAATTAGATATAATATTACTTTAACTATTATAAATGTCATTTGACTATAACCTTTGTAATTACATGATAGTTAAAGAGAAGTTTAAATATATTGTGTATAATTTAAACTCTATAAAAAGGGCAAAGTGATAATTTTCAGCAATTATTTTAAAGTTTAATAAAATTTAAGATATATATTCACATACAGAGAATTATGCACTTTTCTATTAGGTTTTAGATTCCATTAGATTGTTTTGTAATAACGAAGATTATTTTTTAAAATTATATTCAAGAAGAAGAACATTAATTTAATATGAAAATACTCTAAAAACACCTCAAATTCAGATATTTTTCATGCATAAAATGTTAAGTAATAAAGTGATAGAGATGCTGTAAAATATTTTTGTACACTTTTGATTTTTACTCTATTAAAAATGTCGTGGGTGATTTTATTGAAAATTATATTTTCATTCTAAATAAAGAAATGAAAGCTGATTTCATGATATATGACTAAAATAGCAATCTAGAATATTGTTGATTATCTTTATTATTACCTATCTATCTGGTGTGATAAAGCATCCAATTTGGCTGAAAAATGATAAAATTTGCATTAAAAAATTTACCACATTAAGAAATACAAAAGGGTTATATGACATCTGCTTCGAAATACATATTTAGGTTTTATATTCTTTACAGATTATTTTAATGAATAGATCCTGGTTATATTTTTGACATTTTAAAGAATATTTAAGCATATTCTGTAAAACATTTGGCTAAAATTTATGTTCTGGGTATTGTAATGTTATTACATAACCATTAAATTTTTTTTACAATATTCCAGAATGTAATAAAATTAAAATAAATTTAAAAATATTGTTTATAACACATGCACTGTCTATAGTATGTGTCTATGCAAAGTAAACCCTGATAAATATCTGAAGTTTTAATCTGAATAAATAATTGCCTTAAAGACAGATTATTTTATTTTCAGATATCGAATTAGCACAAAATTCATTAGAACCACTGCACAGGCTTACGAAGTTTTATGTATGACAATCTCTATATTGTATACAAAATTCATAAATAACCGCATTTCTCTTTCAAAATGTAATTCAAATATTGTAATTCAGTTATTTTTTTGATTACTTCTTTTCAAACCAAAACCTGTTTGTCAAATCAGAAACGAATTCAATCGAAGCAATAGTAAGGAATTTTAATGTTTCTTACTTGGATATTTGCTTTTTCTAATAGTTTTTTATACAAGCATGTATTTCCGGATATTTCATAATTAAATAAATATAATGCGCTTAGAAAATAAATATCTGGTTACAATAATGTGGTTATAATAATATATAATATGGTTATAAATAAATATCCAACATACATCAAATCTTAAAAATATAAACAATATATTTCTTGAAAAATATGAAATAATGTCTAAACATCAAGACAGATCTTTAATTTCTCTTTTGAATTCATTGTATTATGTACAACTTTCTTTCGATTCAGTATTGTTTTGGTTCTAATCTTTCATGTTAAATATTTTAAATTCAAGTGTTTGAAACTAAGAAACTTAATCTCAGACTTAAAGTCAACAAAACTGGGATCAACATTTTTGCACAGTGATTCAAACAAAATATTGCAAAGAAGATATAGAAGGCCAAATTTAATTACAATTCTTTATTGAAACTTTAATTATTAAGATAAATACTGTACATTTTTTGATATAACGAATCTTATAGCAATCAAAATATTTAACATAAAAATAAGTACAGAAATATTATTTATAACAATTGAAACACGTTTCTAAAAATAATATAATTTAAATAAACTAAAAAAAGCAATATTAATGACAATTGAGATGTTTATGGCTATTTAAAAAACATTAGTAAATATCTATATTAGTATTTACATTAAAAGCAGGTTTTGAAATTAGATTATTTTATTTCTAAGCATCTGATTAACATAAAATGTCCTGATCGCTGGGACCTGTATTTAATAATAACTACCCTTCAAACTTACAAAGTAAAGATAAATGACGTAATCATTATTCTATACAAAATTGACAAGAGCTCTGTGCTACAAAGCATTTTTAAGCTGCTTACATTTTTGAATAACCCCCTAAGCACTTAATACTTTTTTAGTTGTTTTAGTCAGAAATACGAAGCCTAAAACTCAGACTTTAAATTAGCTTTAATTGCGTTTTCAACGATCTGATTCAAAGTAGAAGTAACTTTTGGTTTTATATTTCGTGAACTTAGATTATATTTGACCATTGATATGAATATTCTTTAGTCATGATTTATTTGAAATTTAAGTTTAACATTTGGCTGTAACTTTTGATATTTTTCTAAGAATTTTTAATCCTTATTTTATCATAATTGATAACTCAGGAACAACAAGGAAGTCATTTTAAAATTGCGATTTATAAATACTTGGTTATTATATGAATGCAGAGTTTTCAAACACATATTCATTGATGTAAAAATTCATTCAATACCATATTCAATCGTGTTTATTAATTTGGTAATGTAACTAAAATAAGAAGAATTAAGTAAAACTTACTATTTTGGATTCATCTTCACGTATATTATGTTATTAAGGCTGTTCAAATGCTATCATGTATATAATGATATCACGTTTCTTTCTTTCTTAGACAAACAAACATTTGTTGGCATAACAAAATATTTAATATAAATAGAAATAAATAGAACTATATAGCAACAAATAACAATATATTACATATATCTTTGGTATTTTAATTCAATTCATATAGATTATAATAGTTAAATATATATTAAGGGCGTCAAATATATTAAGCACACTGTTTTCTTACTGACATCATTAATTAAGCAAAGTTTTTGACATCATTTAATAATTGCAATTATAATTTTCAATTTGATTAACATGAAATTATATTCCTAATCTAAACTTCAAACGTTTGGAACTCGCAACATTATCAATAAAAAAAACAAACTAAATTATTGTGAATGATTTGTGATAACATTTCTTCCACTGACCTGCAATACAGTACCTATCTACGATAAACTTTAATAATTCGATGAAGATTCAATTAACAAATAATCTTTACTTGTTATGTGGGGGTTCACAGATACAATGAACTTGAGGGCACTTTTATGCAAAATGCAGGCATCATTCTGCGGAAATGATCGATAAAGAAGACTTAAATTAATTAAATGACATGGGTGTTTCCTAATTAAACCAGCTGGTTATGAGATTGGTTTGGTTTGTTTGTCGCTCAACGGTCATCTTTTGCACACGAGGGCTAATTAGACCGGGACTTACGGCTTAAAGTGGATTCCGAACCACTACAAACATCCATGCCCAAGGTGGGATTCGAACCCACGAACTGTTGAACCGAAGGCAAGAGCGCTAACCATTCGGCTGCCAGCTCGGTGCTGGTTATGAGAATTACTATACCAAAAATAAATGTAAACAAGAAAATGTTATTTACCAGAGAAATGAATTTTTTTGGTAATAACAAATAATTAAACTGCGAAGAAATTCTGATGAAACATTTCTAAAAAATTAGAAAAATAAAACCTTAAAATATACGCTTACTTCGAGGCAACATTTACTCAAAAGTTAATTTTAATTTAATTTAATTTTGTTTTAATATAAAATGCTAGCTGTACCTATTCACGCGTTGTTGTGCTCGAACAAAAAGAGCAGTTTTGTGTTAAATCAAACATAATTTATTAATGATGAAAAGTATACAATACATCAAAATGAAACTTAACAATAAAATTATACCTTTATATATGCCTCATTTAAATGTAACATATGTACAAAAAACATAGATATACATAGTTGATGGTAGAATAAACATGCTTCTTCACTTGTGATATTAAACAATATTGCAAACGGATTTCAATTGAACACAGTAATTTTAAAATATCATCAAGAAATGAATAATATTTGATGATTGAGGGTGAACTTTATCTTAGCAGTGCTTGTAAATATACAACAGTTTTTTTTCCTATTTGGTGCAACAAATAAATTTGATGGTTTTCCAGCTTTTGAACAACCAACGTACAGATGTCCATATGGGAAGCATTGATTTATCAAATTCAATCCACATACTTGCAATGACTGTCCCTGCGTTTTGTTTATGGCCATTTCAAAGGCTAGTCGTACAGGAAACTATAGACATTTGAATTGAAATGGAGTAGCTGTTGGTATCATGGGAATGCGATGTAGAAGTACATGTTCTTCTTGGTGTTTTCCATTTAAAATGGTTGCCTCAATTATGTTATTCATTAATTATTTTACTGATGGCCTAGTCCCATTGCATATTCGCGGTGGCTTTATATTTCGTTTTAGAATGATTGGGGAACCAATTTTCAAAGATAAAATATGTGATGGCATTCCTGGTCGATCCAATGAATTAAAAAATTCTGTTGGATAATTTACTGATACATTGTGTTTGACAACAGTATCTATGGATTTATATGTTGTTTTTCATCAGGTATTTCATTTTGAATTGTGCAGTTTATTAAATTCACACCAATGTTTTTGGCTGCGAATATAGCACGCTTACTACCCCATTGATTATTTTTATAATTCTGCAATAAATTTCGAAAAACTTTGGCAGTCAGTTCATCAGTGGATTTTACAATGTGGCAAAAGTTTTCTGGTAATGTAATAACGTGTGTGTATTCATCCATTTCCATTTAACCATTCCCAATATCTAACAATTGTTTTGAAAATCATTCAGAAGATTCATCTAGATGTTATGGAACACGCATATTGGTCTTTAAAGATTTTTTCTCTACATACCGTCGTAACACTGTGATGATTTGAGACATTCATCTGCAGTGTTGAACGTGGTATAACTGGTAGAGTTTGTCGAAAATCACCAGTTAGCAAACTGAGGGCATTACCAAAGAGCTACTCATTTCCTCTCAAATCTTTTAATGTGGGATTAAGTGCTTCAAAGGATTTCTTATGTTTTATGGTGCATTCATCCCATATTAAAAGCTGACAGGATCTGAGTACTTTTCCCATTCCAGAATATTTGCTAATATTACATGTTGGAGTTTCATTTACCTGCATATTTAATGGAAATTTCAATACTGAATGTGGTGTTAGATCACCGTCCAAAATAGTTGCTGCAATACCAGATGATGCAATGGAAAGTGCAATATTATTTTGTGATCTTATGGTTACCAGAAGAATTGAAATAAGAAAATTTTTGCCAGTGCCTCCAGGTGCATCTAAGATATATAATCACAACACTTGTTAGATATTGCATAATTGTATCATATGCTATTCGTTGTTCTAATACCAATTTCGGCAGAATAATTCTGAACAAATGTTTATAATTTATTAACATCGAAGTGCGTTTCTCGTTGTATATCACGATCGAAAATGCCATTATCAGATCTATTTGGAGCAATCCCAATTCTGCCAGTGATTTGTTGGCTATTGTCAAAAATACATTCTCAGTTAAAATCAACATTGTTCATATTTGATGTAAATTAAATGTTGGGATTAGCCTTTATTCTACACATGCAATGTAAAATATGTCTTCACTCATATAGTCTTTATATTTTCCTCAAAGATCCTTTGGATTAGTCTGAATACATGTAGATAATATGATGGATAATAGTGTACGTAACTGCTGTGGTTGAGCTGTATTAGAAGCATCAGCGAGTGAAATATCCCAAAGAGTATCGTTTTCAAAGATACTTAATTTCTGGCAAGCCTCACGAAACGTAGCACACACATGGCCACTGACTATTTTTAATCTTGGAAAGATGTTGGTCCACGAAAAAATATCCACAATTTCTCTAGTTCTCACTAGTTACAGTATACTCTAATCCTTAATTATAGGTCTCTAAGCTCATAAAAATTATAAGTGGGTTCAGTTTAATAATATTAAACTGATCCCACTTATAATTGAATACCCACTTATAATTGAATAAACTGAACCCACTTACTTTTAAAAATATTAAATTTCAGACTGAATATCATTTTATTACCTAAGTAAAATAAATGATATTGCACAAAATAAATTTATGGAAAAATTCAAAATGATTTGATATACATGCGGGTGCTTGATCTGACATGTTTCTTGAATTTAAATTTTTGTTATTTTTTACATAAAATTATGATATTGCTATTGTATTATTCAAGTTGTGGCCTTCAGTTACTTAAATAAGACCTTAAACTAATTTTGCATCATTTAAAATGATGGCAATGTATATAGTGCAAATTATAATATAACTTAAGCATAGATACATGATATCATAGTTAGACACTTAAATACATTTGAAGCAATATTCGAAAATTCTCCTTTTTCCTCTCACCAAAATTTGTATCAATACGAAATAATTAAATTTTTTCATATTGATGTATTTAAAAATAAATCATCTCTCATTTTTGATTTAAGTGGCTTAAATCATGTTATATAATAAAGAGAATTTTTTTTAAATTTTATTCTATGAAAATTTGTAATATTGAACAGAAATTTATTTTGGTATTTACAAATGTAGACAGAGTTGATAAAATATTATAAATTGCTGTTTAAAGTTATCTAAGATAAAATTTAATTCTTCCTTCATTCTATATTCAATATATGATTACTTTTATTTTAACTGTGAAACTGTTTTCTAAATATAAGCGATTTTAGTGCTCATACGGATTTTCATATGTTCTATAATGTCATGAAAGTTATGAAAACATATTGAATTACAATACTATATTTAATAAACTTTAGAGACAAAAACATAAAAACCATGTTACAAACGAATCTGGGCATTATACATTGGTGTCAAACTTTTGCCGTATTACAATACACTTGTTTATATTTTATAAAAAAAATAATTTTAGACTTGTATATTTAATTTTATTTAACTTTAATAGGCACTTAATATTCAAGTTATTTTATTAATATTTGTTTTTTCATTTCAATATAGGCCAACTTTTAGTTTGATAATTGAGTAATGACATAGTGCTTTCACTCGTTATTTCATTACTAAATAACTGTCATAAAACGTTAGAGAAAATTGACTCAAATACGTTAATGAAATTTGACTTATATTTTGTAGATGTTATTTTAGAAATTGTGTGACTACATTACATTACAATAATACAAGATTGAGAAATGAAAAGATTATTTTTTAGTACTAATTACTTTGGGATCTCCCGCCAGTAATATGAAGAAATTCATAACATGATAACATTTTGACAAATTTCTGAATCAAAATTTTTAGAGTTTTAATTCTAACTTTAAAATAATTTTTTGATATACAACAAGCATTTAAAATAACCCTACATTTACTTCTCAATGAATGGGATGTTGATAAACATAAATATTTATTTTTAGAGCTATTAAACTCATAAAATGCACTTGTTTGAACGATTGTTTTAGAATACTCACTTATGCTTAATGGGAATGCATATTTCATTTATAATTTTTACGCATATTTTAATATTTAAATTAAAAAAATACTATGCGTACTCGTCTATATGATTGCAGTATTTAACATATTGAATATGTGACATAGTGTATTTATGGTATATATAGTAATGAACATATATACAATGTTCTCAGCAAAATTACTATATATATATTTTATATATATATATATATATATATATATATATATATATATATATATATATATATATATATATATATATATATATATATATATATATATATATATATATATATGTATATATATATATATATATATGCATATATATATATATGTGTATATATATATATATATATATATATATATATATATATATATATATATATATATATATATATATATATATATATATATATATATATATATATATATATATATATATATATATATATATATATATATATATATATATATATATATATATATATATATAAATATATATATAGTAATTTTGCTGAGAACATTATATATATATATATATATATATATATATATATATATATATATATATATATATATATATATATATATATATATATATATATATATATATATATACATATATATATATATATATATATATATATATATATACATATATATATATATGTGTATATATATATATATATATATATATATATATATATATATATATATATATATATATATATATATATATATATATATATATATATATATATATATATTTATATATATATATATATATATATATATATATATATATATATATATATATATATATATATATATATATATATATATGTGTGTGTGTGTGTGTGTGTGTGTGTGTGTGTGTGTGTGTGTGTGTGTGTGTGTGTGTGTGTGTGTGTGTGTGTGTGTGTGTGTGTGTGTGTGTGTGTGTGTGTGTGTGTGTGTGTATGTAGTTTTAAGCAATATAAGTTATTTTTATAAAACAAATGATTGAACTTTCAGTTTTTCAGTTATAAAGTTCCAATTACCAACAAAAGAACTTTTAAGCATTAATTTCAAGTTTTTTTTTTTCCAAATATTTGTAAAGAAATGCTTTCTTTGCAGCTACCTTCACTATTTCGTGTACTACCGGGTATTAATTTATGTCATAATGCATTAATTCCTTGTAGTACATGAATTTTAATTCTAACTTCAAGTCATTTTAATTCAAAATTTAAAATCCGGTTTACTATTAAAACTGTATGAATTTTGATATAAATTTCTAAGACCTGATCAAACCTATTCTAAAATAAATTCATTATACTCTCTACAAAATTGTAAAAAAGAATAAGAAATTTATTTACTGAATAAAATATTTACATATTTTTAGATAAATGTTTGATAAATATACTTATGAATGTGATCCAGAAATATAGAATACCATTATAAATTGCCTATTTCTTAGTATAAATGTTAAAATTTACGAGTAAATAAAACACAACATTAATTAAATCAGATTTAAGGACGTATTAGGATTTCTTTATTTTCATTCATTTGTAAAGAAGAATAGAAACTTCTATCCTTCTTTACAAAACATTTTTGTATTACACAGCATTATCTTACATTGATAAAATTAGTTAATATGTTTAAAAGGAAATAAAATGGCCTTATACAAACCACTTAATGAGACAGGAACATGGAGAGAATATTCTAAATAACGTATAAATATCTTCATATTGAAAAACAAATTTACTTTTGAAACATTCAATATAAAGGTGCATAAGATTTGAAATAATTTAATATCTGTTGTTATATTCTTCCAAAGTTCCTTACTAAATTCTTATCCCCAAATATATAAAAAGAAATTGTGAACAAATTAATGAAGTTTATATTTACAAGCATATTAGGAGAAAAACCTTCATCAGAAAACGGAAATTTTTAAATACAACACAAATTTTACTGTCAAGAAAAATATAATGATTTGCACAGTAAATCTTATAAAGAAAAAATTTTCACATCATATAAAATATTTTACCTAAACTTTTTATAGTGAAAAATGAGGCAATAACATAACTTACAGAAATAGAGATGCATGAAGTTATTCAAAAGGTATAACTGAGAATTATTAATAGCATAATGTCAAATTAAAAATATTTTGAAAGCTGTAATAGATAATTTATATAATTAAACATAATTTTTATTTACTACTTTATTATATTATTTTTTATATTTTTGATTTTAAAACAATATTAACATAATGCTTATAATAAAATACCTGAATTAAATGAAATTTAATTTTTTTGCAAAACTATTCTCACTCTAAATGTGTTATTAATATTTCACAACCTATATTTATTGAGAGTTTAAAATTAAAGTAATATTTTTATATGTTCTAAGTTTTTCCAAAATATTGAAGGAATAAAGAATTATAAAATAAGTTATGTATCTGTAAAGTCTTCTAGAAAAATAATACCAGGGTAAAGAATTCAACACACATAATAAAACATGCAATGGATGACATATTTTAGCATAACTTTAACTGAAATTATTTATTAGTTGTACAGAAATGAAGGAAATGCTTACAATATCGGAACATGACATGACAAATTAATGAATTCTGGAAATACCTCGCTTCACAAAGCTTAATTCGATTAATATCTAATCCCAATCTTCTAATTAAATGTGGAGCTGTTGATTTTGACTTTTAATTCCAACTAGTTTCTCGTCTAATAATTGTAACAGAAATACTTGACATTTTCTAATTCTCCATGCCGAGAAATTTGGCGTCAAAGCAATAGAATTTTTGATTGTCTAAGAAATCTCTCAAAATTTATTTTAAAATCTTTTATTAATTCCCAAATCATCAAATTTTAATTTTATTGCTGAATGTAGGACACATATTTTTAGTTTTAGCATTCTTTAAAAGCATTATATCAATATTTTTGGTGCAAATAAAATTCTTATTAATATAACAATTAATTAACACCGAATCATATTTGTTACGGAAGAATTCAATAAAGGTTTAAACGAATGTTGACGGCCAAGGATTACTTAAACTTGTTGCTTATGTGAAAAATAATTAATAAAGAAGATTTTGCAACAAATGTTTTTGTAAAAACACGCAATTACAAACTGAACAATGATTATTGAATGCCAAATACTCCTTATCCCTTCCTTTTATTCATAGGATACATCGTAAAAATTAAATTATTGTAATTATTTAGAATTTTAAGTTTACTAAGAGAAAGACGAAATCTTTATGGATTTATTCAGCATCTGTTTTATTAATCAGCATCAGTAAGCTTCTAAAATTTTCCAGTATGCTGAATGATGATGATAGTTCTGGAAAAATCAAAAATACATTCACTCTAAATATAAAAAAGCATATCATTCTTCAAAAACCGATAAAAAATTATTCTATTGTTTTTATAGACAGTAACATTATTGAAAAAAGAGATTGTCTAATATTATTTACTCCCAGCCAGTAGTAAAGCATAAATAACTGTTTTAAAATGAGGAAAGACCCAAATATTTTTTTCTTGAATCTAGGAAAGTTCCAAAAGATAATGCTACACCTTTCAAACTGAAAACATCTGACATATGAGAGTTTACAGGGAATTCAAACTACAGTTAATAATGTCTTAACCTAATCAATATCCCTACAGGCAAAATTTGAAAATGAAATGTAATTTTAATTCTAAGATTCCCAGAGATTGACATTTCTGATAAAAGTTTAGAGCTATTTTATGCAATTGCCTTTATTTCAATCCATACAAAGAAATGATAAGTCAAACATAAAGAGAATTGTATATTTATATTAGAAATTAAAACTATGTATCATACACACAAAAATAATTTTTTGACACTATACTTCATTAAAATTAATTTCATTTTAGTTTCCCAATCATTGAATTGATCATTTTTGGTCATGAAAATGAACTTTATATTTGATACATTAAAATTACTTTTATGAACCTAAATTTTGAAGATCAAAATTCAAAGTATTTTACATTTGTCGTTATGTTGACTGTAAATAAGCTATCAAATAATGAAATGTATTTCAATTTTCATTTACTACAAGTAGTCAGATTAAAAAAAGTATTTGAAATAATTAAGTATGAATAATATGCCCAAAACTGATCCATCTGCTATTATAATTAATTTAAAACCCTAAATTCTATTAAAATTATAATCTTAGAGATTTAATTATTACACAGATTAGATTAATACACAGACATATGTGAATGTATATGTTATGACTTCATTATACATGTACATTAAGTCGCATTTGAAAAATTATATTATCATGCTGATCTTCCAAAGTGCAATACTCTAAAAAACATGCAAGTTTTGAAACATTTACATGATGTGTTTGTGGTTATGAAATAAGCATATCATTAGAAATTGCAGTTTATAAACGAGAGACCATTACTACATATAACCGCTGTATAAGGAAAAGATAATACCGATTTGATGTATGGCCTATTTTCCCATAAGCTGCATTACTGCGTTTCATCGAAGAAAACAAGCGACATTTAAAAAAAATATTCACAAATTTTTATCGAGGAAAAGTACTCCATATAGATTTCACATTATCCTTTAGAAAAATCAGTGATTGTGTTGGATGAAAACAACCAACTGTGTTGCAGATCTATTACTGCTGGAATCAGGTGGAAAAAGACGACGTAACTGATAGCACTTACCTTATTTAATCACTGCACATTATAACAGACTTATTTTGCAAACCACAAAAGTGGATCGCACAAACTGCAGAACAATAGATTCATACATATTCAATATTTATAGTCCACTAGTATTATTCGACTCGTTTGCTGCTGAGCAAAATGACCTTAGCTCTCATTTACCTTAGACTCAAGACAATACACCAATGTGTGATAGACATGGACATCGGAATGAAATGAAATTGCATTTATGGAGGAATCCCTCTTCTGCCTCCAACACTGCGATGGTCAGACCTGGCCTGGAAAACAATGGTGAGAGACTACTGAGCTGTTGCATTATGCATCGATACACTGAAAGGAAACTTCTCTTGATACTATAGTTTAGAGTATAAATTGATTTACCCCGCATGCTTCTAATATGCATTGCTACCGTACTGAAGTGCTACACTGCAGCAAGTGCTATACATCTGAGGAGTTCTCACATACGACAAAACTTGCTATATAAGTCATACTTCAAAAGTATAATGCTTGACCACCAATTACACAAAGTGTTCAAGTTTCCGTTTTTTACCCATTAGATTGACTCTAATTCTCTTCTGATTTATCATTAATCGGGAACTCTCTTACATTAGATCAACTTTAGCAATATGTGAAAGACATAAAGATTAATAGACTCCAAGAAAAATTTTAAAACATTATTGTTTATATACTAAAGTGTGTGACTGCTTCTATATCCAGCCACTACGGCTCTGCTAATTGTCATATCCATACTTCACAATAGTGGTAATAATCTGGATCATTTAATCTTTGTAAAACGAGTTATCTATCAAATAAATTTTGCTCAGTATTTGAAGTCTTTATTGGAGTTTTATCTTGGGCGGACAACAGCGTACAGGTTTGTTTATCAAAATTTCTTTACTTTTAAAAAATAGAAAACTCATTGGACATAAACATTATGGAGATATAAGCAAATCATTTTTTTACCTATTTAAGAAATATAGAGATATTTTGTATCACACAAAGATAAAACTTTACATCAATAACGTAAACTTTCTTGAAATGGGAGTTGGTAGAATATTTATTGTAACAAGAATGGAGATATATAAGAAATTACAGATATATAAGAAAAACTATTAACAGCAATACTATTTAGAAACTTTGTAATCATAAATTTAATCTATTTTGGTTAACATCTAAATTGTATATATATATATATATAAATATATATATATATATATATATATATATATATATATATATATATATATATATATATATATATATATATATATATATATACATATATATAAAGGGTGACCTTTAAAGTGAAAGAGTGTTTGGAGCTCCTTGTAGCGCGATCTAATAGCCAAAATGGCACCAAACTTGGTATTTAGACTAATCAAAACTTGAGAAAAAGAATTCCGTAGAAAAAATTTTAGTTCCAAAAATCACCCCTAGAGCATTTTGTGGCGCTTTAAAATGTATAAAATGTGATAAAAGAAAAATATTAATACATACAAAAGTACAGTTAAATTATTAATGTGTTTATTTATTACATTAACTTCCCTGGTGAGGAATAAGATCACATTCAATGTTAACACCGTTCTCAGAAATAACACCGCGCATTATGGAGCACAACGATCTCCACAGCCGTACGTAACATATCACGAGGAAAATTCAACAATGTCTTTGTTATGCTGTCCTTTATAATAGACAAATTTGATACTCCACCAACATAAATTTGAGATTTCAAATAACCCCACAGCCAAAAATCACATGGCGTGAGTTTAGGGTAACGAAGCGGCAATGCAATTGGAGAACTGCGACTTATGACTCTATCATCAGTGAAGATTTTGTGCAACAGCTGCTTTACCTTATTACTAATGTGTGGCGGAGCACCATCCTGCATAAAGATTGTCTGTTGGAGACGGGTTTTTTTCTGTAGTTATAGAATAACAAACGCTTGCAGCATTTCGTGGTATCTTTCTGCACGTTTATGGTGTTTATGGTGCACGTTTCGGGTCCGATCAAAGTGATGATCTCAAAAAATGATGGCCCAATTACAAATTCAGCTGTGAAACCAAACCAAACAGTAAATTTTGGGGAATTTAATAGGATTCCGTGCAATATGTGGGGCTGCTCAGACGCCCAAATTAATCTATTTTGTGTGTTTACGGACCCATTAAGACGAAAATGGCACTCATATCCCCACAGAATGTGCCATGGGAAAGCATCATGAATTTCTACCCTTGCAAAAAACGATAGAGCAAATGTCACTCGCTTATCATAATCACTTTGTTTTAGTTCTTGCAAGCGGCTGATTTTGTAGGGTAAAATCCAATAACGCGCCTGAAAACTCTATATACCGTGGAATATACGCCCATTTGTCGAGTTACGGATGTATTACATTGATTTATATAATACAGTTTCACCAGTAGTGCACGTTTCAGTAACGTGAGAGACATGGCCACTGGAACTCGTTTACATCAGCTGAGATTATTTATCGGAACCATCCAATACTTGCTTTTGTATACAATTATTACTGGCATTGTCATCGCACATTTGCATTTTTCTTTGATACACTAGTTTTATGCTAATTCTTGTTATTTTAAACTACAGCTGTACCACAAAATGCCTTAGCGGCGAGTTTTGAAACTAAAAATTTATGGAATTTTTTTCCATGTTTTGAATAGTTTAAATAACTAAGTTTGATATCTTTTCGGCTATTAGATCACGCTACAGGGTCGCTCTAAACACTCTCTATCACTTTAAAAAAGATCACACTATGTATATATATATATATATATATATATATATATATATATATATATATATATATATATATATATATATACATATATATATATGTATATATATATATATATATAAATGATTTCGTGACATTAGAAAAACATTCTAAATTATAAAATATATTTACTAATCACTTACTTTTATTCAAATGATTTTATTGTTAAGTGCACTGCCAAAAATCAGAATCACAAAATCTTAAAAATAGATCTGATAAACAACTGATTTTTCATTAAAGATGAACTCTAGTTGAAAACTTGAAAATTCAGAATTTCTTTCTATCTTTTTGTGTGTGTGTGTGTGTGTGTGTAGCTGCACTTTTTAATAACAATGTCCCAAGCTTTTGTCCTATAAAGCGAGAAATTTGAAATAATGCACACAGTTCAACAACAGTATAGTTTCAAAAGTAGAACAGAAATTTGTTAAAGTTTGTGATTGATTTATATGAAAAATAATTTTTGTACATCTTTTGATATTTTGTACATATATTTCCTAATTAATATTCATGCGAATATCAAAATAAATATTTTAGGCCAACATGAATTAAAAAACGTAAAATTTTTATGTAAATTAATATTACATTCATCTGCAAATTTATTGGTATTTATTAATTAAATACAAAATAATAGTTGCAATAAGCATTTTTAATTAATCTTCAAGACATTCTTATAAAAAGCACAGTAAAACCTAATTTTCAAGTAAAACAATAAAAGGTGATAGGGAAAATATTATAAAAGTTTTAATATATTTTCTGTTTGCAATATCACATTTAAAAATTATTTCAGTTTGGTTTCTAACTTTTCGAAGAAAGAATGTGATTTTAAATGTAGTGTTATTAATAGACTCCAAATTTATATAATTATATTTTATCAGCTGCTCAAATGGCTGTAATATTTTATTTTATAAGTAATAAGGACCATTTATTACACTACTGGCCATTAAAATTGCTACACCAAGAAGGAATGCAAATAACAGAACGATATTTATTGGACACATACATTATAGTGGAAAGAACAAGTGATTAGATTTACAGGAAATTAGGATGTATAGATCTTGAGAAATCAGTACCCAGAGCAGCCACCTCTGGCTGCAATAACAGCATTTATCCGCCTAGGCATGGAGTCAAACAGAGATTGTATGGCATGTACAGGGATCTCAGTCCATGCAGCTTCAACACTATGCCACAGTTCATCGACAGTAATGGATGGTGAGTGATGGCGTGCCAATCGCTCGGCAACCATTGACCACACGTTCTCAATTAGTGACATATCAGTAGAACGTGCTGGCCAGGGTAACAGTCGAACCTGTTCTGTATCAAGGAAGTTCAGAACAGTACGAGCAACATGCGGTCGTGCATTATCCTGTTGAAACCAAGCATTAGGGAGGCCTCGAAGATAGGGCAGAGCCACGGGCCTTAACACATCGGAAATGTAACGGTGGCTGTTCAAAGTGCACGAGTAGTGCGAACAAGAAGTGATCGAGACGTGTATCCAATGGCACCCCATACCATCACGCCAGTAGATGGGACAGTTTGGCGATGTCCAATGCAAGCTGGCAATGTGCGTTCTCCACGATGCCTCCAAACATGGATGTGGCCACCATGGTCCTGTATACAGAACCGAGATTCATCTGTAAAGATGACGTGATGCCATTCCTGCGTCCAGGTTCGTCGCTGATCACACCATTGAAGGCGCTCCTGTCTGTGACGCAGCGTCAATGGTAACCGAAGCCATGGTCGCCGTGCAGACAATCCATGCTGCTGCAAACGTCGTCGAACTGTTCGAGCAGAAACTTGTTGCCTTGCAAATGACTCCATTTTCGCGACTCAGGGTTCGTGACGTGGCTGTACGATCCCTTGTGACCATGAGGATAAGATGTCTGTCTTCTCTGCTGTTAGTGATGAGGGGTCGCTGAGATCCTGCATGACGTTCCGTATGATTGTCCTGAACCCATCGATTCCATATTCTGCTAACAGTCATAGGGTTCTCGACCGACGCGAGCAGCAATATTGCGGTACGATAAACCGCAATCCCGGTAGGCTGTAATCCTTCCTCGTTCAAAGTCAGACACGTGTTGATAGGCATTTCTTCTTCTTACACGAGGCATTACAACAACTTTCTTTTCCGAAAACAACGTTGAAACGGATATTGAGTATGAGAAAACTGCTGTTAAATCTCTGGTTTTATACTCCTTGTAGATGTCGCTACTGTCGCCTGCTTTGTATGAATGTGCTGAAAATCTAATAATTTACATATCACAGCAAGTTCTACCTGTCATGCAAATTTCACGTGTGTGGTGTGTCGCTTTCGTGGTGAAGCAAATTTAATGGCCAGTAGTGTACATTGTGTACATCTTTAATTTAATTTTTTAATTCATATTTGTATTTTTTAAGGGTTAAAAAAGTATTTCAATGAATTCAAGAGGATAGTTTTCGTAAAATATTAATTTCAAATTTTTTTTAGTTTGAAAAAATATAAAAAATAATATTTACTTATAAAACTGCGCACTGATGCGAATGTCCATTTTGTTACGATACACAATTATATACTCTTTCCTTATAACCTAAATGTACCTAAATGTCTGTGAAATGAAGTCAGGAAGAAAAGAAATGAAGTGAATGAAGAAAAGAGTGAATGAAGTCAAAACAAGTTTTGAGTATGTAAATATAAAATAAATACAAAATTTTGATTGCTATCAAAATGCATGTTACCGAGAAAATAATTTGGGGCAAAATCAGTAATTTTAAATTTTTGCATAAGCATATAATACATCAAAATAACAAAAATATGGAACATAAAAAATATTGAAGTTTATTTTGGAAATTATAATCTTGTTTTATAAAATGAATGATGAAGTTATTCATTTTTGCTTTGGTATTGAGTGATTTGGGAATAGGTATGCAAATTAATGCATCGAATGATTTCAACAGTTGTCAGTCCAGTGTAGGAATACTAGTCGTAATAAAAACAGGTCAACCTCTCACTTTCATTTATCATTTCTCATATAGTAATGGAAGACAAACTGAATCTTCCAAGGAGCTCATTTAGTCTTCTTTACTTTGACCTTCAAAGAACTCTTATCAAACTCATACATCAAATCGCCAAATATGTCAAACGTTTGGACAAGCCATCTTTAAAGACAAATTATTATTCCGTCTTCCAACATATAAAACTAAAACTAAAAATTAGAAACTTAGATGATTTAAAATAAGCTTCACTTTCTCAAGTGAGTTATTTTCTTCTTTAGATACAGATGTTTTTTATTTTAAAATATGTAAAATAGAAATATAATTAAACTATATTAATGTATAACAATTTTTAAAATCAAGCTAACAAATGATTAAAAATTTATATTTCTTATCTGCAAGACTTTATTCTTTGTTTTTTTTATTTTTATTTTTGATGAAACTTCGGTAAAATAAATTTAAAGGGGAGAATATGTTTTGAAAAATCCCATAAATAAATCACGCTTGTTTCTCTTTTGGTGAAAGAAAAACATTGCTTCAGACATATTGATCCACTTTCTGCAATTAATAAAATTAATGAAGAAACACGTGCTACATTATGCTTAAATAAAGTGAATTTTGAAGCAATTAAGAGTTCTATCTCTACAAATCAAAATAAGTTTTAAACAAAATATAATGAAACTATAATAACAACTATTTCTTTCAGTGGTTTATCTAACAAGGTATTTAGTCCTGAAGCCATATGTGCACATTATAAAATATAAATTTTGGTTAAAATTTTTTTAAATGAAATTACATTTGCAATGCTAATATAATGTAAGTTGTTAACTGCAATATTATGTTAACGAAAAAAATATTGCAGCAAGCAATTTATGTATTCAATTAAAAATTAAAACTAATATTAACAAGAATTCCATTGCAGTAAAGTTTCCAATTTTAAATTGGTATGCAATTTTGGTAGCCGAAGTCTAAAGTAAAAAGTAATCGCTTGATGATAGATAGGTAAAAAATATGTACTGAACTAAACTGGCATTAATACATACACATATTTTCTTGATTTCGCATAAGATTAATTTTGAAATATTTTAGTTTACACAAATATTTTTAGGCTTGTACTAATGGTGCAAATTATATGTACTTCATTCAACCAATTATATAGAAATTATATTATAATATATTCAATTAAATCTATATAAAATAAAGTCATCACAAATTACATCATAAAAGTTTTTATCAAAGATTTTTCAATTGCATTTTTTACTAATTTAGATCACTCTAACTATGCTAAATATATATTTATATCTCTACTCTTAAAGAATTTAGATTGTACTTTTTCAAATGATATCATTGCTGTTATTAAATGATAATCTAGGAAAATGAAATTCCTGTCATGTATGAAAGACTTAGGAATGCTAAGATAATGCTTCTGTTTAATATCAAATCATATTTGACTGAAATTCATAGGGAACTTACTTATCTTTTGATGAACTACTTTGGATACCTCATTATCTTATATGCAGTTAGGATATAAAGTTTTATTGTTATATTTAACATTCATATCCAAATATATTACCATTAAGTAAAACTAAACTCAGTAAAGATACATATTTTATCATTGATCACATTTTCTTATTAGAAAAAATATAATAAAATGAGATTACATTTTTATAAAAGGTTTAAGAAATTATAGTTGAAATAATGAAATAATTTTTCAATTAGATTCTTATTAATCAAATTACGTAATTAAAGATGATTATTTAACAACTATGAGAAGAAATTGTTATTTTAATGTCTCAAAAAAATGATTAGTCAGAAAGAATCATTTGGAAAATCCTTTCTATTATTTTTAATCAAATGGAAGATTGAATATTTTTGTATTTCCTTTTTTTTGTTTCTTTATTTTTGTAAACATGGAATTATATTACATTTTAATGACTTCTGCATTGCAATAGAAATTTAAATTACTCTGTGAAATATTTATGTCCATTTCATGAAAAATCAATTTTAATTAATCATGTGCTTATTATAACACACAATGCTTTTCTCTTAACACGTTCTTCTAAAATTCAATATTGCTTATTATTCTAGGTATGTATTTCTAAAAGTTATCTTTAAATCCAAAACACATATTTCCTGACAAGAAACTAAACTTTCGATAATAATTGAATTTGCATTTGCTTTGTAGAATACGTGACAAAAGGGCGAAACTGTCTTATATGTTGCCAAAGGATGACAAATCAAATTATTCTGGATCTAGTTTTGATACAGAATAGCATAAAATTAAATATTCATAACTGAAATGCGAGGCTGTCGACGTAGTTTTGGCAGACGTCATAAAAAATCTATGTACATTGATCAATTTAAATTATTACTCAAGACTTACTTATATTATAAAGAATTTCAATAAGAATAATTTTAATATAAATTATATAACAGTTAAAAATATTGTAAAATTAAAAAAAAGACACAATAAAATAATCAAGTCACTTATATATTTTAAACTCATAACAAACTGATTTATTTAGTATACATAAAATGAATTACATACATTTTTATTAGTATACTATTAACATCATGATACATTATTAAAGTCATAAATATGTTTTAAATATACTTACTGTTGGAGATTTAAAATTGTGGGCATCAAATAGTTAGATTATTTCTGTTTAAAAATATGAAAATGAAATCTTCACTTTTTTTTCCAATTTTTTACACATTGTATAAATAATTTTAGGTTAAACATTTAAGACATCTAATTATATTTTAGGTTAGAGCTTGCAAAAATTTCTAGTTTCTATCAAATATCGCCATTCTAATTGATTTTGCTGCTAAAAAGAGTGATAAAATATTATAAACCTCATTAGTTTCATTTAAATATTTATTAATTAGTAATATAAATTAAAAAGTAGTATAATTGTTTAGTATGTATTATTAATAATGTTTGTGTTTAAAATTTTTAGATTTTGTGTATTAGTGGTTTTATTTTATTTAGATCTATTAGGATAAAAAGAAAATGTAATTTTGATGTCTTAATTCTTAATGCAGAGTATAGGTACAGTTATATTCTATTTTAAACATTTTAATTTTTCATTTTAATACAAATCTTGGTTTACTTATTTCAGTGCTTTATTAAAAATACCTCATTTGAAATTCGTCTTAAAATTTTTAGTAGAATAAATGAATCATAGATTAATTTAAAGATTTATTACAAACCATCTTCGAATGAAAAATAACTGAGAAAAATACAGTGGCATGATATTAAATTTTTAGCTCAGTATCAATTTAAAAATCATTTTTCCTTTTTTAGTTTACGTGTAGTACAATATATAATAAATTATAACTGCCATTTATATAAAAACTTATTATATATAAGGGAAAAATATATTTATTATAGTGAATAAATATATATATATATTATTTTAAACTTAGAAATTTAACATGACTGATATATATTAATATGGCTGATGTAACATATGTTTGACAGTTATATATTATTTAATAAAATAGGATTTCCTTAACATATTTCGATTAGTTATTGATAGTTCAAAATAAGACATTATCATGCTTTAAACAATTCTAACAAAAACAACAGTTAGTTTAATCATTGGAAAAATTTAAAAAAAGTTTGAAAATTTAAAGTTTATTCTTAAGTCACATATTAAGCAGTATCTGATACAAAACTGAATTAGCATTAATGTATTTAATAAAAACTAAATATAGGGATTTAATTCGTTTACAATATAAATATTTTAAGACTTTGCATGCATACATAGCTGTGAAGATGAGTTCCTTTAAACCAAGATCAGATGACCAGGTTATACTTGAGATGGAACCCTTCTTTGTACATTCGAGCAACATCATTAGAAGGTTTTTGCTATTACAGACTATAGTAGATACAATCCAAACTCATGGAATTTCAGCATTCCAGGAGGGAGTGTGTGGTCACTCTCTCAATCAATGCCAGCCAGAAGACATTCTAAATTTTATGATCTAATCAGAGGCAGCTTGAAGCTGCTTCGAATCCCATTATTTATACAAATATAGCATTCAAAAAAGGTCTAAGATAAAAAGTGAGTATTTACAAAGAAACATTTTATAGTAAGTATTTCTATATATCTATACATTCAACATTTTTTACGATAAAAAGAGAGTATTTACAGCAAAAAATTTAATGTTTATTAGAATTTTTCCCTGTAAAAACTCTTTTTAATTTAGAATAATTGGCGTTAATTTTATTTTAGAGTTATTTAAATTGATTACAATATCTAATACAATGTTAGAAAATACAAGTAAGGAAACTGTATAAGTAGTAAAATTGCAAGAATACGGAGCAATCGCATTATCTAATAATCTATTTAGGATTGGACCGTGCTCTGATGATGATTAAATACATTAACAATTACTTGTACTGTGTAACGGTTGAATGAGAATATCTTGATTTTGGACATATTCTGTTGGCATCGAAGTTACGCCCTGATATTTCTAGAATATAAAAAAGTAGGCATGATATAACTAGATATATTGACAGATAAAGTGCACCCAGAATTGTTATTCATTGATTAAATTTCAACGTATACTTTATGGATGATAATTCGAGTATTCAAAAGCAAAAGTCTTCATAATGAATATGAGTTTGAGTTCTAACTTTTTATCTGATAATAACAAAGATTGAAAAAATTTTCGAAAAATCCTATATTATTAGTTGTGCATAAATTATTTGTAATATGTATGTATAAATACATATATGTGTGTATGTGTATGTATGTATATATATATATATATATATATATATATATATATATATATATATATATATATATATATATATATATATATATATATATATATATATCTATTTATATATATATATATATATATATATATATATATATATATATATATATATATATATATATATATATATATATATATATATATATATATATATATATATATATATATATATATATATATATATATATATATATATATATATATATATATATATATATATATATATATATATATATATATATATATATATATATATATATATATATATTATGAGAGCAGGTATTATGCTACGTTTAAATAACAAAATTTTTATCGTGCTAAAGAAAAATCAATAAAATTTGTAAAAACAAACTTCTTATCCTCGGATGTCATTTTACAAAATTTTTTGCTAAACATAACACAAAAGATTTTTCCCTATAGACTCATAATTGTCATACTCTGGAATGTTACGAGATAATAAAAGATATTATAAAAAGTTAAGGCATGAAATATAGTTAGGCATAATGGTTTTTTTCACTTTTTGAATTTTATTTCCGACCCATTTTTTTTTACCGGAATAATTTATAGATTAAAATACGCGCGCGCGAGCGAAACTAGTTCATAGTAAATTTTAATAAATTAATGTGCATTGTTCGGTTTATTCTAGACATAAAATGCATGATGTTTGTGGTGCAAGTTTTTAATGTTTTTCTATAATTGTCATTAAAACTTAGTGATTTCAATTTCCAAAACTCTGATGTTTCCAACTTATATTTTTCAATATTTAAATTTACTGTCTGTTCAAAAAATATAAAATATAAATAGTTAAATGCATTCACAATCATATATAAAATGTATTATAAATATAAAACTAGATTTCAAAATCAATCTTATAATATGATTCAAAATCATAAGACAAATTTCCCCATCGATCTTACGATATATCTCAAAATACATTAATTTAATATCAATTTCTTTTTTAGTATCATATGTGGCACGGGATCTAAAGTTATCTTCTTATATGTTTAGACAAAAAGCCAAATTACAGTGATTCTAAACTAATAATAATGGCATTAGAAACTCGAATGCGAGGATTTTAATTGAACTTATGAACTATTATTGAGTTATTTTCTGAATTTAAATATAACCACTTATTGAAAAATTAATTGAATGTAAAACTTAACATTTTCAATGGAGCAATCATTTTACATTAGTTAACTTTCAAATTTAAATTACCATGATACATTTAATTAATTGTAATTTATTCATTATAATCGAAATTTTAAATTCTTTTAAAATTCATGCTCGCATATTTAGCTATATAGAAGCAAATAATTTATTTGCCTTGATTAATGTGAATCCATTCAGTAAAAATTTTGAGTAAACATTTTTACTAAATGTTTACTCAAAATTTTTGTTTACTAATGTTTACTCTAAATTAAAAAATTTTGTATCAAATGCTGGGTGAAAATATATTTATATAATAAAATATTAAAATTATTAATTCTTTGCTTAAGTTGTTGCTTTAATAAATATAAATACCATTTTTAACTGTAGTCTATATCATTGAGTCTATATCATTCTTAAAATATCTATACTGAAATATTTATAGATATTTTAAAATGTTTGAGAAATATTAAATTTACTTCAAAAACTAATTTTTGCATTAAAATGAATTTAATGAATAATGAAGTTTAAGTATCACTTTCAATAATTACTTGAATGACTACATACAGAAATCTCCATAGCTATGCCGGTGAATATTCATAGGTTTTTATTAATAGTACTTATCAAACTTTATAGCAAATTATATAATAGTATATAGATACTCACATATCGATACTGAAATTAAATTTACAGAAATTGATTGTAATAAAAATAATACAGTATATGTTAGAATTTATAGTAAAATTATTTTCAAAATCTTTGCTTACAAAAAATATTAGACAGATTTATTTTTAATTGAGTCTTTAACATTTTATTTCAATGTTATTTGTTGTAAGTGCCTATGTGTTTAATTAAGAAATCAGTTTGACATTGTTACTTTGAAAAATAATAATTCCCATGGTGAATTTTTGAAAATTAAAAGCATTTTTACATTAGTTATTTTGAATAATTTATAATAAATGATATTGGGAATATAAAAGAATCTAAAATACAGATAAACTTTATATGAACGAAGTTGCTATAAAAAATTAATAATTCTTAGCACTTTAATGCAAATTGTTTTCTGAGGAACTATTGATTAATAATATCAAAAATAAGAATTTGTAAAATAAGAATTAAATAAGAATTTGAAAATAAGAGCAGAAAATAAGAATTTCAAACTTTTAAATATTGTTTATGATAAAATTTAGCACATTTTTAAACTACAACACAGAAAATGATATTTTCGGCACTAATGTCTTTGATAAAAATTATAGAAAAACTGAGAGCAAAGGTTTTAAAAATAGATCACAATTTTTCAAAATTATATTTGAATCCAATAATGTACCAATGTATTGAAGTTTACTAATGTAAAAGAATTACTTTATAGAAAATAAAATAAAATTAATGTTATAAATCAAAATCAAATTTAAATTGCAGTTATATTGTTTATTGTATTAAAAATTTTAAGGGAAGCTTAAAATTTCTTAAGATTAAATTAAGATTAAAGGGGAGTTATTAGCTGCACTTTAAAATCAGGTAAGATAAATATCCATTAAATTTAAATTGATAAACCAAGAACTCGTTACTTTGTTTTATTTAATTTAAATGCTTGGGTTTACCTCTTTCAATATGTTTTAAATGTATTTTTACTATTAATTTTTACCAATTTATTAAAATTTAATATTGATATTTAAAACCCTTTTCGAAACATCAGAAATGAAATAAAAAAGTTTAATTTGTACAACATAATTAATTTCAAATCAACTTGTTTCCTGTAAAAAGAAAAAAAGGAAAAAAATTAAATTTCTAAATACATGTAATATACATTCAATATCAAATTTCTTTCAAAAGTATATCAAGCATAATATTTATATTAATTCTGGGACACTTAAATTAACTATAACTACTAATTACTTTCAAAAATAAGGAAACTGAAGTTAATTAAGTTAACTAATTACTTTCAAAATAAAGGAAACTGAAGTGATAAATAACATTTAATAATTCACTGCATTATCTCATTATCTCATTTTTAAAAATTGAAAGGACTTAAAAATAATTATTTGAATACAATTTTAGAATTTTTGAAATGTTATTAACATGAGCAAAGGATATATATATATATATATATATACATTTATATACGTGTATATATATATATATATATATATATATATATATATATATATATATATATATATATATATATATATATATATATATATATATATATATATATATATATATATATATATATATATATATATATATATATATATATATATATATATATATATATATATATATATATATATATATATTCAAGCACGCGCGATCATCATTAAATATTAAATAACTAACTCCAAATATTAATTAACAGCCTTACAGTCCTTGTTGGATTATGAGCTCCATTATAATATTTAAGCTTCAAGGAACTCTGTCCATTGCATTAGATTTGTTACTTTGAAATTATTACGATTCATTATTACCTCATCCAACCATCTTTTTCTTGGTCTTCTTCGTTTTTTCTAACCATGATTTTGAACTATAAGAACATATTTGTATATCGGATGTCATTCATTATCTTCATGGAACTCAACTTTTGGATGATTTTTGATTTTATATGGTTCCATATCTTTTTGTTTAAACAGTTTTTTGAATTATCATAGTTGTATCGTTTTTTAGAAACTGACCTATTTTGAATGACTAAAATATTGCTCTTAAAATCTTCTTATTCAAGGATATTAACTTTTTATGTGTTTTTAATTTTAAGTCCAAGTCGGTGGTCTATAAATAACACCTGGTTTTATCGCAATTTTGTGTACCTGTTATTTCGCCGTCTGTGTAATCGTCATAAATATTACTAACTTCTGTGATGTAAAAACGCTGTGATTACATTCATTAATCTTTTGTTTGATTTCTGGCAAACTATTATTGTAAATATCGAATGTTCTTATGCTGCTGAAGGGGAGTAAAATTTCACTAATAATCTGAAATATTTTTCTCAAATTGAAATTTAATTTGTGTGATCAATGCTGCTAAAAATTCAGATTTTAAATAATTTTAAAGTTTATAGAAATAGTTTTCTTAGCATATTTCAAATATTATTTAAATTTTTGTTTGAATTTTAAACATTTTAAAATTTTCTGCTTCTTTTAAAAGCCAATAAGATTATATGGGTTGTTTGTTTTTCATTTTTCAAATTTATCCTCAGAATTTTTTTTGTATCTAAAAGATTTTCTATATTAAATTCTAGATTAAAATGCAGTAAGATTTTCCATTCCTTTTAATTTGATGTATTTTTTATTTTATATTAATACACTCAAACGTAGACCATTTATAAAAAAATATTAATGAAGTACTTTAAGCACACTTCTAAAACACATTCTAAGCAATATCAATGTATTAAGATTTATTTAAAATTTAAATTGCTCCCTATGGCATTATGTAACATCAATAAATTTATTGAAACAGGCTTTCAATTTAATTGTTGGTAGAGTTCACCGAACTATAGTTACATGAGATGTTCTGAAATTCAAATTTTTTATATGCATGGATGTGTGTGTTTTGAAATTCATTGCGTAAATGTTACAGTTTTAATTTTTCTTTTAAATTTAAACTTCAAGCTTTTAAAGTTATTAAGCAGTGTAGCTTATGACGTGAAGAGTAATAAAAAGTTAGCAGACGTTAATTAGCGTTTTACATAAAATGACTTTTCATAACATTATTATTTTATAATTACTATAGATATTAGTTTTACTCTGAAGAACATTGCGTGTGAATAACATTGTGAATTTTCATTTTCAAGACAAACTATAATAATAAAACTGTGTATTGCCATAAATTACTGTATTTTTCTTTCCTTAGTTTATGTACAGAACAAAACTATTTCAAACCATGAATTGCATATAAGATCTTTCTTTCATTTCTTTGTTTTCTTCTTTTCTAATATAATGAAGTCCTTCAACATTTTGATTAACTTTTGCTTATTATCCCTCAGTTTAAATATTAATTAATTAATACAATATAAGATTGTTTTCATAGAGAAGTTTTAATTTTCCTTCTACTTATTAAATATGTATTTAATTATAAAGTTTTCTTCCAACTTTCTACAAAAACGTTTAAATTGGCAGAAGAAATTTTATATAAACTTTAAAAATTATGAATATTTTATACCTACTTTATAAAACTTGATAAAAATTAAGATTTTATATTTTGAAATAATATTTTATTTTACAATGCAACTTATTAAATATTTATTTTACCATGTTTTCAAAATACCTTATGAAATACATCTAGTAATTTTTATTTTTTTCAGTATATTCTTCAATCTTGCAATTTTTTATGATATATTTAAAAGAATAATGTACTTTTGAAACTACATTATATTTAATACACATTGTTAAATTCTTAAAATATGTCTAAATTAATTTATATATTCAGTTAATAAGGTTAATAAAATTTTGGTTATTAATCCACAATCTTTCTTTATAATCTAAATAGATAAGAAAGCGAAAAGATAACTTATATTAGAATTATAACTGGGATAGATTTCTGTAAAAAACAAAATCCTGGGAGATTTTTCAGTTACTATACTTATATTAACATACTATACATAAATATATAGGATTTTCATGCACTATATATTCAAACTGAAATTTTAAATCTGTAAATGTACAAATTAATTAATGCTATGGTGGGGTTGATCATCGCTTTGTTTAACGGGGGCTTCATGTTAATTAACAAAGCTATTTTTTGACACAAAGATTTAGTTTGCAGGAGCGTTTTTACAATATACTGGTTGAACCTTTTTCCAACGCAATATCGGGATAGATGAATGGTGTTGATGTGGACAGTAGCGATGGCACTGCAGTCTCTAAAGTATGCAACACTCGTCCATCCTGATGTTTTCGGTCCCTGACCAAGTTGCTAAGTATATTTAAATATAAAAACAAAGCAATTAAAAATAAAGAGAAAACAATAACAAAAATTTAAAAAATGCAAAAATTAAACTTCAATTGTTCTTGCTTGGCTGAAAAGAAAAAAGATAAAAGTCAATAATTTTTTTAATTAAAAGTTTTTAAGAACTTTCCCGTGGTTTCATTAAATCTGCAAATGTGGAAATCTTCGAAGGTTCGAATCTTCATATCTGCCTAATTTTTTGACATCATACCTATCATTACATCGGACCTTCAAGATTTCGTAAGTGCAAAAATATTTTGGGTGCAGTTTCATTCCTACTCCAAATTTGGCTTTTTTGGGTAATTTGTCTCCAAAGTAATATTTCTTTGCTTCTTTTCTCTATTTGTTGTATTGTTTTTACTTTGTTCTTGTAACTGTAAAATGTTTGATTTTGTGTTTTCTCTCATTTGCTGCTTATTTAGAAGTGCCGATTGGTATTTTTCCTTTTCCAGAAGTTCTTAGATTTTGATGTCATTTTTATTTTTCATTTTAATGTCTGTTAAAAGCTCAAATAGTATTTGGTTGTGATTTATACGGTGGTTTTTATAATTCAAGTAGTGATGGAGTGTGCTTGTACCATTGATTAAGATTTTCAAGTATTAGTTTTGTTAAACCTGATATTAATGTTCCTTGAATTCTTTCGACTTGTTCATTGCCACGCGTTACTCCTGAGGTGATTAAAATAATTTTGATGTCTTCCTCCATGCAATATTTTTGAAATTCTGTGAGAGTAATAGCTGGTCCTTTATCATATTATTAATCTTGGGATTCTGAAATTTACTCACTTTAGTTTAATTTTTTCTAAGGCATCATGTGAGGAAGTGTATTTGACTGGATAAAACCAAACAAAGTTTGTGAGAGCATCTACTATCGTAAAATTGTGTTTGTATATTTGTTGGTGGATAAAAGTGATTCTAGGAAATCTATGTGGTATAGTCAAGTAGTAAGTTTTTTCTTGTATTGGATGTGGAAAACTTTCCTGTTTTACAAGCAGTTTTTTTTTATGAAAGTGTGCATTGAATGTATTGTTATTTGACTAAATTTTCTGTTTTGTTTATGATAAAATGTTCTTTAGTATGTTCAAGTTGTATAATTTGTTCTTGCAAATCCAGTGGGACTACAAAAAGTTCTTGATCGTTCACCACTTATAAAAAAAATCATTTTTAATGTCAAATCAGTTTAAATAGATGTTTGATGTAGTTGCTTGATGTTTAGTTGACTGATGTATACCCTCATCTATACTTTGTGCTTCTTTTATTTTTATGTTGTTTCATTGTATTGTATCACCATCATTGGGTAACGGTTGAGAGTATCAACTTTCTGCATTTGTCGTCCTCGTCGGTAGAGTATCACATAATCAAAATTTTCGAAAAAGAGATCCCATCGTGTTATTTTGGGTAGAAGGTCATTTTTGGAAAGCTTAACAGTCTGTGTAAATTTGCAATTTTGTGCTTATGATGTAGTCTCGGAATCCTTTCAATGCAGTGCTATCACTAAAACTTCTAGTTCATAACTCGAATACTTCTCCACCCGTGAAAATGTTTTTCTTTTCATGTATTGAATGGAAATTATTTTGATAATCCAGTTGAATGAGTATGGCACCAAATGCTTTCGAACTGCCATCGTGGTGTATTTGTAGCTGGGAATTCTGTTCAAAAAGATGAAGTAAAGGCTCTGGTGTTAGGATTTGTTTCAAAATTTGGAAAGCTTGTTTTTGTTCATGACCAAATGTAAATAAGGTTTTGTTTCGTATAAAGTCACTTAAAAGTTTTGCTATTGATGTATAATCTTCAATAAATTTTTTGAAGTGACGAGTTGATCCTAAGAAAGATTGATTGTGTTGAATTGTTTTAGGTCCAGGAAAATTCATGATTGTTGTTGATTTAGAATTTCAGGGACAAATGATTCCTTGCTCGATTATATGACCTAGAAAATTTATCTTACGATGCAGAAAATTGCACTTTTTAATGGTTAACTCTAATCCAAAATTCGAAGCGTCTTAGAATGCTTTTTTTAAGCTTTAAAATTCCTACAGATTCAGTTTTTGATGTTATTACGAAGTCATTCATGTAAATAATAACAGTATTGTCTTTGAGTTCCTTAAGACAGTTTAAACACAATTTTGAAATAATTGGGGCAGTTGCATAGACAAAAGGGAACTTTTAGGAATTCATATTGCCCGTTGTTCATTATAAAGCTGGTGATTTGCGAGTACCAGGGTCAATAGATAAAGGGAAAAAAACTTGAATTTCGATAGAGGTTTGAAAAAAATTGCTCTTTCTACGTTATCAAAAATGTCTTCGATGAGGGGTAGTGTGGAAATCTTTATTTAACAGTCTTTGGATTAACAGCACGGAAATGAACACAGTCTTATTGATTTATCTTTTTTTAAACTAAGACCAATAATACGGTGAAATCCGAATTAGGTTCACAAATAAGGTAATCGTTTAGTCATCGTTCAATCTGCTTTTCAACCATATTTTTTCCATTTGTCCTAATTTTCTTGATGGAAATGTGATAGGTGTATCATCGGTTAGAATTATTCTCATACGTAAATTTATGCCAATAATTTTATTCGATTTATAAGATTTGATTTTTTGTTATACTTGTTAGCGTGTATTAACGTTTAAATTCTGTGATAACTCAACGCCAGTGTAAATATTTAAATTCGATGGATAACAGTCTTTATTTTCGAAAAATGATCATTCGGTTGCCTCATATAAATGATCGCATCCATTTTGAAAATAGGTGACTGTGTTTACATCAGGAGTTTTACTCTCGGCACAAAGTGATATAGTTAAAGTGTTGAGTGACGTCCCTTCTTTATGTGGTGATAGTAGTTTGGCATCGCCTTCATAATTGGATACAAAATTATGAACAGAAGTTTCCACTTGATATTCATCTAATAATCTTGTGATTTTTTTATTAGGAGTGCTCTTATATATCAGTTCAAATGCTTTCAACCCATTGAGTATGACTATCATCGGATCTAATTTTAGAATTTAATCATGTGGGTGGTGAGGTTTGTTTGGTTTGTTTGTTTGTCGCTCAACGGTCATTTTTTGCACACGAGGGCTAATTAGACCGGGACTTACGGTTTAAAGTGAATTCCGAACCACTACAAACATCCAAGCCCAAGGTGGATTCGAACCCACGAATTGTGCGGGTGGTGAGGAGTATTATGTGGAAAAAAGGCTAATTTTACATTCATGTTCGCTTATTGTATTCAAATTGTTTAAATTAGTGAATATTTGCTTCATGTTATTCAGAGTGCATAGAAGGAAAAAAATATTTTTAAAATGAGTGAGATTTGACATTTGACTTTTCTCTGTCGATTCTGTATAATCTTTATATTTATAAAATGATCAAATATAGGGGGATTTATTAAATTACAATAAGGATTTTGGCATATGGCTGCTGCAACCGTTATCGGATTTTCTTGAAAATTTGGAAGGGCTAAATTTACTTTTATTAGTTGCGATTGGACTTTGCTGATAAATGTTCGTGTGAGTACCTAAATAATTAGTGTTTGATAAAATAAGACGGCATTTAATACAATGTTTGCTACAGAATCTATAAGTGTTTTTTCGATCTTACCTTTATTAAAATAGTTCCATAGTGTTATTCCTTAATGGATTCATTGAATGAGTAGCCTTCTACTTTGCAAATTGAGTGATTTGAAGGAATACTAGATCGTTGATTTGAGGTAGTTTCGTTTCTGCGGTGATATCCTCCAAGTGAGTTGTTAATTGCGCCATTTCGCGAATGGTCTATGAAATTTCGGTCATACGATTAGTAATTGCTATTTTGAAATTATTTTTTTTATGTTTGCTTTCAAACAACGGTTGGCGAATTTCTGTAAAATGATTTCATTTTCGAAATAAAATATATATCGCATTCTTTTGCTAGTTCAGTTGGTTTGAAACAGTTTTCGCTTTGAGCTATCGAAATATGTTGTTACATTTCACCGTCAAGGGTTTAAAATAATTTGTCCACTACGATTAATTCACTTAAAGTTTTAAGTTTATTAACATTACAAAGTTTGCAATAATACTCGAAAGCATTAATTATTAGTAAGGAGAAGTGCACATGAGATTCATTTGATAAGTGCTGAGCTCTACAGAAATTTATCAAGCCTTCTTAGAAGTTTGCTTGAAATAAACGTAAAATAACATATTTAACTTTTTTGTAATCTTGAAAATTTGTTTTCTGAGATGTAAAGTAATATGCTGCTAGCTTTTGCACCGAAAATATTGATTAATATCTCCGATTTTGATTTTTATGGAATATTTATAGTTGTGAAAACACATTAAGGTTATAAAAGAATAAATTAAAATTTTAATGTTTGCAATAGGACGGACATACTAAGTGTTTTGATGGATTATAATTAGACTTTCTAGATTTGCTGATAAGATTTCAATTGGTGTGATCTAGAATCGAGGTGATGGTGATTAATGCGGGAGTAAATTGTTGCTAGCTATATTTCTTTTTCAATTTGTATCAGTTTGTTTTTTCTTTGTTGATTGTTCAATTTCTTTTATTTCCTTGACAATTAAATAAATCATATCTTTGATAAAGTTATCTTTAAAAATATTTTTTAATGTTCTACGGTGATTGCTGCGGCTTTCTATACGATGACGATGATGATGCTGAAGTAGGAGAAATAGGGTATTGGTCACAGGTGGGGTAGGACAGATTTTTTGTCATTGGATGCTTCTTACGATGAAAGATGCCTGTTTAAAATTGTACGATATACGTCGAAATTTGTCTTTCAGTGGTGATGTTGTCTATTGGCTGTTGGGATGATGAGGTCAATTTTCAGAGCGAGGATGTTGGATCTTGTCTGGTGGGGCAGTTGAATTGGTACCATGGTGGTATTAGTTCTTTTCCGTTAAAGCGATAATTTATCTCTAGAGCAGCAGCATTGTTTGTTGGTTGATTGGGTGGTTGAATTGGTCCTCAGAGTGGCAGTACTGGCTCTTTGCAGCAACAATTGTGAATGATGAGGCAAGGGTGTTGGCCGACGCTAGATATGTGCCATTGAGACTTTCAATAGTCTTCAAGTTTAAAAATAGCTATGAAGATAAAGATGAAAATCAGAGGGATCTGCTATGTTATAGTGGGCATATCTAGGGGTTTGTTGAAGGGGAACTGCATGTTAATTACTAAAGCAATTTAATGATTCAAATGTTTATTTTACAGGAACGTTTTTACAATATGATAGCTAATCTCTCTCGCGTGTAACGCCGTGGCAGATGAGTCGAGCTGATGTAAGCAGTAGCGGTGCGCTACATTCTCTGATTTATGCAAGACACACACACAAATATATATGTATATATATACATATATACACACACATATATATATATATATATATATATATATATATATATATATATATGTATAAATGTATGTATGTATGTATGTACGTATGTATGTATAAATATATAAGTGAAACTTCGATAAAGTGAAATTTTCTCTAAACATTGCTAGGTGGTGTTCTGTATAAATCTTTAGAATCTTCCATAGAATTTTAAATTTATACACGAGTATTATTGAATCAATATATGTTTATTGATTTTGGATTTATTAATATTTGTAATTTTTCTATTAATAATAAATACTTTTTAAAAATTCTAAGTTCTAAAAGCTACTTCTTTGCTGCCGTAAGAAGAAAATTCTAAACTATGATATCATTGATTTATACTTATTTTATAGTATATTATTAAAAACATTTTTATATTTTTTCTAGTTTCTTTGAAAGAAATTTTTTGTGATTAGATTACTGTTTTTAAAAATGCTCTTCAAAAAGTCAAGATTATTTAGAAATTTATTAAAATTTCTGAAATTTAAAATTTGAAAAGAACAATCCAGGTCTAAAATACCCCATACATTATTTCTTTTCTTGAATGAAGAACTTTTCTAAAACATTTCAGTGTAAAATAAATCCAAATCAATATCCTGTGAATTTCTACTATGAACAGAATGAGTAGTAATGAGCATTCTCTCCAATCCATTAACTAAAATAGAGATCCTTATTGTCAGAGTTGATTTTAATGAAAAGGGAGTCGTACTGTTGAACAAATTCTTACATTTATAGCAAACATCAAGTACCATTTGGAGAAATAGTCCTGATGTGTAGAAAATGTTTAAGGAATCGCTTAGAGGTTTATCATTTAAAATGAAACTTATTGATCTCGTATTACATTAATGATGATATTGCATCTGTATGCTGTTTAGTCTTGATTGACTGTTCCCATTTTTTCCCCAGTATTCTTTCAAATTAATTTCTCTTTCTTTGAAGCAAATTAGACTCGAATGTAATTTTTTACAGAGATAATATCAGGCAATCCACAATATTTTCTTTGAAATCTGCGTGTTAAAGAATGGATAAATACTTCACATTTTGTGTCCTTTTAATGTCCATTTTTGTAAGTCATTTATATCTTCAAAAACGGACATAAATATTAAACATTTTTGGGTTATTTTAGACATAATTTCATTAAAATGATGTTTGAAAATTATAATTTAATCTATTAATTCATGCTGATTTTTAAGCATATATATTTTAAACATTACTGAGATATTTTCTTCTCACTACAAAAGGCTTTATACAACATACTGTATGTTGTTTGAGAAGTACTTCAACAATAACCCTCATTTTAATTCCAATATTCACAACATTTTTAATAATGAGTTTGAAAGGAAATACAATAAAACATATCATGATAAAAATATAGATTTTCAGGAAATTAAAAATATAGGTTTGTTGACAATCATCAGATTTCCAACTATACAAATAAATCTATTATAAATGAACATTTCTTCGTAATGCTACGTAAATATGTAAAGTATACTCGACTTAATCTAGTCAAAATTCATGAGACTTTTACAGGTCATCATGAAATTTGAAAGCATTTATTTGTAAAACTTTAATTTATGGCATTTAAATACATATTTTAATTATTTGGGTTGCGGTTTATCGGTTCAATTTTAGTTTTATGTTTATTCTCCCATCAGCTAAATTTCTTCTACACTTTAGTTTTGGTATGCTATTAGCAAAATATTATGTTATTAGCAAAATGTGTTGAAAATGCTTTTATGAGAAATTTATTTTATTGTTATTATTAAGAAGACTAGGATATGAACAATATATAAGAACACATTTTACCATTAGAAAACAATTTGTCTGTAAGAAAATTTGAAATAATTTGGAATAAATTTTTAAGTGTAAACAAAAAAAATGCTAACTTTACACTTCTTACATTCTTTTCTCTTCATTTCTTAACTTATAACTTTTTACTTTACATTCTTTTATCTCATTTGATTAGATTTATTTCGGAAAGGCTAAATCTGCCTTCCAGTGTTACATAATGCGTATGATTAAATCTCAATTTGTCAAATCTGCTAAATATATTAAATTGATAATTCCGGATTTTGATTTTATTATGAGTAAAGTTAAATTATTTGTAAAATTTATTAAGTATTTAAAAATCTAGGAAAAAATATCCAGATGTTTAAAAATATTACTTTATACTCATATCATACATTATAGTATTTAAGTCATACTTACATACGATATATACTCAAATAGGAAAAATAATTATAAACCAAATTTTTATAGAATTTGCACATTATAATAGCGTGTTAAATACAAATGAGATTAACATGTTATTTTTTGTTTAAAATATTGATATAAAATTGAGAAACAGATATTCCTAAATATTGGTTGTTTTATTTTTGTGCATTAATTTCTTAGTATTGTTTAATAAATAGATATAATAGTTGAAATTAGATTAAGAATGGAAATTGTTTCGAATGAAATGAATATTTGGAAAAATTTAAATAAATCATAAATAATAATCTCATTCTCCATTACTTTTAAATAAGACATTTCATAATTTTTATCATCATTTTGATGCAATTCATGCAATATATTATAATATTACATATTGTTATGAAAGATTGTTCTTTTTTTAATAAGCCCTCTGCAGAAATTTAAAATTACTTTTCCTAAATATAATTACAAAAAACAAATTAAGTAAGGAACACATTTAACAAATGTACTGCAATAAGGTTCAATGCTTATTTAAAATTTTTTGCGTGATTGTTTAATTTCCGTTATGGATGATTTTAAAGAAATATATATACGAGGGTTACTCTGAAATTTTTAATATACACGCAAACAATGAATTTACAAAAAAAAATAATAACGGTTTAATTTTAAAGTACAAAGTATTTTAACTCAGTAGACGATTTTTTACTGATTTACTTCAAATTGTTTAGTGTGGAATGAATTTTAAACAGAAGAGAAAAGTGGAGTTGACGTGAGAACATTTTCGCGCTGATTTTCTATGATTTCAAAGCAGGATTTAATCAAGAAGAATGCATTCAACGGTTGCAATTAGCATTTGGTGATGAATCTCCAGCTCGTGCTGCTGTATTCAGATGGTTTAAAGAATTTAGAAGAGGTCACAATTTTCTTCAGGATGAAGAACATACAGGAAGGCCGCCGTCGGCAGTAATCCCGGATAATGCGTCTGCCATACGAAAAATGTTAATGGATGATAATCGCTGTACTTTTCAAATGACACAGAAGGAACTTAACATGGGATCCGCAGCCATACACAAAATCATTCATGAAGAATTACATATGAAAAAAGTAGTTTGCCGTTGGGTTTCTCATAATGTAAGTGAGCATCAAAAAGAGGAGCGTGTCAGAATCAGTAAAGAAACTCTTAATATGCTGAATGATTGTGGCCACCGCATCATTTCTAAAATTGTAACAGGTGATGAAACGTACATACCGTTTTATGACGTTCCAACACGTCAAGAAAGCAAAGTATGGGTCTTTGAAGATGATCCCACGCCAACAATGGTGAAAAAACAACGAGCACTGAAAAAAGTGATGTATGCCGTTTTCTTCAGAAGTACGGGATTGGTCAAAACAATCAAGTTGGAAGGACAGAAGACAGTAACAGCAAACTGTATACCACTAAATGTAAATTCTACAAGAGCTGAATGTTAGGGGACTAATACTTCACCATGACAATGCATCTTCACATACAGCCGGATTAACAGTTGAGTTTCTTAAACAAAAACAAATTAAAGTGATCGAACATCCGCCGTATTCACCTGATCTAGCTATGTGTGACTTTTGGTTATTCTTTAATCTAGAAAAGAACTTACGTGGACGTCGTTTTCATTCAGAAGAAGAGATTGATGTGGCTATAAATGCATTTTTTCATCTATTTAAAGAAATAATTGGCTTGAGGCATTTAAACTGTGGAAAATTCGTCTACAAAAGTGCATTGATGCTGGAGGAGACAACTTTGAACACACCTAAAATTTTGTAAGTATAACTTTAAAAACCTAGTTGTATCTCAAAAATTTCAGAGTGACCCTCGTATGTATGTATATATATATATATATATATATATATATATATATATATATATATATATATATATATATATATATATATATATATATATATATATATACAGTAAGAACCCGCTTAACGTTGTTTCGTTTAGCGCTGTTTCGGTTTAGCGCTCTTTTATTTCAACTCGGGGATTCCACGAAATCGCTCGCAGCATACGGGGATTCCCCGAAATATTATACAGCGATAGGTTTCAAATACATATCCGAAAGAGTGTACTTGTGTTTCTTGTTTGGTGCGGTATTGTACAGACATATTTTTATTATTGGAAACATTTGTTGACTTTATTGTAAGTAGGTATTAATTACATATTTAATACTATATTACAGTGTCAAATATTTTGATCTATAGTTTTTACTATGGGTGATAATGAAAAAGAAAAGAAAGAAACCAGAAAAAGCATTTCCCTCAAAACTAAAATAGAAGTGATTAGAAGATTAGATTCTGGTGAACGTCAAACTCTAATTAGTGCTTCATTGAATTTGCCAACTTCAACAATAAGGACCATCATGAAGAATAAAGAAAAAATACTGTCATCGGAAACTACAACTACGTCAAGCTCTGCAACTAAAATTACCCATTCTAGAAATAATATCATAGAGGAAATGGAAAAACGACTGTCTATATGGATTAACGACGAAATTGACCGCAATATGCCATTAAGCCAATCTATCATAATGGAAAAAGCTAGAAGAATTTTTAATTACATTATGGCTGAGACAATTGACACAAGTGAAACTTTCGTTGCTAGTCGAGGATGGTTTAATAGATTTAAATATCAAAATAACCTTCACAACATAAAAAATACAGGAGAAGCAGCAAGTGGTGATACAAAAGCGGCGGCTGAATTTCCAGCGATATTAAAAAAATAATTGAAGAAGGAAACTATCCTCCAGAATTGGTTTTTAATGTTGATGAAACAGGCTTGTTTTGGAAAAGAATGCTGAAACGAACATTTCTATCCCGTGAAAAGAAACGGGCACCAGGATTTAAAGCTGCAAAAGATCGCTTAACCCTTCTACTAGGTGTTAACGCAAGCGGAGATTTTAAATTAAAACCATTACTAATTTACCATTCCAAAAACCCAAGAGCGATGAAAGGCATATCTAAATCAACTTTACCTGTAATTTGGAAGTCTAATAAAAAATCATGGATAACTGCGTAAATTTTCCAGGATTGGTTCACTGAACATTTCTGCCCAGAAAACATAGGCCTTTCTTGGAATGAGGTAACAGAAAGATCTTTGAAAGGAGTATGGAAGAATATTTGGCCTGATTTAAGTAAGAGCGATGACGTTGGACACTCTGTCGATGTGGATGAAATAGTTGAAGAGATAGTGAAATTAACGAAGCAAACCGGTTTTGAAGGGGTAAATGTGGAAGATGTGGAAGAAATAATTCAAGAAGCAGCGGCTAGTCTTTCTAATGATGAGCTCAAGGAATTAACTGAACAAGAAGAAAACAAAAATGTTGACAGCAGTTATTCAGAAGAAGAGCAAAAAGAACTTTTGATGGCGTTTGTAAAAAGGAGTTTGTCTACCATAACTGAAATAATGGATCAAATCATTGAAAATGATCCGAATTTTGACAGGAGCTCAAAAGTAAGGCGTGGTGTTAAAGATGCTCTATCCGTTTATGAATTACTTTTAAGAGAACAACGCAAAAGAAAAAGGCAAACAACATTAGATGCTTTTGTTACAAAAAGGCAGAACACTGAAAACGTGGAAGGCTAACTAAATATGACTGACTTAGAATTTTATTTGTTTTTTTAAGAATATTCGTTTTGTTATTTATATTTTGTTTTTATTTTTACAAGAAATAATACTGTGGTATTAATTTGGGCTTTAAGAAATAAATGTTTGGTTTTATTTTTATTAAAAAACATACTTTTTAAATTTAATACCTAACCAATTTCCTAGCCATCTTCCCATAACCCCAATATTTACATGTAAAGATAGCCTCGTTTAGCGCTGTTTCGCATTACGCTCTACTTTGATGGAACGTATCCCCCGCGTTAAGCGAGGTCTTACTGTATGTATATATATATATATATATATATATATATATATATATATATATATATATATATATATATATATATATATATATATATATATATATATATATATATATATATATATATATATATATATATATATATATATATATATATATATATATATATATATATATATATATATATATATATATATATATATATATATATATATATATATAAACAAGTTAACTTGATCATTTCTTGATCTATTATTGCGAATCCAGCCAGTTGAGGCCCAAAAAAAAAAAACCATATTCTTTAAGGAACCAGTTCAGCCTATTGACTTTGAGTCTTTTTGTCACTTTCTCAAGAAGCCTGTAAGGTATATGGATGATAGCTGGGTGTTTGTCTCAAATGAATATTATTAGTCTTTTAATTTAATTCAGTATTATGATGGCGAATTTCCATTGTGGCGACACTGATCCGGTTTTCCATATCTAGTTGAAAGCCAGTAAGACAGATCATTTTGCAGTTTTACTTAAATGTCTCAAGAATTAAGCAAGTTTATCTTCCCCGAGGAATTTCTTCATTCTTAAATTTTGCATGATTCATGATTTCATTCATGAATTCATGATTCAGCTCCACCTTATTGAAGGGACATTAAAAATATCTAGGTGATTAGTGTCACTTTGATTTGATATTCAATCTCTTGTATTTTCTTGATATGTCGTTACATTTCCCAAGCAAATATAGTAATTTTCCCATTGTTTTTGTATTGGTTTTTGGACAAACGCATTTTCTATGTCTTTGTTAATCACAACACCACAAGATATCCTTATTTATTTTGTTAATTGATTTGCTAAGTTGACAACCGAAATGGATCATATCTTTATTTAGTTTTTCATTAATATGAATTTCAAATTTTCACCAATCGGCTTTCTTAAAATTCCAAGATTTTAAGATTCAGTGTTGTTTGTGGTTTAGGCAAATAAAAGTCCTTACGCTATTTCTATGTTCTGTGTTCTGACCAATGATCATAATTAATTTTAATTTTGTGGTAAGACTTCTGCCCGGGATTACGGAAAGCAAATCTAGTGTGTTACAGCTTCTAATATCATGAATATAATTATGGGGGTCTACTGGGGGTTATAAATAATCTATATACCATCAGCATTTAAAAGGTCGTTAAACGCTTAATTTTTAGTACATACATCCTGATAACATCAGAGTTTTCTCATCTACAATTCCAATAGATTTTGAAGAATAGACAGAATAGACCATGCAGGCTTAATTGCTCAGGGTAAATATGGTACATAGAGAGTAAAATGAAGACCTGTTTCCCCAACAGAAATTTTCTCAATTTTACTTTTATTTGTGGTGTTCTCCATTTCTTTTTTTACAAACATCAGTTTTCTATAAGGTTTCTTCTCACCTTCACTAGTATGCTCTGGCAGCTTTTTGATATTTGGGAAGTAATTACAAAACACGTACTGGATAGGTATAGTATTTCATGTGAACCACTGTGATATTTGCTTCAAAATTGCAAATAAATGAATACTTTTTTCTTTTTAGTTGGACTAAATCATCCTTTTTCGTTGAGACAACCCATCGGCATTCTACAGCAGAACATTCAAGGAAACTGTCTGATTTCTCCTTCGTCATGAGCGAATAAATGTTGATGAAAGTTGCCAGTTGCCGGAAGTATAGATCAGTTCCCTGTCAAAACGTTTATATGGTAAAGGATGTTTAAATAAGTCTGTGTGGTATATATATATATATATATATATATATATATATATATATGTATGTGTGTGTGTGTGTGTGTGTGTGTGTGTGTGTGTGTGTGTGTGTGTGTGTGTGTGTGTGTGTGTGTGTGTGTGTGTGTGTGTGTGTGTGTGTGTGTGTGTGTGTGTGTGTGTGTAGCATATATTTCTCTAATATGAAATAAAAAATAACACTAATTTTAAAGAAACTTTATAACATTTGATTGATCGATATGATGCATTATATGGTTCAAATCTATTAAAGCGTTGATAAAAATAATGCAAATTAACAGCCAAATATTATTTCATTAAAAAAAATTAAGAAATTTATATATATATATAAAATTTGTCTTTTAAAATGATATTTGAAATAAATTTACTTTTTCAATAGTACTTTTTCACAGTAAGTTTGTTTTTTGTAAAGTATCTTGTAAAAGTATTATCTTCTTGATGTTGAACAGTTCAACAGGGTGTTCAAGCCTAAATGATATCGCAAAAATATAAGATATAAAATACAAAATGTAAATGTAATTATTAATTCAGGGATTTTTACAATGTATCGCAATTGATGAAAATATATTGGATGGAAATCATTTTATTTTTATTCTTAAAATTACAGAAACGTATACTTGTAAAGTTTTTTGCTCAATCGTATAATAATTTATATACCTGAATAATTTATAAGAATCACTTTGTTTTAACATGAATGTATGACATTTTCATTCTGTAAAATAATCACATGTAATTCTTTGACTTATATTTCATTAAGTTTGAGAATCTTTGAATGTATTTTAATAGTTACCAAGTTCAGTTATTGCTTCAGTTACCAAGAAAATGTCACTAATTTTTTTAAACAAAAAATATTTGGTATACAAGTTATATCCATGTTTTGCATTGCTAAATTAAACAGCAGAATAAATTTAGAGACTACTTTTATTATTTGGATAGATTGAATAAATGAATAATGAATTTTAAAAATTTCCAAATAAAAATATTAATTGAAATTGGATTAGAAACATCAGTTATTCATAATATTCAATGATGATTTTATTATATTATATAATTGTATTGACATTGTGTTAAATAGTTATGTTACTGATTTTGCATGCTTAAATTAGTTCAATGATTTTATATTGTATGTGTGTGTGTGTGTTTGCTTCTTGCAATTCTCTTAAAATAAATAATAAAGAAAAGCGCAACTTGTGTAAAGTAAATAAAGAATGCTGCAGAAGCAATGTAAATCTAGTTCTAATATATGTTAATCTAGTTTTATATTAATAAAATCAAACAAATGTTTAAATAATTTTGAAAAAACTCGAAATAGTTTGGATCATATAATGAAATTGAGGAATTTTTGAAGATAATTACAATGTCCTCAAATATCTATATTAGATTCAGATTGAAAATTTCAGCATTTTATGATTAATCTTAACATAATATAAATTATTACAAAATGTTAATAAAACTTTATGAAATCAACATTAGTCCATATTTTTATATATCATTACAATTATTTATTACATTTCAGATCAAAAATACTTTAACATAGACACTAAAATTTGAAAATTATACAATGTTATTTCGTAGATGTATTCCTGATGCGGCTTTACGAATTACAAAAAATATTTCACTATGTTTTTTTTTTCTAAATATAAAATCTTTTATTTATCTGATATATTTTTGAATACTTACGCCAATAAGCATACAAATGGATTTAATTTATTTTTTAAGAGATTTTAGCATTTAAATTTCAATATTATGAAAAATAACGAATGTTTGTCAGATCTTTGTGATAAAAAAATCACTAGTCTATTTTCTTTTCTAAAGTATCAGTAATAAATACATTACATTTGAATAATGAAATGTTTTCATTACATAATAAAATGAACTTTTATAAATCACTGTTAAATTTTATTGCAAACTGAAATTTAATTTACAATAAAAGGTATATTGAATTAATAGTTGGGAAGTATGATTTTATTATTTAAACATTGTGTTTGAAATATTTTTCTTTGTGTTCCCGACTTATCTTAGGAATTTTACAATTACACAAAATAGTAGAAAATACATCAGAAAAGTCCGAAGTGGCTTAAAGTACTATACTATTTTTGACTTTTGGTAGATATTTTCGAAGACATTTTTGCAATTACTGATTTTATGACAAGAAAAATGTGTTTGTGGAAATAACAATATGAATACATTTATTCATAGCAAATGGTTTATAATTCATTAGTTATCAAAACTCTTTTGCCTGTTCTTTTACATTTCTTGGTAATATTAAAATATCAACAAATGTTTCAGAAAAATATGAATTAATGCTCATGTGAAACATTATTTAATTCGAAAATTATTTCTTTTGAGGAGCTTATAAAATATTCCAGTCTTCAAGTTGGCTTCTAATTTACTTAAAGTTTACAACAGTTCATCTTTTCACTCCTGTAATCGAGTTTAGGAAATTCCTTACATGAAAATGCAATTATTCATATTAAATATATTCACTGCAACGTCTGTTAGCAGGCTATTAATAATGACTCGTTACCTCTAAAGTTAAAGTGTCAGAGCAGTCAATTTCTACAGTGAATTAATTTTAATTGACATTTAGATCCAGTATGTAAGTAGTAATTTAGTTAATATCACACAAAATTAGTGCTTCTTTAGTAAAACTTTAAGATGATGAGCTTTAAGTAATTAAAGTCAAACATATAACATGCAAAAGCTCAAAAATAAAAAAATGTATAAAAATTATTGATTTTTGCTTAAATTTTTAAAAATTTCTAAAGATGATTTTACTAAAAATAAATAAAACTCATATTTTTAAATAGTTTAAGCATTTCTGATAAACATTTTTTAATATATTTTGATATAAAAATATATGTTGACGAATATGCTTATGAGAATTTTGTATCAGTAAACATGTTTACAAATATGTATTTTTATTATACATACTTCTTGCCTTTTATTGAACAACATACATGAGTTAAAATGATATTCAATGTTGCAAAATGTCAATTATATAATACTATGTTAAATTTTGTTTTGTTTTTTAACAATTCATTTTCAGTTCTTGTAGCATGGATTGGAATTTATAAATTAAAACAAAATACTTTTTTTAAAAAAATAATTCACTAATTATTTAATTATTTTAATATTAAATAAATTAAAATTTATTATGACTATAACATATTCTCACAAAATGCAAAACATGATGAATTTTTAGCTTTAAGAACATAAATTATAAAGCATTAAATTCAATAATACGAATCATTATCTTAAATTTTTTTCAATAGTTTTGTTAAATACCTTCCTTAATAAAAGGAATTAGAATATTTCTTCAGTAGGAATATAAACTTCTGGCATTTTCTTATGTTTTCAACAGTAACTCTCATTATAATAATTTGAATACTGCTTAAAAAATCAAATATTTTAATCAACTAAAACATATATATATTTAAAAATGTAATGAATGTATATAAAAATGTAATGAAACCTCAATACAAAAATAATTTAATTTTTTTAACTTGCACATGTCTTATTGTAGTTAGGAAATAGGATATCTTTAAATTAGTTCATAATACAGTAAAATTATCAAGTGTAGACCATGTTTTTTTCAACGTATCTGTGTGTGGATATCTTGTAAGGTATTAAAATTTCTTTAAATTGTTGTATTGATTTTTAAAATTTAATTAAATGTTTATTTCAATATATCTGGTTGATAATCTTATTTAATTTGAGTGAAACTTATTTTATTAAAATACGACTTTCTAAAAAAGTGGTTTTCTAAGTGCAAACATAATAGATGTGCTTGTGTTTATAAATATTCATTATAATAATGAAATTGAAAAATCCAACTTCTTATTTTACTTATTTAAAATATATACTATAAAAGTTAAAGTTTTGCACAAGGAATAAATATTATGTTTACTGAAAAATGTAAAATATATGTAGTATTAATATTGGATAACATATATTATTGCATTTATGACGTTATTAAAAAAACGATTATGTTGTAACAAAATATTATGACCATTATAATTTTTTCCTAAATTACTCTAAAAACATAAAAAAGCTTCTCATTTAAAAATGTCATTTAATTTATAAAAATATTTTGATACAATAATATATATTTTATTTACTTATATTTAGAAACAATGAAATTATGATACTGTTTGAACATAAATACTGAGAAAAAATTTATTAAAACTTTTTATAAATGTCAAACTTTCAAGAAAATCAAACTTTTTTAAGAAAAATACAATCCTGTTTGAGGAACATTTTTTATATTCCTTAAAGAAATAAATTTTTTTATTTTTATCAGAATTTTAAGAGAAACATTATGTTGAACCAAACATTGGTATAACCAAAAGAAAAAAATTAATTAATGATATTTTCTTCAAATAGTCTTGATAAAACAATACTTTCTTATTTTACATGTCTAAAAACATTGTAATTTAACAAAACTAATAATCTTGATTCTAATCAGAAGAAGAAATAAAAATTAAAAGTGGAATGATGAATATCTAATTTTAAAGTTTTGTAAAAGAATATTTCAAAATAATAAAAAAAATGTTCAAGAAGCCAATGGATATAGAGAAAAATATTTTTTCTGGGTGTAAAAATGTATTTTTTTTCAAAGACAGTCTTAATAAGAATAATTTATATAAGAACATAAAAAAATTATTATTGGAAGCAATTTAATTTAAAAAACCTAATAACAAAACCTACAAAGCTTATTAATCAAGCAAATATTAATATATATTATCAAAGTATAAGTGAAAAGAGCATAAAAAATAAAGAAAACATTAAAAGAACTAAATAATTTCCAGTAATCAGTAAAAGATTCCTTATTTTTAAAATTTTTCTGTTTTTAAAAGTTGAAGTCTTAGATTTTTTCTAATCTATTTATTACCTATTTATAATTATTTACTTTTTATTTATAAATTTAGGTATAATTCTGATGATTATAAACTCTGATGAATTTAATTTTTAATATAGGTAAGTTCATATCATCCAGGCATGTTATACAATACTTTTGTTGTAAGGTATATTTGAAAAATTATTTATATAAAAAAATTCGTATTTCATGGTCACTAATATAGTTAAATCACTAATGAAAAATAAGCAAATAAAAAGTAAAAGAGTTATATCCTAACATAGGAAAAATAACAAAGCTAAATCGAAAATCTTGCTATCAGTTAAGGGCAATTGGAACATACAGTTTTTGAATTCAATTGAATTTGAGTTAACTGATTGAGAAAAATTGGTGGATTTACTTTGTAGTGGAACAATTTGATGGATCTTATCTTCCAATTTTGATTCTTATGTTCACATGCTTAAAAGAAGCACTTTCGTTCAGCAGAGTACATTACTTAAAAGAAGTACAAAAGAAGGAATTCGCTTACGTTGTGGTTAGCTAATAACAACTGATTCAACAATTTCTATTCTTGTTTTTTTGAAAAGAAATCAACAACATTGCATAAAAAGGGAATTTAAATTTTTTAATCATTATATCTTAATAGTGAAATACAATTTTGGATAACAAATAAAGTATTGAATAAAAAATATATGATACGATTTCTAGTTAAATATCTGCTACAAAGGCTACGAGAACTAAATACTTTTATTACTTATTAAATATCAATCAATATGGAGTTCTATAAATTTTTTAAGTTTAATGATTTCCAAAAATTTGAAAAATTTTGATGTTTTCATATTACGAATATTTAAACTTCAAAGATGTTAAGAAGCTTTGTCAAGATTTGAAAATTTGGTGATTATTTTAAACGACGATTATTTTCGAAAATAAATTTTGAATAAAACTTAATCATCTAATCATTAAAGGTTCAAGTATAACCTTATCTAATCACTAAAGGCTCAAGTATAACTTTATCTAATCCCTAAAGGCTCAAGTATAACTTTGTATAGCAAATAACACAAAGTCATATTTCCGTTAAACATTTTCATTAAAACTTGGTATGACAATTTATTTCAGTAATATTTCAGTCTGTAAGTCATATATTGTCAGTTTATCAGTTATAGAGCAGATAATTTGATGATAGACAATTTTCCTGTAAACGATCATGTAAATAAAATATTTCTAAAACTGAAGCTTCATTAAATTTCACATCTTGTGCCAATATTAGGAATGAAGGCATAATATAACCAGATATTTCCAATATAACACGAACATTCATTGATAAAGATGATTGAAAATAAATAATTTATTTAATTAATTTGTCAATCACATAAATAAAAGAGGAACTATTTAAGATTAAAACTCCTGAAAACGCTGCTATAGGAGAAATGCAAATTTTAATAAAGTTTTTAATGACTGAAACTTAATTTATATAGCTGAAATCTTTCTTGAATAAATGAGATATATTTTAAAAATATTTGATTTCAAAAGTAATTACTTTCAGAATACTTAATTGAAATAATTTAAATGTTTACAAGAGCTACATTCATAGTAAAAATAAGAAATTAATAATTACTGCAAATTTATACCAGTTAAACATATATCGCTATGAAAATCGTATGCCTTTCCGAATTTATGCAATGAAATATTTAATAGTAAATAATACATCTATTTTTTTGAACAGTAAAATATGATTTAAAATTTTTCTTAAATCAATCGTAGTCGAATATTTTTTGAATGAACATTATTTTTACTTTTAACTATTTTATAGCTTTTATTTCTTAATATATTAAATTAGTAAGGAAATGTTAAAAAGTATTAATATCATTTAACATTATTCGATATCATTATTTTGAAATTAAATTAACAAGCATACCTTCTTTTGAATCAGATATGTTGCAAATGTTTTTTTTACTGCTATTCATTAATATTAGGTACATGTTATACTAGTATTCAGGAGAAATTTGTATAAAAATATTTCATCCTGGAAGACATATCAGTGCTTAATTATGACTTTTATTCAGATAAATAATTGATTTTTAACTTTAGTCATTACATAATAAGCTTAAAATCACTTAGATTATATGAATATATTATAAAATATTAAAATTAGAAAAACATTTTTTGCAGGTTTCGACAAAACAAATTGCATTAAATCTTATATTTTGTCATTCTTAAAATACACTTGTAGCCACACATGCCTTCATTTAATTAGCTTAATGATTTCATTTTTGTTAATTAAATTAACACAATAAATAAAGCTGAATTTAATTACATTAAAACAAATATGATGTGAATAATATTATTTAATATTTGTCTAATATAAATAATTTCTTATATTATTTTAAATTTTACAAATAAGAATTAATGTCGTGTAATATATGATAAGTAAATAAATGATACATTCTTCAATTAGAAATCACTAATTAGAGTAATTTTAAAAATAAAGTAGAATTATAATTGTTAAGTATTAAATTTTGATGAGTTAAAAATAATAAAATTTTCATTACCTGCTCTAAGATAAAATGCTGTGAATAGAAGCACACAAGTAAGTATTTTATTTTTAAAATATATTTAAGATGTAACTTAAAGAGGAAGATAAAAATATTATTCTTAATATATGCTTCAAAATGAAATTTACTAACTAAAACAAGCTATTTAGGATTAAATTAACGTCAAATTTAATATATTTTATTTAATTATCAAATTCCATATTTTAATTTTAATTATACTAATAAGTAGTTTGAATATATTGCTATATTGCTCATATTTTTTAAATTTTAATTTTATTCAGGCAATAAATATAAATTTAACAAAAATCTCGTAATAACGAATTCTTCAGTTGATTCAGTTCTTATAAAGCAATGAATTAATTTCGAAGTTAAAAAATCATAATGGAAATTAATATTTTAACTTAAAAAATTTATTTTATTTATTTAAAATAAATTTAATTTTGAAAATATAATTTATCATAATATCTTCAATATATGCCATGAGCGTTTAAATAAAACATATAATTCTTAAATTAAACTGAAGATAATACTTAGAAAATAATTCTCCAGTGAATAATAGAATATAATTTGTGCATTCGCAAACGCTTTTCGAAGAATGGTTGAATTTATACGTACATTTAAGTGAGATATCCACTAGGTGAAAAAGAGTTTAAGTAATATATTTCTAAGAGGAGATGTGTGTGTGTATGAACTTGAAAGGTCTAGATTGCGTGCTGTAGTCGATTACAAGTGAAAATTATCTTATCACTACACAAAATGCATGAGTGCTGGTTGGGTATTATCATAACTCTTTTATTTCATTTCCAATAATAATAAAGTTTCTTTAATGTTTGTATGCACTGTTAAAGAAAATGTTGTGTGACACTAATCGTGATAATTAAGCAACTACATGATTACGAAATGCAATAAATAAAATGTAAGAAAAAATTTTTCAACAAAATAGCGTAAAATGATAGAATGAATTAACATAAGGATGTAAACATAGAATTGTACACGTGATATAAATGTTATTGGGTAAATAATTGAAAAGTTAAAACTTTTCTAAGGTTTTGATTTTGAAAATTCGTTTGATGGTAATTGCTTCATGGACTAAAAAATGAGTTTGTAGTAAACTTGAACATAAAAAAAATTAACAATCATAACAATATTTAAAATAATATAATAAAAACTGCATAACAATATGTTAAATAAAGTAAATTTTATTTAATCAACAGATTTACTCTTAAATAAATATAATAACAATAATATATCTGTTTATTTTTACTACATGCACATTAATTTCAAACACATAACATAGAGTACATTATTTTCCTTAAATAGCACTTCATTTTAAAAACCTGTTATTTTTAAAACATTTATAGCTTCTCTTTTTCAAATCAACACGATGTTTGATATCATTTAAAAATAATAGAAAAAGGAATTGTCTCACATTAAAGTAATGTATGCAATTCATAAACAGTTTTAAGGAAAGATTGTTAAAAAATACATTTTTTCAAATTGATATAAATTGTTTTTAATTCATGATTGCAATAATAAACTTGGTAAAAATATTTGATTTTAAAAACGTTTCATTATATAAAAAAACCAAATTAATGAATTTTATGAATTACCAAAATTTATAATTTCTAGTTTAATTTTTTCAAGTAATTCCTTTGAAAATTTTCTAAAGTTGGAATATTAATGAAGTGTAAAATCTGAATCTGAGGTGGAGCTGAATTATGAATTCATGAATAAAATCATTAATCATTCAACATTTAAGAATGAAGAAATTCCTCGGGGAAGATAAACTTGCGTAATTCTTGAAACATTTAAGTAAAACAAAATTTTTATTCCATATACATGCATTACAAACTAATTATCAAAGCCATTCATGATTTTGTCTGTAAACCTTTGTGGTATATAGATTTCTGACTTTCATTGCACTATTTCACAACTATTTTATAACCATTAAGTAGTAAATTTTTTTTTCATTTACCAAATTTAATCTAAACGGTTTTATTTTAGTAATAATTCAGAAGAAATCATATTATTCAAATATATATGTCTACGCGTCAATTTACATACTTCTCCATCTCTTTCTCTGTCTGTCAGTCTCTCTTTCTTATCTGTCTATCTTTCTCTCTCTTGTTTATCTCTCTCAAAGAGTAAGGTTTGTATTTTGTAAATAAATTTGGAAAATCATTTTCAACGACATAGCAGAGCAATACATATTTTTGCTACAGAATATGTTTTCTTTTTACTCTATCATATACATCAACCATTTTCCAAGATCTGAGAAAACTGAAAACTGATTATTGAAAAATCTTATGCTATTTATTTATGATTTGGACATAAGCAATAAAAGTTTATCTATCTATCTATCTATCTATATATATATATATATATATATATATATATATATATATATATATATATATATATATATATATATATATATATATATATATATATATATATATATATATATATATATATATATATATATATATATATATATATATATATATATATATATATATATATATTAAAATTAAATCAAGAGAATTCCTAACATCGAGGCTGTAGTTGAAATTCATTTTTTCCTTCTTCTGTATCAAAATACGTCTTTATTTTGGTCATATTAAAAGACATTTTCACCAAATTCAGTGCAATTTTAATTCTATCATGATGTTATCACAGATTTTCTTAAAAATAATTTAAAAGTATATGTACTATTTTGATTTTTCTCTATACGCGCAAAATTTTGGTAGAAATTATCTTTTTCATTCTTCCAATATTTTTTATTTTAATTATTTGGTATTTTTATACACATCTTTAAAGGAATGTTTTTCATATTAATTTTGTAAATTCTGAGATCATAGTTATTTCTAATCAATTTAAATATATATTTTTTAAAATTTCCAATTCTATTATTCCATAAATATTTTATTATAACTCAGACAGTAAAAGAAAATAATACAGAAATGTCATTCATTATATCTTGATTATAAAATAAGCTTATCTCAAGGGAAAAGCTATGTTCTAGCACAAAAATCTTCTCAAAACTCAACATGAATTTGAATTTAGCTTTCTCTTACAGGGAAGAAAAAATAAAAATAGTTTATTCAAAGAAAGCACCAAAAATGTATTGTTAAACAGTGTAATTCTGCACTAATTCATTAAATATAAATTACTGAAAACTTTAAGTAAATAATTTTAGTAAATATGGACAAACGAAAAATGTTTCATTTGACAAAACAAATTCATTGAAATTGATTATTGGATTTTAAACTATGTCAACAAATATTAAGGTATCTTGTTTAAATAATCCTATAAATACAAATACTATGCGAATTTAAACGTTACAATATTGTTCTTGAATTACATTATTGTCTTTTTGTCTTTTTAAATGTTTGAGAATATTTACAAGTACTGATGTTTTATACATAATTTTGTGTATTATCAAAAAGTACTTTTTTTAATTGAATTTTTTAAAACTTCTGTTTGCAATTGTCTAACACTTAGAATAAAATACACTTTTCAAGGATTTATCTCCAAATTTAATTTATAATCTATTAATATTTTTCACGACTTTCCTGCTTTCCTTATAAAGTTTTTATGCTGCAGTTATTTATTAATGTAATTCATATGTGATATACAAATTTTTGTATATGTAAGTAAGACAACATTAGGGGAAAATCCATGCAAACTTTTAATCTCTTAACAAGGAATTACCCAATTAAAAACTCGGTGAATTGAGTTGGGGAAAAAGAAATCCATTATTTTTTCGGCAGATGGCTGTACTGATAGATTTCTCGTAAAGTATCGATCAAACAATTTCAGATTTATGCTCGTTGGAAAGGTGACATTTCGCAGTAAAAAAAAATCTTTTGCTGTTTTTTGTTTGGTGCATTCAGTTGTGAGTTACAGGGTGTTAAAAATGGAAGTGAACAAAGAGAAAATTCGGTAAATTTTACAGTTTTTCTTTGACAAAGGCGAAAATGCAAGCCAGGCGGCTAAAATTGTGAATGGTGTTTATGGTTCCGATACTGTAACAGCCAATTTTGTGCAATTTTGGTTTCGTAGATTCCGTTCAGGAATTTTTGATGTTAAAGATGCACCTCGCACAGGTAGGCCGGTCGTCGAAAATGTCGATAAAATCGGAGAAATGATCGAAATTGACCGGCATGTTAGCAGTCGTAACATCACCCAGGAGCTAAAAATCGACCATAAAACTGTTTTAAACCATTTACACAAAGCTGGATTCAAAAAGAAGCTCGATGTTTGGGTGCCCCACCAATTAACAGAAAAAACATGATGGATCGAATTTCCATCTTCGAAGCCTTGGCCAAACGGAATGAGATAGACACATTTCTTAAACGGATGGTGACTGGAGATGAGAAATGGATCACATACGATAACCCTGTGTGAAAACGATCGTGGTCAAAGAGCGGTGAAGCACCTCAAACGGTGGCCAAACCAGGACTAACGGCCAGGAAGGTTCTGCTATGCATTTGGTGGGACTGGAAGGGGATTATTTATTATGAGTTGCTTCCATATGGCCAAACGCTAAATTCTGATCTCTACTGTCAACAACTGAACCATTTGAAGATAGCAATTGACCAGAAACGGACAGAATTGGCCAACAGGAGAGGTGTCGTGTTTCACCAGGACAACGCTAGGCCACACACATCTACAGTGACTCGCCAGAAACTTCGGGAGCTTGGTTGGGAAGTTTTAATGCATCCGCCATACAGTCCGGACTTGGCACCAAGCGATTATCATCTTTTTCTTGCATTGCAAAATTTCTTTAATGATAAAAAATTGGCATCTAGGGAGGATTGTGAAAATCGACTACTAGAGTTTTTTGCAAATAGAGACCAGGACTTCTATGAGAGAGGCATTATGAAGTTACCTTTAAAATGGCAACAAATCATACAACAAAACGGTGCATATTTGACCCAAATCGGACAATCCGAAGCATGTTAAATAAAGTCCTGAAGTTCATATAAAAATAATGGATTTCTTTTTCCCCAACCTAATATATATATATATATATATATATATATATATATATATATATATATATATATATATATATATATATATATATATATATATATATATATATATATATATATATATATATATATATATATATATATATACGAAAAATTTCGGACTACTCAAATTTTTCAAGGGGTTAAATTGTAGAAGCCTTTATAATGGGAGAAACTTGTCGAAATGTCCCAATTTTAAAGTGTCTAAATGTATGTTGTTGAAGGTCATGACAGCATATACATAACGTGGTAAAAGAGCATTGCTAAAGCCATATAATGCACGGAAAGAATAGCTCTGTGAAAGATATTAAGGGGATAGAAATGGACAGTAATGCTTAAAAAGCACACAACTGCAGCAAAAGTGATCACAAAGCTGCAAATTAGCATTTGAATTTTCCAAGTACAATAATTACAGTTAGAAGACACATTCATAACCATAGAATTTAAAATAAAGCAACGATTCCCAAGCTACTTTTCACAGATATTATGCCAAACACAGTTTACACGTCATCTGCAGTTGTGTCATATTCACGAAACCTGGTCGATTGGAAGAAAATTATATGAACTAACAAATAGTTTTTCACATTTTTTTCTACAACATGACTGGCGTACGTTTAAAGGACATCTGTACAACTATTTCATCATGATGCTATCTCTCCAAATGCCTAGCATACGATGCCTGTTACGATAAGGGGAAATCTTGGGTTTCTTTATATATAACCATTGCTTTGGTTTTGTTATAAATAACCTGAATTTTTTTTAAAGAAGAATCATTGTGAAAACGTACATAGGCATTTTAGCTGATGTGGTCCATCCTATGATTCTAAGTTTGTTTCCTGCTTAAGATGGAATTTTACGTGAATGCAATGCATCTTTCTCTGTAGCGAGATTTAATCACTTGTAATTCAGATATATATATATATATATATATATATATATATATATATATATATATCCGGCTCCTTAACCATAAGATGGATAATATCACCATGGAGAAAGTACAATATTCCTCTAAGCAGTATTTAGTGTTAGTATGATTCGATTTAGGGAGTATTGTCTATATTACATGCCAAAATAAACTGACAAAGGTAAACTTCGCTATTTGCTCCACCTGATAAAAAGTATGCTACATTAATAAAATAGTTTTTATAGATATGAAGAGTTTCCATTACTTTGATAACTACCTAAGAAAGTTCTCATCACATGAGTTTTCAAAAAGTGAGGTGATGAACCATTGTTTATGCAGACACTGCAAATTTTTAGGCCAAAAGAAAGACATACTCAAGGCTAGGGAACTGCCGATATGTGTTGAGAAAGGAATCTTCTTGAAATTACGAGAAAATGCACTAAATAATTATGGAATTATTTAAATTTCACTGAAAGTAAGAAGTTGTATATGTTAAAGGTTTCTACAGGGGATTATTCCATGTAAACCTGTCCCTACCTTACATATTTGGCTTGTGGAATTTTCTTTGCTCTATATACGTTGATGCTGAGTTCTGTATATGTTTATTCATCCACAAAAGTCACTTTTGCCACATTGTAATCTTTCTTCTTGGGTCACAAGATTGTTTGCTATTTCTCAGTGACTTTAGTTTTCTGTCTATAGTTCTGTCTTACTGATAACGTTTTGTTGTTTGTATTTTATATTGTCATATCCTTTGACATGGAGCCTATTCGTACCTCCAACATCAGTGGGGGTTATTGAGGCACTGATCACAGGATAGGGTCTTTCATAATCTGTTCATTGTAGAACTCCGACAGGTTTCTTATTTTTTCTTCATCAGAATAAAACAATGATCATTGATTTTTGGCACAAACGATGATGACACAAACTTGTGATTAGAAGAAACAATATAGTAGAAATAAGTGGCTTTAACGCATTTAATTTATTTCTATACTCTCACAATTATATAAATTCTTGTTTTTAATAAAATATTTTTATTATTTAGGATCTGTTTATTACAACAGTATATTTCACATTAATTATCTAAAGGGAATTTTAGAAATGAAAATATTAAAATTACTTTGAAATATCTTCTGTCGTATATAATAAATTAAAATGGTGATAGTTGAAAGATGATATTTGGATTTGTTAAGGTTTAAACTTTGATTAATATTTACATGTTAATTAATATGTTTTAATATACATTTTGAATTAGTTTAACTATCTCTTAATACCCATTTTTTAAGAAGTATTTCATCTTAACAAACATTCGAGAATATTTTCTTTATGTTATTGACATTTCGTATATTTTACTCTATGCTTCTTCTTTTTTTAATAAAAACACATTTTAATATTTAATTTTACTACTTAAAATATAGGGAAATAACCTCTAATTTAAGTAATAAGGAAAATATTGTGTTAAAAAAATTTTTTTGAATTACTTATAACAAAAAATCATGTATACCCATATTTATACAATCTATAATAATTATACTACTTACATTAATATTTATTTTATAAAATCACTTGGACAGGATTTCTGATGATCATAAATGTAAAATAATTTAAATTTTTCTGAAATTTTTCAGCATAATGCTTAAGAGACTACTAAATTTTTTTTTTCTAAGTTAATGACGACTTTTCAATTAGTGTGAGGACAAAATGTCTATCAGACACAAAATTAAATTAATACTCAATGTTTAATAAAATTATTTTTCTTTATGATGAACTGCTTTGTAATAATTAATTTTTGAAATAATACCTTAATTTTAAGAATATCATTTTGATGACATAAACATTGTTATTTGGTAAAAATAAAGGTAATTAGTCTTGAATCCATTTTAATGTTTCTGTTTTGATAATTTTTTATTCACGTATTTATAACATTGCTTATTTGTGGACTTATATATTAATTTTTGTGTATAGCATTAATAGAAAAGATACTTTTTTAATGACTATTGTTATTTAGGATTCAAATCTGTAAATTGCTTATAATATAACGAAAGAAATTATTTACCATTTAAGATTCTTATTAAGAATTTTAACTTTATAAACTATAGGAATATAAGATTATTTAAGACGTATATTGTTTACTTAATTTACTGTGAGTATAAAATAATTAATGAATTATTTATTGGAAGAATAAAATAAAGATAAGACATTTATTTTTTTTCTCAAGGTATACTTTTGTAAGTATTATAAGATTTCAGATCTGTATTGTTTTCGTTAATATTTTGAAAATAACTTTTGTCTCAAGATAAGTCTCAGATTTGAGTTGGAGGAAACTTTTTCTATCAATTGTTTCCCGCAAACAATTATAAGAAAGCAAATCCCCAATTCTAACAAACAGCTTACTACTAATATTTTATTCTTTAGCTCCTTATAAATTAATAAAAGTAATATGATTTGTTGCAAAAGGAAAAAATATTTAGTAAAAAAGCGACATTTTTTATGTCATATTTTTTAATTAGTGGACATTTTTAATGTTTTTTTAATTATATATATTTTGATAAATAGTACCATTAAATGATATTTATATTGAATGGAAACTTACAGGCAATTTTTATAACACTATTGAGTTTTCAAAACTGTTTAATTGGTGAAATGAATTAGTAATTTTCATTTGTGAGGTAATTATTTATATGTGTTTCTTCAGTATACCCCAATAATAAAGTACACGAAATATATATATATATATATATATATATATATATATATATATATATATATATATATATATATATATATATATATATATATATATATATATATATATATATATATATATATATATATATATATATATATATATATATATATATATATATATATAATGAATTCTAGAATTGTACATCAGGTAAACAACATCATTGTCATATTTAAAATTTTAATGTGGAAATATATTTTAAGTAATCAGAAGAAAACTCAAAGAGGTAATTGTTGCCTAGTAAGATTATTTCCTATAGGTATTTGACTGTGTTAAGACTAATACTAAAAAAAGTAATAGTAATTACTGTGCAATAAGTGTCTCACCCAACTGAATATTATTATAGGATTTTTAATAAAAATTTGAAATCTCTCGGTATAAGTAAAATGCTATATGTTCTATAATAGTGCGTGATTTCCTTTAAGTAGAATACTTTGTACTAAAAACTTTTTGCAATATATCTATGAAAGTAATTGCTTAAGGATTACAAAATAACGGTTGCAAAATCTAAATACTACGCATATTTAATTATATAAAATTGGAAGCATAAGTCATTATTTATCGTTTTTTTTTTCAAATAGAAAGCTCTTCCATTAAAAATTTAAATTTTAGATTTCAGAAAAAAATTTATTTGTTTTTTTTTAAGTTATATTTCAGTAGAAAAAAGTATAACACTAAGAATATTATTTGTTGATTTTAAGACAGCATTCACTGAAAAAATATGCTACGATCCACATAAATTCTTTAAATCAAAATTTTGCTTGCCTACCTTAGTTTAACAGACACTGTTTAACTAGGACTTAACACATGAATTCATTAAATTTTTTAATTTTTATAAAATCTAAACAAGAAAGTTCCTGTCATTGAATGAAGTGGCAATATTTGTGCAAATTAGTGCGTAAATTAGTAGTTAGTGTGGATCAGTCGAGAATAGGAATATCAGTTTTTATAAAAGCAGGTCCACATCGGGCATTCATCAGTCGTAACTCATACAGTAACGAAAGCAAATGGACGTGTTGAAGGAGTTTGTTTCTGTATTTTTTTTTTGTTTTACAACTCCAAATTGGATCTATCAGCTGCTGCATCAAATATCTGAATTTGCCTAGTATTTGGGGATAGCGCTCTGAATGGATGTACTGCAAGACATTGGTTTAAAAATTTAGGCTGAAAAATTCGTTCCTCGGTGATAAAGCTGGTGTCTGGTGGACTAATCTTCAAATGGTTCACTATGAGTCAACGAAACAAAAGGTCAGTGAGGACCCGCACTCACAGCAATCGGAACGTCTGTAACTAAAATTGTAACAGAAGCAGCTAGCTCTTGCAAAAACTTTGCTCAGTCTCACAAAAGTTTACTGTTCTTTGACGATAACGCGAGGCCGCATGTGGCTCTGATGGCCAGGAATACCATTCAGCGACTTGATTCGGAAACTTTGTGCCATCCTCCTTATTCAACTGACCTTGCACCATCAGATCACCACCTCTTCCATTACCTTTACAAAACACCTCTATGAAAAATCCTTCACTAATGAAGCAGACTGGCTCAAAGCACTCATGGATTTCTTTCCGTCCAAAATGCTCGAGTTTTACGGCAAGAATATTGCACAACTGTAGAAAGCTGTCAGATGGTGTTGGAAGCCTATGTTGTTTATTTTGAGGTTTAACACTAGATCACAATTTCTGTATGTCGTGTTCTTTTGTGTGATTTAAAACATCAAGAACTTTTTTGCTTACCTTGTAATTACAATAATAATAGAATTTTTTAGAGTTTAACATTTGCATAAATAAATTGGATTTTTTATATTGTTCGAATGAAATATTATCATTACTAATGAGACGTACTTTAATTTAAAAAAAACATTTTTTTTGTAAAAATCACAGAAATAGTACAAAAAGTTCAAGTATAATAATAAAAAAAAAATATCTCTATTAAAAATCAAAGTGTACTGAAAAAAGACGAACTAGACTCTGAAAGAGACTTATTATATGTCATTATTTAAATATTTAGAGAGAAATTATTTTTGTATTTTAATGAGTACTATCTTCTATATTTTAATTAAAAATTAAATAATCAGCAATGTGTTTCATTATTACTATTATTCCAGAAATTTTGAATGTTCATTAATGAAAATACGTATACCGCATGATAATATTATAATATTATTACTCGTTTCTTAAAAAATTGCTACTTTTAAATAATGAGTAATTTAACCAAAAATATGATAAAATTAAATGTTTTAATATTCTCATAATTGATCCTAATCATTTCCTTTCACTGATATTATTCAAAAAGGAAACACCTGTTTTGATAGAAATTAATGAATGATTAGATTCATTAGACATTTTAGAAATAATAAAAACAAATATTATTTAAATGTGATGTAAAAAATTCACATCTGTTAAAATTATAAAATGAACACTCTGTAAGTTGTTTCATTATATTTGTTCCTACTTTATTATTAATTTTTCCTTATACTTTTAGATTACTATCCAACATTCTTATGAATCATTGTTTCCTGCAAATATTCACATTAATTTTAATGAATAGCGAAAATGCATCTGTAATTTTTGAATTCAGCAGTACAAAACAGAAAATAATATAAATAAATAAATTTCAAAAAGTCTCAGTTTTGGAACAAAAGAAACTTTATAAAGTATTTTTAACATTTCATGAATTCTGTTAAAAGACAAAGAGAATAAAATATATGCTATTGTGTTTCAAAATTTCTCAAAGAACTCATTTAAACTAGAAAGATGTATTTATTCTCTGTGAAAGACATTGTTGAAAATTTGGTTATATTTCTCATGAGCTTAAGAATATTTTAACATAAAAGTTTTCTTTCACAACATTGTCACAAGCAAGGTTAAGATGATAAGAACTGCATAAGATTTCCATTCTTAGTATTAATTAGAATCGCGCGTATTTTAACACAATGGAAAGATACTGAATTTTTCTAAAATTGGATGAAAAGTATTATCCTAATGTTTCTCCTAACTTTGATTGTTTCACTTTAAGTTGAAATATCTCCTAAACATTTATTGTTTACATCTGCGTTTCATTAATCAAAAATCTTTTGATGAATTATGTAGATGAATTAACTTTATCTAAATGAAGCTTATCTTGAAATTATCTTTTAAGAAATGCATTATGTTGAAGCAACTTTGTTTTCAAAGTAGCTCTCGTTAATAACGATTGATATATCTTAAATTCAAATACACAATAAATTTTAGAAAAATTCATTTGTATGATTTGAAAATTATTTTCCTTTTTAAATATTTAAATAAAAATAAATTTGCATAAAATTAAAAGATTTGTAAGCTCTATCTTAAATATTCTATCTTAAATATTTATTATCATAATTAGAAAAAAGATAACTTAATTTCATTTCCATAATTAATTTATGATTTATAAATAAAAATATAATTAGTATTGCTTATGAATTGAAACAATATGTAATTCATAAATTTGTAATTTTCATTCAATAAACTTATTATTTGTACTACTGAATTTGTAATGATTTAAGCAAAGCTTTTGAAAAAATAAAGTGAATATTAGTTTTTCAATGAATTAAAACATTCTTAAAGACATTACATTTATGTGAATTATGTTGAATTAATGAATTTTTTCTCCTTTTTCATCCGTTTATTTTTCTATTTTTAAAAAGCATTGCAATTACATTTAGCAAAATAAATATAAGTGAATTTAATTTTTTTGATATTGAGTTGTTTTATAAATGCAAGTTCATATAACTTGAAATTTAAGGAAAGTTTACAAACTTAAAAATATAAATTTATAAATATAGTTTTCAAAATTTAATTTCTTGAAATAATATGGATGGGTTAACTGTGATTTTGAAAACAAATATTGAATTTTTATGAATTTATAGATTGATATGATGCAGTACACTATTTATAAGAAGCTTATAGTAAATTGAAAGTATCTTAAATTTAAAAGCAATTTTAAAAATAATAATGGGTACAATACTAAAAATACAATGAATTAAAAAACGCATTTAAAGTTTTTAACATATTAGCTTTTAATACGATTGTAAGCATACATGAGATTTCATATTTCAGTTTTGTTGGAGTTTTTTAAAAAATGTATTCTATATTCAGAATTAAAAACATTAATGAAGCATTCAATATTAAAATAATTTCAATAATTCTGATTAATAATTCCTATTTGATACTACACTGCATTCAGTTGCATTACCCATGACTATAAATACCTTAATAAACGCAGATTTAAGTGAAAATAAAGACTTTGATGCAAACTTAGAAGAATTAGGAAATAGGAAACACAAATCCTGATGCAAATTTCAAAAGAAAGAGCCTAATTTTCATAATTATTTTCGTTATAAAACAGAAATTAATTTATTTATTAATAAACTTATTACCTTTATTTTTTATGAATTTTCTAATAAAGAGTATCATAATTGGAACTAAAATATGGCTTGCATATTATAAACTACAGCAATTAAAATAAAATTATATAATGAGTTGTGGCAACTTAAAATGATTGCCGATTTTTAATAAAAAGAAAAATTCAAAATTTTAGGTTAGAAATATAGCTGTATTCAATTAGATAGTGTCCGTTCTTGTCGATGACTTTTTGCCATCGTTTTAGCCGTATAAAAATTCCACGTTTGTAATGTTTCTGAACTTAAATATCAAAAACTGAATTAAATGTGATCTCAAATTATCAGCGTTATTAAAAATTGTAATATAGGAGTTCTGCATGGAAAGAAACAAATAGTTATCTGAAGGCTCAAGATCAGGGCTATATGGTCGATGTGGCAAAATATCTCAGCCCAGATCCAATATTGTTTGGTGAGTGACCAAAATCGTGTGGGGTTTTGCGTTATCATGGTGGTAAACAACACCCTTACGATTTGACAATACCGGCAGCTTTTTTTGAATTGCATCGTTCAGTTTGGCAAGTTGCTGAACATACACATTTGAATGGATTATTTGATTTTGTAGTATACGTTCAAAATACAAAATTAATTTATAATCCCCACCAGACTTACAACACAGTCTGTTTCTGGCGAATCTCGGTTTTTGATGTCGTTTGGGCTGGTTCATTTTGCATCACCCATGATCTCTTCCGATTAACGTTGTTATAAAACGATCCACTTTTCATCGCCAGTAAACAGGCTTTTCAGAAATGGATAAATTTTGTTGCGTTTCAAAAGAGAATCGCAGATGCTAATTCGCTGTGTCTAATGAATTTCCTTAGGCTGGTGAGGTGTCCATAAATCGAGTTTCTTGACATAACCAAGCATTTAGAAAATTTTTTCTATGCATGAATGCGATACATTGAGCTTCTCTGCAATATCATGTGTTGTTCTATGACGATCTAAATCGATAATGGCCTTGATAAGGGTTTCATCGACTTCGACTATACGATTCCACAAAACTTTGAGCAATTTCTGGGAAAAATCACCAGATGGAAATCTGGCAAATCAATTTTGACACTTCCTTTCTTTCAAGACTTCATTTCCATACACGGCACATAACTTCTTTTTTGCTTTATCGGAAGTAATATAATAAACAATGTCTGAATTGAGACTCCTATTCTACCATTTTTGAAGTGGGATAAAAACAAAACTAAATCACTAATCGTTACAATGTTTTTACTAAATATAAAGTAGAAGTCCACACAATAAGAAAGAAATATAGGTTAGCTGCTTTAACCACGTTAACAAAACAAAAAAGTGTAAAATGCATACATCCGCAAAATTGGCAATAACTTAGTTGCCAAAACAATGTTATAAGCCTAGTTAATATCTATAAAATATATGAATTTTTATTAACCATTTGATATAAAATGAGTTATTCGCAACAAGTGTTTTTGTCGAATTATTTTCCCAAACTGCTACTTATATGAACCAGAAATAATAATGAATGTAACTTTCCAAATATATGTTCATATATTTTAAATTATAAGCATGAGCGAGAAAAAATAGTGAATATACATTTAGACATTAATTGCAGGGTTGAGAGAAAACTATAAAGCATTTTCAGGAATTGAAAAGACTGAAAGTTTCACATATACCTACTGTGAAGTAGGTAACTTATAATTTAATTATGACATATATACACACAGAAATACACTCACATATAAATAGTAAAGTAAAATTAGAAATATTGCAAATATTAGAAAAATATATCGAAGAATAATTAAAATTAAGATGCATATAGGAAAATTTCAATAATTCACTCAAAATGAAACCAGCTAACAGTAGAATCGTTAAATTTTTCAGAAGTCAAAATATTTAAACTTAAAAGTAATAAGAAATGCATAATTAGAAAAGTAAAAGAAGAACACCAATAAAATACCATTTAAATTTTAAAATAAAATTAGCGCAAACTGAACATAAAATTTGACTTAACTACCAACATGATTAGAAGCATAGGGTTTGTTGACCACATTGGTCATTATAGTTAATATTCACATATGTCAAATCGTATTATTCATCATCAATGACTGAATAACTTAAGTGTATTCTTATTTTGCCCTTAATTTATATATTTAATGATATTAATATGAAATTAATATTTTATTAATGAAGTAAAATTAAGCGCCCTGCTTACTTTTACAATACACTAGAATTTTTCGGCCTACATATATTATAAGGATTAAAAGTTGGTCTTTTATGTATATATATATATATATATATATATATATATATATATATATATATATATATATATATATATATATATATATATATATATATATATATACATATATATATATATATATATATATATATATATATATATATATATATATATATATATATATATATATATATATATATACATAAATATATGCTTCAGAGATCTTCTAATCATAGCATATGTGAAAAATCTCTTAGTTATAATGAAGACAGAACAGGTGACCATATTTTTTCATTGGACATGAGCTGATTTTTCTTTCTTCATAAGGGAATTATTATTTAAGGGAAATGTGTTAAAATATTTTATGAGAAACCTACCAAATTTTTTTGTTAGAGTATGCATTAGAAAGAATGAAAATCTAAATGATTTAGAGGAATATGAATTTTTGACAATACATTCCAAACAAGCTTAGCAAAATAGGCCAAATAAGTCTCTGCTCTTCAGGAATCTAGAACATTTTATACCTGAATTATAGAAATTAGGATAATATCCAACATGATAATCCGTATATATCATTAACTTTTGCAGATGAAATGCTAAAGACGTTAAGGGATAACTTTTAAAATTTTTTGAAAACTCTAACAGAAGACCATTGGTAACTAAATTGTAAGATAGCCAAATAAACTCTAAAAACAATTATATTTGCAAGAAACTTTTGAAGACTAAGATCAAACTATTAAATAAATTCATCAATGGAAAAAATAGACCCATACATTAGCTTTCATACACTAAGTTTTAAAGCCTTAAATGCTCGTATGCTTTTAGTATAAATTCACAGTTAAGCAATAACAAATAATAGGTGGTATATTTTAATCGAAATTGCTTTGGATGTTGTTCATAAGTTGCTTTGGATGTTATTCATTTTTCTGAAACCAGCAAGGTTCATTTTCTTAATCTTAAAAGAACTTGTTATCCATGCCTTAAATAAAAAATTGAATTAAAAAATGAAAATAAAAAAATTTAATTTTCAAAACATCCATTGCCAAAGAAAATTCCCGATAAGAAAGTCAAGTTTGAAAACATTATTCCCGTACAGAGGATGAGAAGAGGTCTCATCATGTGTACAGCAAAATGCTCATTTGTCAGCTCTTTACATGTAATACTTTGATGGCGTAAACCGACATTCATCATTCGAGGATTTCGCGAGAGAGGAAGTAGTGTAGTGGAATCTTTTGAGCTAGTGCAAAGCCTCACTTTGACAGTATTTTTCTTCCATAAAAGTGACATTTCCGTTATCAGATTTTTTTATGTAATTCTCTTCTTTTTTGATTTTGTTTATGCCTACGAGAAATGATATTCTAAAACGTTATTTCAATATGATTAAAATTATTTATTTTGTTATGTAACATTAAATAATTTCGGTGAAAACAAATGTTTTACTATTATATTTGCATTATTAATTATCACGTGTTATTAATATCATCATCAAGATACACAATAAGGAACAAGTACCATTATTCTTTAGAAACTACTCATGGAATAATGTTATTCAAATATGACTAGAATGATATCAAAAGTTCCAAATTGTGACCATAGAAAGGACGCCTTATTTGAGAAATTGAAACGGCATATCAAGAACTGGATGTACTAAGTTTGATGAAAGTATTCAATGCTCTCTTGTGCCATGTTTACTTGAAAAACGTATGAATAATTGTATTATTGTTTTTAATGTAAGTATGTTATACGTTCCTTAATAGAAAATATATTTACTGTATCTAATAAAAATATTCATTTTCTTAATATTACTTAAATGTAACTGATTGGTTTAATATATATACCACACTTTTATCTGGCATTGCTTATAGAATCCTAAAAATTATTTTCATTAACAGTCAAACAGAATGCATTTAGCATGCTAAATGGAATTACACGATTGCGCATAACACTATCCTCTAATAAAATGAACAATCTTTGAAAGATTTTTCGACTATATAGAAATCACAGTGTAAGCAGAGATTCCGTTAAGAATTAAATATTCGTAAGACACAAAACTTAATAAAATTAAAAACAACTCTTGAATTCTTTGACATTAATAAATTACTGGGTGTTTTAAGATAAGAAAAGAATTGAACAACCACATATGATTTGCAGAGTTTTGGATGTAACTGAATGAAAATACATGAAGATAACAAAAATTTTTTTACTATATCAAGGATAGTGGACAAGTTCAAGCTTCTGTCAGTATCTTGTGCGCTGCTAATCCCCTTAAAGATTCTGTGATGCTAATATTTCTATTTCAGTTGCAACTCGCTTCAAAAGTGTTTGCCTTTAACTTCTTTGTCTGAACTCCATGTATTTCAGTTTCCTTAAAACTTTGAAGAAGTTTTATGAAAATTGGCATTGTTAAAAAGCTCTTTTGTAGCCTTTATGTTTTTTTCTAAAATAGAAATGTAAGCATGACAACATTTGTCGCTTCTTGGTTTATGTAAAATTGCTTTACCAACAAAGCTTTGTCTTCCCCATTCAGCATCATATTTATTTACATAGAATGTGATGGAGAAATAATTCTGGATAAAAGGGTAATTATTTATAAACAACTATGGCATTTGTATACATATTTAATAAAGTAAACTATGACTGCTAAACCTGCAAAATATATTTTTATATTTGTTATTTTTTGTGAATTTTTAAAGTTTTATAGAATATTTGTAGACCCTACACTTACATTTTCTCAAAGAAAAATTTTCAAACATCCACAATTTATATTTTATGTCTACAGATATTTTTTTAATTTAAGACTTGAATAAATAATTTTAATATTTTTAATAATAGTTTTTCCATACATTTTTGCAATAACTATATAATTTAATATTTCTTAAGATTTTTCACTGAGGAAAATAGAAAAATTTTATTGATCATGTAGCAATATAGACTCTCCAATGCACAGTATTGCAGCATTGTTCATTTATTAAATATATAATAACACTAAAATATTCAGTGAAATGTTGGAAATAATTATAATATGAAAAAAATTAAAACATAAGTTGTAACACAAAAAAAATTTGTTTTATATGATACAGTGAATGACAAGTAAATGAATGTAACTTCTAAATTAATATATAACCGCAAAATAGGAATCTGCAGTTAAATAATAAATTTGTACACAATATACATTTGGGTATTCTCAGAGAAATTAATAACTGGACTATTACTATTTAACTATTAACTTAAACTTACTGTTCTATCAACTGCATAGGAAATTAATTGCTCGTTACCAGTTTCACGGGATATATTTAATGATTCTCATCAGTATTCTTCATTCATTTCAGGCCTCAAAGGTTACTTTAAATGCGAGAGTTAGTTTTATTTGCCAACTAAATTATTTTGACCGAATAAATCACATTAATGTTTGTAAAATTAAAACAAATAATGAATCATGGTGAATCATTTTTAAAGTTTTAAATATAAATGTTACATTATTTTGTTTTGCTTTTGAAGGTCGTTTAGCATTTTTTGCATGTATTGGTATTTAGATTTGGTATTTATTAAATACCTAAATTTGTCTATATATTTAATCTCTTAAATTTATTTAAAATAATATCTTGCTTAGATGTTTATTTAGGTGAAATTGTGGAATTGTTTTAAGAATATGCGAAATTATACTGAGTGAACTCTTTGATGATAAAAAGAGGTAATATATGCCATAGCTTTCTCATATTAATCAGTATTATGTTTAAAGTTTCACTGTGATTTGGAATCTTTGTTGATTGTTTGCATAAAATATATCTGAAGTATGATGGATGAAATATTAGAGAAGAAAGTAGTGCACATTTCGGAAATCTCCCAACAAATATTGTGTAAAAACTTTTATTTTTACGAACCTTTAATCCATTGTTACCTTCAGAGCTTAGTATTCAAATCAGAACGAATTGGGTATTTAATTGCCCCAAATGAGTTTTTAAAAATCCATCATTCTCCACATATTTTCATACATCTGAAACTTATATAGTAACTCTTCATTGAAACTATTTCAAGACCTTAAATCAACCACCTGCAACATTTTTTGTTGAATAACTTTTTCCGAAATACATTTTCAACAATTTAAACGCAGCTTATAACATTAGAAAAACTAGAAAGACATGTATATATTTATTCCAACGTGTCATAAAATGAAGTATTTTGGACTTTTCTTATTTTCTGAACATAAAAGACAAAATATTTTTTAGAAATATAAAAGATGATTTTTGGTCTTATATCCAAAAAATGAGACATCTATTTACATACAAGTCTTAGTCAATGTATTTAAATGTAATGATAACCAAATAATAAAACACGTTTTTGGTCTTATGTCCATTAAACTTTTAAGTTTACAAATACTTGCAACGTGTGATATTTATATTTGAATAAAATATTGATCACATGAAATGTTTAAGTGACATAAAAGCAAAAAATATAGCAAATCACTGTAAATCAATTTAAAAAAAATAAATTTGATTTTTAGCAGTTATATTCACATAATTTATTTTTCAGATAACTTTATAGAGCACAGGTTTAAGATAATTAAAATTATCACTAGTTATGAGATAGTTTATTTTTTAAGAGTTAATTGTGTAAGAGATTTAAGTTTTAAGAGAGTTTTTAAAAGGAATTTTAAGAGAGTTTTCATTAATTTAACTATTTGTATATTTTCAATCCCTAATGTTACTAAGCAATTATTTTTGTTAATGAATCTGCTAAATTGACTCCTTATATACAGATCTTAAAATTTCAGATAGGCAAAACAATAGGGAAATTACAATAAACAAATAAGTAAATTATAAATCTAACTAAAGGTGAGAATCCCTTTTATCAAAAACTAATCTTAAGATTATATATAGCTTTCTTTGCAGTGGGATGTATTATCTTAATAGTAAATAAATATAATAAAATATTTCTGCCTTATTCATCTAACCAAATATTTTCAACCATTTGATAGAATGCGAGTATTTCTCATTTAAAATTATAAATAAATTATTTTCCTTTTTTATTTTATGCAAATATGCTGATATCAAAATGAGGAATTTAAATCGAGGCTGAAAGTATTTTGTAATTTTTTTATATACTTCCATGATAATCGTGTCTTGGCAATTTAAAATTTTCGCTAATTACTTTGTAAAAATGCCACAACTACGTTAATCCGTTACTTTAAAACTCATACATTTCTTAATAAGTATTTCCTAGAGTTTTACTCATCAGTCAATTATATAAGAAAAAGTTTTCGAAGATTAAATTATTTCCCAGAAATTTCAAGGATATAAGCCGTCAAGCAATCTAAGAATGCTTTCCCCAATTTATCTTTTTAAGGAAATTAATTTCAAATTAAAATTTCTTATTTTAGAATTTAATTGGAATATCTCAAGAAAATAATGCTTTAAATGTACTTGATATATTTATTAGTTTCGTGAACTTGAAAATCTAAATTTCATATTCTAAATTATTTTAAATTCTTAAATGTATTTATTATTCAAATTTAATCATAATCCTATTTTTAATATATAAATATTATATTGCAAACTCAGTTTTATTTTTACATATAATGCCACAATTATAAAAATAAAAATGTGTAATATACTGCAAATCAACTTCTAAATTAATATTTTAGCTTAAATTCAAATACGATAATTTATCCCTGAGAAGAATAAAGAAATTCTCTCACTCATGTTAAGTTTAAAATTTATTAATTGAGTCTTACAAAAATAGTACAAAATTTGTAAATAAAATGAGATCTGAATTCATGCTTTAAAAGTTATTGATACATAGAAAGGCATAATCCATTTTACATATAGCGTATCTGAACCACTCTATATGTAGTTACAATAATCGCACATAAAATTATTTTTTAATCACAAATGTTACATTCAAGGGCTAACAATGTCCAAACTCACTTGGTGGTCAGAACCACTTATAAAGTAGTAAAACATCAGTTTTAAATCAAACATTTCATTGTTGTTCTTTTCAATTGTGATTACCTAGAAAACTAATTCTTGGCTTAAACAAATAGATGAAGAAAAAATACTGTAAGAAAGGAAATTTAAAAAAAATATAAATAAGTATATTAGCGTTTGTGACATTTTAGTAGATTTAATACTAATAAACTAAGCGATAACCCTTATAGTTCCATTTATATATTCATTTCACTCTTCCCCAGAAATTAACCTTGAAATAAATGGAAAAAATCATGATAGATAAAATAATATCTAAAATTATATACTTTGATAAGTAATACATTTCAATAAATATCCCTTTAACAATTCCTTAACTTAATAGTATACGTATAAATATTATGACTGAAAATGGTTTGATGTTACGATATCGATACATCTCATTACTTTTTCTATCCAGAAATAATTTGATATATTTACAAGTATATACTTTATAATTAAATGATTATTTCTGAATATGCCAAAAATAAGTATAGACTGATTTTTCCTAATATTATGTATTATCTACGTGTTAATGGCATTTTAATGTTACTCAAATTTTTATCAAATATGCAAAATAAATTTCAAAAAGCGAAATGTTTGTATATATTATGAATATAACAAATAAATTTTATACCGAAATTTCTGATGTGTTACTAATAATTTACAAATTAATGAAAAACTATCGCATTAATTGTTGACGAAAAAAAATATTGTAGGATATAAATTCTATTTCAGATGAATAGAATTACCTATCAAGCTTTTTTCTAATTTATTATCAATAAAAATGAAAAATGCATTTTTTCATTTCAAATATATTTTCGTTGTATTCAAACATGAATTGTATATTAAATTTAAATCTATAATACGTTAGAAACACGCAGTTTTATAAAAAAAAGGTGTCTGTTCTCACATAAATTCAGCTATTTTTTATAAGTTTTATTATAATTATTTGACTTATTTAATGTACTAATATCTTTAGAAATTTATAAATGCTTTGAGAAAAGTATTTACAAATTTCCTCAAAGTAATTATAAGAAACAACATTAAAAAATTTATATTTTGCTTAAAGCAAAAATATTTTAACTTTAGGTGTATATTATATTCCTTTCATATGATTGCCATAAAAGAAATAGTTAAATATCATAAAAGACATTGTATACTAACAAATATTGAAATAATCGTACTCATGGTAGAAAAACCTTATTTATCTATTCTTCTATCTTAATTAAAATTTCTGTGCTTTTTTGCCACTTTTTTGTAGTTTGTATGAATGTGGTATCTATAAATAATATGCTACAAGGCTTTGTGTGTCTTAATGCTTTTAATTTTTATTTTTACGTAAATTATCAAAATAAACTGAAAAAGTTGGGTTGAAATTTATAGATTATATTTCCTTTATTTATAAAAAATAGAAAAAGAATCTTAGCATATTTGTATTATTATAAGTTATACAATAAAACAATTATTATGACAGTTGCAATAAGGAAAGTCATATATATATTTTTACTCGTAATATATATATATATATATATATATATATATATATATATATATATATATATATATATATATATATATATATATATATATATATATATATATATATATATATATATATATATATATATATATATGTTTCTGTGTGTGTATGTCTATGTATAAAAAGAAAAAAATTTGGGACAGTAACAATAATTTGTTTGGAGACATTTAACGCTTCTTTTTATGCAAAATAGATTTAATTTATCTTATAAAACAAATGCAACTGAATATATATTGTATTTTTGTATAGTTAAACAGGTTCATTTGAAAGAATATATAATTAATCCAATTACGATTGATAATTTCATAGTATATCTTTCTGGTTAATAAATAGCATTCTAGTGTTCTGCGTATATACCATTAGTCTATATAATTTAAATCTATTTCAGTGTTTCTCACAAAATAGTGCAAGCTTCAACGTCTTTATGGCTATCTAATTCTCCTTCCATCTAAACCCTCCACAATATTAGAAAAGGCTTAAAGTTACATGCTTTTCTAATTAAATTATATTTGGTTAAGCGGTATGTAATAATTTTATACGTGAATATGCTTTGAAATGTGAAAATGAAATCAAGAAATGATATTTTTAAATATGAAACTGTAAGAATAATTTTTATATCATGATAAGTAGTCATAAATATTCATGAGTATTATGTTTGCTTAGTTAATTTTAGTTTCTGTTCCTTACGAATCATGTCAAAATAGATTAAGAATTTCGAAATACAATAACTTAAATAATAGTACCTTATTTTTATAATATAGAAAGTGACTTTATTTTAGCAGATTGTGTTTTGTGTTATTTATTTGAACTAAGCAATTAATAAGCTACTGAAATTAATACAATTAATAAATTACTGCTATCTTTGAAGATGTGTTGAACTTTGATTATATAAGGAAAAATAAGTACAAGCAAAATACTAACTAATTAATTTCTATAAATATGCAATGATTAAATTAAAATTTAATTGCTCAATCAAACATTAAAGAACGTATAAGAATTATTCTTCTAAATTTTGCATTTTTTTTAATAATACCTACATGAACTGAGTTACATTTCCTTTCGTGACATCAATAGCATAACATAACTAAATCCATTAAATGAAATAAAATTATAATTACATTTTACTATAGAATATTAATGTATTGTTAACCTATTTGTGATGATTGCATCAAATTTTAATGCGGAGTTATAGATTTGTGCATGGTTGAAGCAAACAAATAGTGGAATCAAATAATAAAATATTCATAAAATTAAGTTCACTGGGTAAGTTCATATAATTTTGTTATTTGCATTTATATCATTTTTTTATGCTGAAGAAGATAGTATCTGATTGTGGTACAGTTTTAGTGTACCTCTTAATTGTTGATTTAAAAATAATCAGTTGAAAATAAAATTCATTTAAATGATCATACGTAGATGATTTAATTAGATGTTTGATACTTCCGTGTTTACTTAATTCGATATACCTTACTTAAACCATATTATTGTTATTTATTTCAAGCCAAACGATACATTTATATCATTTATTTTATTTTCCCTTCAACTGATAGCTTATATTAAAATTTAAATAAAAAGTTTACTATATACGAGTATGAATCAAAAGTTTTAAAATTCTTTTTAGAATGGTGAAATATTTAGATAAAAAAAAAGCAAAACATATTCTGAAGATATTATATAAACTAAATAAAAAAATAAATTCTTGTAGAGGTGTTTCAATAATGATGTAGAAATGAATTTATTGCAATTAAATAGTTGAGAAGATAGCAAGCTGATTCTAACTTAGTGCATACTTAACTAGTCTTTCAAAAAAGTTAACGTGACATTTTTGAGTGATAAATGTCCAATAAAAGATAGAAGTAGAAGAAGAAAATTATGTTGACATAAAATAAATGCTTTTGACATAAAGAAAAATGTTTCGAGATGGAATATTTATCAAAGTAAACATCCTGAGAAAGTTTCCCTCTTCGACCAGGAAAATAATAGCTTAAGGGAACGAAAGTGTTGATCCTAAGGCAAACTTAATTACTTATATCCTGTACAAGATATGATTTGGAGTCAGATATCACTACTCTTCTGACTCTCTAATTTGCAAATGAGTATTTGATGCAATCTAGATCTCAATATATAGCTAGATTTTCCTTCGCTTATCCCTTAATTACTGCAATGGATTGCAAGTAGGTTTTTTTAATAATTTTGCATCTTGTTGTGCTTGCGATAATCACATCAAATGTATGAACAAAATAAATGTTGTGACATTTGCACTTCTAAAAACAAACACTATTTCTCTCATATCTCTATTTCTAGACTTTAAATGATTATATGGTTAATTAGAAATTATTACAGTGAAAGGAAATGGTAATCTTAACGTGAAACATATTTAACAATTAAAAATTAATTTATGGGTCAGTTTACTCAAATTAAGGAATAGAAAATGTCAATTTTTCTTCACAAAGTACTTTCGGTTTTCTAAGAATAGTCATTGCAAAGCACATGAAATTGCAGCAATATAATTTCTGTTGAGTGAAAATATTAAAAAATTAACTTAGAATGTAAAAAAAACTGTACAAATTAAAATATAACGAAACTGAACGCAACTAATTACGCTTTTAAAAGTTGAAAAAAATAGCGTTTGCAACGATATCTTATGTTCATATCTATAGAATTTAAAAACTGTATTGAATAATTCAGTTAAATACTTGATCAGGTTTTATCTTAATTTTTCAAAAGTGTGCTTAAATTATTAATTTTTCAAAATCTAGTTTCTCAGAGTTTTTTAATAATGTTCTTTCTTTTTTATTAGATTTTATTTCTTTATATCATTTAACTGCAAAAATATCAAATAAATGAAAAGATTAATTATATAGATAATGAAATTTGAATAGCTAGTAATTTTAAAAATAAAAGTTTACATTTTTATAATTATAAGTTACATGAATATTATTTCGAATATTAAGGATAAATTTACAAAAAAATTTATTACAAATGTATAAAAGAACAAAATTATGAAATCAAAATTCTTATATGACCATAGATTTAAATCAGAAAGAAAGCATTCAAAATGGTATTGAATATAAAACAAAATTAAGTACATGAATATTTAACTAAAAGCATGAATGGTACTGCATTTTGTTATTAAATGTAATACCTTTTTTTAAACTTCGATCAATTAAAAATCTGAAAAAAGATCTGTCAAAATATGTTTTATTTATCTATTAAGTGCATTTATTACTAATTTATTAATACCAAATATTTTAAGTGTATTCCATAGACTTTCCAATACTTCCTAGCTATTCTATTTGAATAACAAATCTTTATTTTGTGTGAAAATTCACATAATAAAAACTGATTTAAATTTTCATACCAAAAAATTTTTGCATCATGTTTGCTACTCTTGGTCTTATTTCAAAATTTTTGACCCTTTGTTTCTGTGTCTGTTTTATTTTAAACAACATTTATATCTATCTCTCTATTTTTATACAATTAATATATATATATATACATATATATAAATATATATATATAATATATATATATATATATATATATATATATATATATATATATATATATATATATATATATATATATATATATATATATATATATATATATATATATATATATATATATATATATATATATATATATATATATATATATATATATATATATATATATATATATATATATATATATATATATATGAAAAATATAGAAGTATATAACAAAGTAAATAAAATTACGTGCATGTGCATTTGCAATAAAGGCTTAGAAGTGGATTTGGATTTTGTTAAAATGCAAAAGTGATAGTTTAAAGTCACTAGTAGGTGATTCTGAGAGGTGAATCGAATCAATTTTGCTGTGAAAGGCTGGAGTACATCGATTCTTCACTAGGTATTTTTTTCCGGATCGCACGTTGGTAGTAAAATTGTTCTATATTAAAGGAAAGTCAAAGTATTGCATTGCAAAAGCTTTAAACAGATTCCACAGATTCTTTATTTAATGCATCGCTTAATTTATTTTAATCAAACATAGACATTTATAATGTATGGTGATATTTGTATTGAAATTTGTTCTAATTTCATTCACTGAAAAAGGGTAAAATATTTTTCAGGGACGAAAAACACCTTAATTGAGAAATAAAATGATTTGCACACTTATGTCAATCAAATCAAAGACAAACCCTTTATATGAATATTTTTAATATAGTATATTTTGCAATTTGTTTTTAAAAACGCTTAAAATATTTCGGATACGAATAAACTTGGCATTTGGGTGCAAATTTGCATTGCTTACTACAAATACACTGTACACACAGATTCTACGGTTTTTTTTTTCTTTCTTTATGGTACGCCCGATTATATTTCTTCTTATTTCTTTCGGTGGCACAAGAGATGATGGGTGGCCCTTATTAGATGTGTGATTTGTAAAGTTTTTTCACCTGAAAAATTGTTCTTGCATTCAAATTGTAATTGCATAATAATTATATAAGATCTAAAGTTTATGAAAGTAACTTTTATTTTTAGAAAAATTCTTAAAAACTTTCATAATTTCATTATAATTCTATCAAAGATATTTGTAGATAACTGCTAACTCCAATTTTTAACTTGAAATATAGTTTTCAGCAGAGCTCTAATACTTTGCATAGAAAAACATTTTCAATTTTTGCTAATTTTTCATGCATTTGATAAAGGGTTCAATAATTTACCATTAAATTAAATTAAAATCTTAAAATTTTTCAAGACATTAGCTTTATTTTGATTTTATTAATAGATATTCCATTTTTAATGCATTATGAGGACATATGATAACTTAATGAAATAATTACGGCAAAAGTGTCCACAAAAAGTAAAAGAAACAGAACTTTTTGGGATAAAAAATTTTTGAAGTACTTCAAAATATTTGTTTTTTAGATTTTTTTCACATTTTAATCCGTTTTATCCAATTCTTGAAACGGTTTTTCCACTCTAAAGTTAATATCTCAGAAACATGGATTTGGAATTTAAATAAACTTAAATAATTTGGAACATACTTGAGGTGATGGAAATCGCATCTCAAGCAATTTGTTTACAAAAGGGAAAGAAAATATTCTTTATTCAACAAATTAAAAGAATACGGGAAAGGAGACGATATATCTTGTTATGCTGAAGAATGAGCAATTAGTATTATTATTATTATTTTTAAATCTGCCGTAAACTTAAAACTTTCTTAAATTTCGATTCATGCGGAAATATGCAGTCAGTGAATTATTATTTAATCTCTGTTTCACACGAATATTACGAAGCTTCCTTATCCGTAAATATTTTATATTCGGTTTTTTTTATAGTTCCCTATGTGATTTTTTTAACATTTCTTTAAATCATATTACACGGGCCTCTTATTGAGCTCCTATCAAATTGTGTGGATTCCATATGGAACAAATCTTTATAATAGTTAAATGTTCCGGCAAAATCGAATGTGTTCAGTTTTTGAAATGCAAAGGGATACACCTGTCTCTCAATGCGTGAGATACCAGTCTAAAATTATCTTTCACGCATCATCGATATTGTCAGAAATCAATATCGATTTTGGTTGTCTTTCAAGTGATTCATAACTCATAAACTCATGATCATGATGAAATTTTTCACACAAATTGTAAACAGTCTTTTCTGGTGGTGTTTCATCACTAAACGTTTTATGAAGTAATACTAAGCATTCTCGTCATGTGAGGCCTTTCTTAAAAGCATAGCATTCAATTAACATAAGCCTTCTAGAGCAATACCAATTTATTTTTAATTTCTGCTGCAGAATATTCATTTCAAACAAAACAAGCAGATGATTCCTTAGATGGCATTGATTTCAAGATAAAAAAGTGCGGATTTCACGAATGTCTTGAAGACAAATTTCAGTAGTCCATTAATTAGTAACAGATTTTAGTAGTATCATTTTTTGAAAAACTTAAAAGGAACAACCTATGTTTATATTTTGAAATTTATTAAGTTTTGTCAATAGCTGTGTGGTAATCAAAGCTTCATTGGAATTCATATTTCAAGGATCAACTCTGTAAAAAGTGTTTCTATTTATAATTATCGCAATTTGTTAAATTTTTAAAAGTTGCTAAATTCTTATTATTATCAAACTTTACTCGTTATTTATTGTAAAAATATATAACTTGTCAAATTTTAAAGTTTGATTTAAACAATATTGATAAAATCTACTGAAAAGAAACATTATAAATCTCAAATCTTTTCAAATTCAAATCTGTAAAAGGGTTTTAGTATTATTAGTAAGATGTAGGACCACTTTTGACACTTAATATAACTTAGATACTCTTAAAAATTGATAAAGTGATATACAGCAATTAGAGGAATAAGGTATTATTTTTTCTGGAGATATCCTGAACCTTCTAGGAGAGATGTCTGTGCCGGATATCGAATCTGTATTGACCTCTATAAAAATATAAATGGTTTAACTATATTGTATTTGAATGACTCTACCAGCAAAAAATGATGCGTTAACCTTTATGTCCATGGAGACAATGACTGAAAAAATTCCTCTGCATGGATAGTGCACTATTATCATCGAAATTTCCTTTTTTTGTAGGAAACAATGTTCGCATCATAAGACTGATCTGATCCCCTAAAATTCCTCTTTATTTCTCAGTGATCATGACAGATCTACCTCTATATTAAGCCGTTTGAAGAAGACAAAGACGATTAAGCCCTTGTGCGGTAGTCCTCCAAAACTACGCGTGTTCTGTTGTAAGAAGAATTGTAGAAATAAATTTGCCAAACAATATTACTTTTTTCAGTTTATAAATCGACAAGGTTTTATGTGTGTGACACCACTGTAGACGATACTTGGTATTAAAGATTGCTTGGGAATTGTTGCCGTAAATGTACTATTTATTAAATTCTTTTTGAAGGACCAAAATATAATGAACATACATTAACTATAGAATGAATGAGAACTAAGAACTGAAACAACAAAATATATCTATTATTTTAACATGGGCAATCGAATTTTTTATGCCTATATTAGTAATTTTAAAATTACTATTATAATAATAAAATTACCATCATATAAAAATATATATTTTAAAAATTAAATATAGGGGGTCATTTTTGCTCGTTATATATAATATTGTGTTTTGAATTTTTTTTTCCTTACAGTTACAAACAACAAAGTTATTACTGTTAGAAATTTGAAATCCAAATTTTAACTGCTGTAAGCGGATTCGTACCTTGAACTCTACTGCTCTAAAAATTAATTTACTGTAGCATAAATATCTGTATGGGATAAAATCAGTTGTTGTTCATTTCAGTCTTTTTCCAACTTTGTTTTTTTAGTTTTATTGATTTTAAAAAATAAATTCTATACTTAATTTAAACACTAATTATTTTTCGCATAAAATTTAACTAAATATAAAATTGAAATTCAAAATTTCTTAAAATTATTACTTGTGATTCATTTCTTGATATTTTGATGTGAAATAACTATTGTAAGATTATAATGGAGTTGACATTTTAATTCTTAAGAAAATAATAATATTTGTCACTAGTTATTTATAAAAATTTTTATATTATTAGGAATATCATATTGTTTTATTCGCTAGCATTCTTTGAATTTCTTTAATTGAATGTACATAAATTACGAATTTTTTAAGTAAGAGAATAAAATGTGGATTATTTTGTTAAAATATTTCATGACATATAACAAAGACTCCCGCTGTTGTAAGGACGAATTATTAAAATTTTAAATACCATAATCACTTCTAAGACACATATGCGCTGCCAAAATAAGGAATATGATCTCGTTTTTTTTCACTATGATTGATGGTCTTAAATGTATTGGATATCATAATAAAGAATATCATATTAAAAAAAGTAATCTTCTTTTAAAAAGTTAATTTTTCACTTCATTATTAAACGCAAACTCTCCAGCTTTCTCTATTCTTAATTGATTTATTTTTATCTAGACAGAAATGAGATTTATATATTATTTGAAACAATAACATTGTTTTATGAATCTTTCAAATGCTAACTTAAATCACAAGCGTATATACCTTACAAGTTAAAGTTGATTTAATAAATTGTGTTTGTTTATGTTTAAAACAATAGAACTTCATGTTTTCATAATTATACTGAAATTTCTGACAAAAGTTTTGATTTTAAATTCTTTGAATTTTTTTTAATATTGATATTTAGTATTAAGAAATTTCTAATGTGATCTAATATATTCATATCATCATAATGCATTCATTTCCTTGATTGGATTTTTGTCTTTTCTGTTCATAACTAGGTTAAATCACTGAAATCTAAGTATACCGTAAAATCATGAAATTCAGTCACTGGTAAAATTATATTGGTAATATATATATATATATATATATATAATGCATACCTATTATCAGGAAATATGTAACTAATATATAATAAATAAATTGAAACATTAAAATTAAACTGAAAGGAAAATTTTTAAAATTTTCTCTAATGCCATTTACAAAATCAAATGTTCTTTTTCTAGAAATAATTCTCTCATAAATAATTTTATAAAATTAAACATACAAAAACAAATGTTAATTATTTAAAAAAGTAATAATGGAATTTTGAAATAAACAGAGGTGTTTTCGTTAAAATTAATATAAATGCGGGCATCATCCCTTTAATTAAATGATTAAAGGTATGAAAACGGGTTAGATTTAATTGAATTTAAGAAACATATAAAAAATCAGCAGAGAAAGTATTAAATCTTTAAATCCCTAGACGAAGTTACAAGTAAATTTGATACAAGCCATTTTAATGCAAAATATATTTTACATTTTGCTTATTTTATTTTTAATAGCTTTACCAATTAGTCTTGCTTATTATTTATGAAATGTTGTTACTATGAAAAATAAGTCATAAACAAAATTAGATTTTCTTAGATTACAAAATTTATTTATTATAAAAGCAAAAAATATGAAAGAGATATAAATGCATTAAACTAAGTTAAAAATTAATTAAGCTGGAAGTTTTCTCATTAATATTTTTGTATTTCTTATTTTTTCTATTTCAAACCGTATTTTAAATTTTCTATATGAAAACTTATACATTAATTTATTATGACAGTAACTGATTTGAAATTATATTAATACTTTCAATTTGAATATTTATGAGAAAGATAATTGTAATTACAACAAAATTCTATGTTTTCTTTCAACTTTTTTTAACTTTGATTTACTTAAACATGTATGTTTTGTCAGAGTCCTTCAGTATGTGGATAAATTCTGTGTATTAAATTTAAATTAAAAAATCTGAATGATAAAAATAGCTTCCGATTAAATATAATGTCTTTTTAAATATTAAAATGGGACATTTTTAAGACACTAAACTCATATTATTGGTATATTGTTTTATTTTCTGCTTTTATATGTTTATCTTTTTTTTCATGCCATAGCTACTATATTCATTAAATATCTGGAGCTGAAAATCATATTCACAATCCTTTGAAGAATAGAAAATGATTTTAATGAGTAAAAAAACTTTGACACATTATTTTGGAACATGAGTTCATAATTGACATTAAACAAACAGAAATTTATAAGCATATAGTATCAACATTCGAATTCATTATTTCATTAAAAATTTGTAATTCACAAAAGTCACTTCTTCTGTCAATAATAATGAATATAAGGCACTCCTTTTAATGAAACATTTTCTGAAACAGGAAAGAAATTTTTCTTTTATTAAATTACTTCAGCTCTAGTATATTAAATATCCTAAATTGCAATCAAATTTGCTATTTAATTTGTTTTAATTGATAATTAATAATTTAAAGGTTAGTAATTACATTAATAATTATGTAAATTCTCATTGTATAAAAAATATTTGCAGTAAATTAATTGCATTTAGTACTTTTAAACATATTCATTGTTTTAAAGAACGTTACTATTTCATGAATTCCTATTTAACTTAAACTTATAAAACGCTTAAAAGTTCTAAATTTGTACATAAAGTAGTCAGAACCTAAATTTCTCAAGTAAATTAAGTTTATTTTATACATACAATTCCACAATTTTATACACTACGAAGAATTTAATATATTATTTTGAATAACATTACATACTTACTTTGTATTTGAATAAATGAGTGAATAATGTGAGATATTTTATTAATGACTTAGGTATAACGCTTCTTCCCATATGAGTAATAAAGTAATTCTTTAACAAATGATTTCAAAATATGCAAATAATCATACTAACACAGAATTGTTAAGAAACATTTCGTCAAAACTTAAAACATTAACTCATACAGTAAGCAAAGGTTATTTGATAATTAAAATTTGTTAAGACTTTAAGAATATCATATGAGCTTTATTTGTAACTTCAGATTGGAAAAGCTTATGAATAAATTCCTTCATTTGTATGATACTATGTTTTCTCATTTATAAACAAATCCATATTTATTATTCATTTCTTCCAACGTTAATGAAAGCATAGATGGCAATTTTATCATAAAGAGGCCCAATAATATCTTTATTAACGCAATTATCATATCTTCAAGATTTGTTTCATCGTATTATTATCTATATTACTATCTTGAACTATGTTTCAGGAAAAGTTTTATCGCTACATCAGAGGGTGAAAAGCGGAAGGATTTTCATGCTCTGAAGATAACAGAAATTTTGATTCATGATTTTGATTTATGATAAATACTGTTTTAACTTAGTACAAATGATTTTCTATAATAGATTGATAAATTACTTTTATATAATAAGGTCCATAATATAATTTTCAATCATACAAGATATGCATAGTAATTTCATTGGAATGGCTTGAATTATTTAATTAATACCCTTATAAAAAGTTTTAATATGTGTTTTATTTTAAATTTTGAAAGAAAAAATATTGCAGCACACATTGATAAAATTGCTGATTTAAAATAACTAAGCAGTTGTAACAATAAAATATTCCTATAATTGTGTGTGTGTGTGAATGTTAGAATTATCATCTATAAATTATAATTCATCATAACATATCAAAAGTTTAGCGAGCATAATTTTTATTTAATGCATGTTAAATGTAAGAATAATTTTTCCCATTATACTATATGTTATTGTCTTGTCTGAAAATATGGGAGGGCGCTGTTCCACTTTTCCAACTGAACCGTTATTTGGTGTGAAGTCTGACTTTCTCAGTGAATACATGCCTTAGGTTACCTAACCGTTTAATAGATAGGCAACTATTCACAACCCAACAACCCATTCATACATGGAAAGGACAAAGATAGTAGATAGAGAAATTACATCCATGCCCAAACCGGGATTCTAATCCACAACCTTCTTATCCGCAGTCAGACATGATGTCCATTAGATAGGAAGAGTGACCCTGTATTTTATATATTAACAGAAAAAGAAAATAATATTTTTCTCCTCGTCTTGTAATAATTTTTGTTATATAATACAAAGATCAAATTATTACTAAACACTGAAATAATAAATAATAAAGCAAAATCAAACGTATTGAAATGTCCATTTCTTTATATTTGCCTTAATTAATTATGTCCAAAAAAAGATATATCAGTAATTGTTATTTACCTTTGTTCTTTAAAAATACTAAAAAACTTACATATTTTAAAATCATTTTTGCATTTATATTTAAAGATATGAAAACATAATTTATAAAAACATTTGCATCAAATCATATTATATTTATATGACATTTAATTGTAAAAAATAGATTTGTATAATTTTAAGTATTTATTAATGAAGTTATTGTAAACATAAAAACTAATTTTTAGATGTATAAAAATGTATGCCTTTAAAACCAAATCGGCAAAAATTGAAGATTTTGAATTAAATGTCTTTAAATCAATGGTTAATATCTCAGAAATAAGTTTTTTTGTCTTTAATACCGTCTAGCTAAGCATTCTTAATCAAAAAAAAATACTTTTCACAATGAGAATAGAACTTTTTTACATTGTTCGCAATTGTAGACCATATTTACAAAACATTTTATTACTCTCTGCATATACACATTGATCTTGGTATAAAGGTTGATTTAATATTGATATACTTTCATATAAAAAACTTGCTTTATATTTGAGTAAGCACAAGCTTGATTAAAATTTCTCACTTTCATTTTTATATTATAAAAGTGAAAATAAATATTCATTTACTTGCAGTATATACACATGTAATAAAATCTAAAAATCAGTTTTTGTTAATCAATGTTGTAATAACTTTTATTAATCAATCAGTTTTTGTTAATATAAGTTATAATATTAATAAATTCTCACAATTTCTGCATTCTGCCATCTAAATGATTTTATATGAAATACTACTGTTCCAAAATCTTATAGTTTTGTGGCACATTATTTAATTATATAAAATATATTCAGTTTTTTAAGAGTATAAGAATATATTTAGTTTTTTTTAAGGAATATAAGAATGCATACAGTTTATACAATTTTATACGTAAATTAGGAAACACACACACACATATATATCTCAGGCAGATTGTTGCTAATAACTATAACATTTTAGTCCTAAATTTGTAAATATTATGAGTTTATTTATATTCCATTTCTTCAGAATTTTATACTTAAGAGTTGTTACGTTAAAATATGATATACTTAAAAGATTGCTGGCTGAAGAATGATTCAAGTGTTTCAAAAATTCTTTCCCTATTCCTTTCTAGATTGACACTTTGTATTCAGTGGTTTTAATATGCATATTGAGGAAGAGAAGGGTTAATAGTCTTCATACTCATGGTTCTTAAGATCTTATTCGATATCATAAGGATTTAATTGATTGTATGGATGACTTGTGAGTGAGAATTCCAGAATTTAAACTGCAAGATTCATTGCGACTCTAATTCTGTATTGGACATGAATTTATCGCTACTCAATCTGTAACCCTTAAGTATATTGAAAAGAACCAGTGAGAAAACATCTGTTAAAACAACCTGTGTAATATCAAATCAAAACTTTAATAATTTCCTACTAGAACACATAATTGTTTTATTTAATTTATGAAACACATTTAACCAATTAATGCAATTATAAAAACAATTTTATATTGACAATATAGAGGAAATATATTTTTTTATATTTAATAGTTAAATTATGTTGGTATTTTTAAGTAAGTTTTAATCATGCAATCCCTAAAAAATTTCTATTTTAACTTTTGTTTTATTTTATTATCTATATGACACTATCTATGTTATCTATGTTAAGTTACTCATTTCTAATGTAAAAACATAAACTGCATTAGCGCAAGGTATTAGTTATTTGCTTAACACATAATGTATGACTATTGGAAATAATAATATTTCAATATTTAAAGTTATATTATTCAGAAATGTACCACATTAATTATTAATGAGAAAGGAGGATACATTTCTCATGCATACATAACAAATTGCATTGTAGTTGAAAAGAGATGAATTGAAAGAATTACTTTGTTTAAATACTATAAGCTAATGGAAAATGGGAATCAAATGAATTAAATGGCAAAGTTGAAAATTTCAGATGTTTCCAAGCATAAAGAGGCTTTGTAGAAGCAGATTTTGAATTTAATATACAATACTTTTATTTAAACTAATGATATTCACACCTCCATTTGAAAGTTTAATCTCACATTTTGATTGTGAAACACGTTTTAAAAGATATTAAATATTTTAGATTACTCTATCCCTGTAATAAGTGCATACATAAACTAAATCCATGTATATATGTAATAATATTAAAAAAATTACATACATGTGTTTATCAAGAATAAAATTTCCTTATAAGTATCTATAAATTAAAATATAAACTAAAATTTATTTAAAAATTAAATTAGTAATTTACTGTTGTCATGCAAAGATAGTTATTTAATTTTTAAAGTTATAATAAGATATATCAAAATAAAAAAATAAAAATAATTAAAGTACTAAAGGAAATAAAATAAGGATCTAAAATATTAAATGTAAATGCTACTAATTATATCATAGCATTATATAAGTCTTTGAAAACTTAATTTATCAAATTGAAGTGCTTATGAAAAAACTTTGCATCTTTATCGATATATGAATTATAGGAACTTCAAAACATAAGTTCAATTTTTAATATTTATTAACACTAATTGATTTTCAAAATCTCAAGCTGAAAGAAGCAATCAAATTCAAACGGGTGATAACAATATCAAATTACTGGATAAAGTTGTGTACTTCCTGGTTCAAAAAGTTTTAGTTAAATTTATTTTTTGAAATTGATGCTAAATCGTATATATTGAATTGTGTTCATTGAAATTAATGAAGCATATGGTAAAATACAAATTATTACACAAGAGATATAAATGTATAACATTATCTGAATTTATCTTTATATTTTGAAAATAATTTTTTAATTACAAATATAAGGTATTCCTTTTTCAGGTAAATCATTAAAAATACAAAAATCGTAGGCTGTTTATTGTTTCAAAAATTAACAACAAAAATATGTTGGCTAATCATTTTCACAGGTATGTTTTTTATACTTTCTAGTAAACATGTATGCATGCATAATTTTTGTATTTGTATACGTTAACATGAAAGGTGAATGTCAGCACATACCAAATATGACAGTGGGAGATCATGTATTTCATTACATTATTGCAGATTTGATCACAGATATGCTAAGTTTGAAATCAAAAAAGAGACGAAAATAGGTCGACAAAAAAGTCAGATTGTCTCCTGCCAAATCTTTTGTTCTGCTCGGAGTCAGTCAGCTTTGTCAGTTTTATGCAAAGTTTGATAATAGGAACAACGGTTTCTTAATTTTTTTCCTGAACCATAATTTATACTGAGTATATAATGCAATGAATTGTGATATTTCACTTGAAAAGTTAAATACACTTAATTTAGGGCAAACGACAATACAAATGTTTTTATTTCTCTCAAGAAGAGAACTCTCAAATATTTTCTGAATTGGTTTCTGCTGAAACTAGGAGCAACACAGTTTTGTATAAAAGAAGGGTTTCAACTTTTTAACGATTAATGATGAAGAGAATTTAATTGTACTATTAAAATCAGGAAAATCACATTCATGGTATTACGTTTTCAAATTTTTCAATACATTATTCCAAACCGACATTAGTATTGGCCGCTGAGTAAGAACACGTTTGCTTACAGAACTGAAGTTGAATACAAAAATATTACGCATTAAGCTGTAATGTTTTTGATTTCCTAGTCAAGGACCACAAAGAAGCAAAGTTTCTTTCTGGACATACTCCAACACCGGAGTATCTCAATGAAAAAGGTTTGGTTCCAAATAGTGCTTGTTTATGCGGTCAGGTTGGGACCATTACTGATTACGTGTTTGAATGTGATTTCACAAAAAAATGGCACCTAAAAGCGCCTAAAAACTCGGAGGAACTTACTCCATTTCACCGTTATGCTAGCAAAACTCCTTCTCTTCTGCATAAGATAAAGAACTTAATCTCCTTTATCTATGAAAAAGTATCCGAACTCTGTAAGGATAATGTCATAACTGAACAGAGGATTTCATCATAAGAACAATAAAGTAAAGGGTAAAAATCATTGTAAGGTATTTTTCCACTTTTTGTGACAAAATAATATTAGGTATTGTATTTGTTTAGCAATTAGTTTTTATAATTTTGATAATAATAATTATTTAGATTAAGGTGCTGAAAAATATTAATTGACTCAGCACAATGTAATGTGCAATATTAAATATCTTAGCAAAGTTTATCAATTAGTAATTTTAATGTCTAATTTTGCATTATATTTCCTACACATTGTAAACCATTATTAACTGTGAACAGACAGTGCAGGTTTCTTATGTGATGAAATACTGCATTGTAATATAGCACAATTAGTATATATTTTATTTATGTATATACTATCAATGTTTTGTACACATTTGCGATTTTTCTAATACAATCTTCATATGGTACGTCATGTGATATAACACTTTCATCTATCTAACCACTATATATAAAACTGGGGGTTAATATTCAAGATTGCTTTGAGTCTTCAGAAATACCCTATTTAGCAATTTTAGGGCAATATATTTTCATTAATATTTCTAGTAATGTTAGAGTGTCTGTAAAATATTTTGCTATATATTTTATTTACTTTTTTAAGTCTTTTTATTATTTATTGTATTGTAATTATATTTTGTTCAATAATTTTCTTAATCGTGGTTACTACAGTACACAGACTGAGCTGCTGCATTGTTGTTGGAATAGAAAACTCCAAATTCTATAAATAGGCAAATAAAAATGATACTCTCAAACAGATTTGCACGCATAATCAGCTTGTAGTTTGGAGAGAAAATTTACTTCCTATCGATGAGATTTCTTCTCAAGAAATATCACGGAGAGAAGCAGCCACAGTTAATTCGAGAAGCGAACATAAAGGCTATACATGCTATCATTGCAAAAAGAGGTGTTCCGCAGTTAAATGAAAATTATAAAAGCAAAGGATTCTAATGCAACTCAAATTGTCATAATAATTTTAGTTGCTGCAATAAATATAAGATTTGAGTCGCATAGTTAAGTAAATTTTTAATTTCTATTATGATCTTATCTCAAATAGAATACACAATTTATTTTAAATTGTTGTTCAGTTTTCTCAGAAGAAAAGCAAACACTTTTAGTCACCCTTGTGATGATTTATTGCTACTGAAGTACGGAGAAGAAAATATAAATATCCAACATGCTCAACATTCACTATATTTGAGTCTTTCACAGAAACATATATATATATATTTCAAGATTTAAATACATAAATTAATTTTTTACTGTGTTAACAAATATTTAAAATTATTTAAATAAAGTAATGTTATTCATATTCAAATTTTTAAAAAATCATAAATCTTTTAGATGAAAATTGAAACACGTTTAATGTGTGTCTATTGAACTAACATAAATGAAACGTGATTGATCAAATTGAATGAATAATTTGCGTTGATAATTGAATTTAATTCATAAAATGTTAAATAAATATTATTTCCAGCATAGATCTTTCCAAAATCATAATTTTTATAACTCAGTAACAATCTGGAAATAAAAGTCTTTAAAGATGAGAACAATGAAGTGTATAGTTAAATAAAAATATTTAATGTAAAATTGACTTCTTTAAAATGTTTAACTATAATATTAATTAACTGTTTAAATCAATTATTACCAAAATATAAGAAAAAATTATTTGAACTACTTATTAATTTCAAGTGTCTTTTACTTATGTTATTATTATCACAAAGTAAGCTTAGTGTAAATACAGAAAAATGGAGAGTGAAGTTAAAATGACAAATATTAAGATTGACATAAATTTAAATAGTTACAAATGCTTACATGTATACTGTAAAATTTATTCGACAAAATTCAAGTAACCATTAAAATATTTGATTGCTTAAAGTATCATTGAAATGCAATACTATCAATAAATTGACTCGTAAAATGACTTTTGTATTTCTCGTAAATTGTATCACTCATTTCGGCTTTAATTTATAACCAATTTACACGGTTAGGGCTTACGTACGAAATATTAAAGCACTAAGTGCAGTATGGAATACATTTCCTTCATCGCTACATCGATTACATATTACTTTCTTATGCTCTCGTCATTGTGAGTACGCTTGGCAATACCAAATACCAGGTGCTTTCACATAGTTTACATGTAATTCTTGACCATGTGTACGGTTTTTCTAAAGGTGGCATTTTCACTTTCGTATTTGATTTCGGTGTGCCTCAGATCTTTAATTTATAGACATACGTATATTTTGAATAATCTTAAAAATTAAATGAATTTTATTGGGAATATAATTTTTAGACTTGAAAAATTCAATACTGAATTTAAAAACAAATTTTAACATTTTAGGTCATAAAAAAGAATTTTACGTTAATTTATAATGAAAAGCTAAACTTTTACATGACTGTAGCTTAAGCATAAAAATGTTTTAATATATTTTATAAACATTCGTTAAAACTTTTTGTTTTCAGTTTTCATAAAACAATAATAAATCAAAAGATAATAAAACAAAAGAGTTGGTATGAAATGTATACTTGATGCTATTCAATAATACATTTTTGTAGTAATCATAGCAAAGTTTGAAGAAATGAATATTATTTTAATAATCTTAAATACTTGGAAAGCAACCTGTATTCGTAATGTAACAAAAATTATTCAAAGACATACATTTTAATTATGTTAACAAATAAAAAATTTTCGTAAAATACTCAAATCAATTGTTTTGCATGAAACTTTTGTTTACTTCAATTTGAAATAAAAAGGCTTGAATAAAAATGATATAAAATAGCAATAAAAATGAAAGAGTAAATTTAAACAAAAAAAACTCTTTTTCCTAAAACCGCAAGACAAAAATTATTTATTTCCTAGAATATTTATATACTTTTTCAAACTCTACTAAAAATATCTAGAGTTTTTGTAATTTGATTTCTTGTTTCCATAGAAACATTCATATTAAATACAGCATTTATTTCTATAAAAATATGCTATTCAAAATAGTTTTCCACCTGATATATCTATTTAGGTATATTATAAAAGCGTAAAAAGAATATAAATATATAAGCCACTTCACTGTTACAAATTATAAAGATAAATCACATGCTAAGTATTTGAATTCCATGGAACAGTTCCCAGGAGCTATTTTTGCATTTATTTAATATAATTTTTGATTACGTCAGAAATATTACTCAAGGGAAATTAAAACAAATACCCAAATCAAATATTTATAAAAGTAAAATATTGAAAGAAAATTTCAGTCAAATTATAAAAGCGTTAAATTTGCTTACACTAACTATCCCAAATAAAATTTCCTGAAAAAATTATTATGTTTGCTGCAGTAAATGAACTGCGAAATATGAGCGATATTAAAAAAAATGATCAATTTGTAGTGATTTTATAGTAACTAACAATTTCAGTAACTGGCGAAACTATTTGAAACAAACGTCAAGATTTTATGAAATGAATACGTTGATAAATGCTAAGTTCATATCCAATGAAATTTACTTAAATGGTTGTCTTAAAATTCCATCTTTTAAATCAGAAATATTTTTCTATTCTTACAATATCAATATTTATATCTTGTTTGTAGATGTATTTTTATGTTTTCATTACAGTGATTACTTAGAAATTTTGAAACAACCGAATAAACTTTCTTCAACACTATTTAAAAAGAATATATTTATTTATTAGAATGATTTAAACTAAGCTGAAGAGATACTGAAAAAATTAAATTGTTAATTAACAATTTTTTTTAAAGTTTTAAAACTCTATTTCAGTTTTTCAATATATTTTAACTATCTTCATTATGATCAATTACATTTTATTTAAGTGACCTTCAGGCTTGGTTTGATTTCCAAGATAATTTTCCCATTTCATTCATTTATATGGAAATTTCATAACAGTTTCTTGAAATCATCAATAACAAATTCATTGATTCTATTGGCTTGGTTTGATTTCGTGGATAGTTTCTCCATCTCAATTACATGGGATTTATTTATAGTTTCTTGAAATCATTAATACCAAACAAATGATAATTAAATACATTTATGAATATTACGTTATCTGATTAATAATGTTAGGGTTGTCATACATCATTCTACATTTACTTTTTATGGTGTCGAATTTTAAATATCATATATATATTTTTTTATTTTTTAATGGCAAAATAAATGCACAAATAGACTTTTTAAGTAAAATGTGTAATCGACATCTAATATATAAGCGAAAGTATATATATATATATATATATATATATATATATATATATATATATATATATATATATATATATATATATATATATATATATATATATATATATATATATATATATATATATATATATATATATATATATATATATATATATATATATATATATAACATAGTAATATGAATTGATGGAACAATTTGACTACCAGACGAATAATTACGAAGATATTTATTTTGAAATTGTTACAATTGTCTTCAATATCATATTAATCTTTGTACATACTTTTAAAAAATTAACTATAGAAGTATCAATAACTCAAGCCACTCTCTTAATTGAATTCCCTGGAAAATATATTTACAACTCCATTATGCTATTAACCTCAGCTTTGAAATGCGAAAGTTGCCTGTGTCAGTAGTCTTTTTTGGCTAAAAAGTAAGAAGCATTATTCACAGTTTTATCTGGCGAATAAGATGGAAGGTTTGTCAATATGAAGTTTATTATTTTTTCAAGGAACTGAACAGTCAATTTTATTAAATAAGAAAAATCATCGTCTTAGAAAAGAACGAGAAATGTAACATTCACCTTTTGAGGAACATTATAAAGATATTTATTATTGTACAAATTAATTTTAACTAATTTTTCGTTCTAACTTGAAGGATATATATATATATACTATGAATGATATATATATATATATATATATATATATATATATATATATATATATATATATATATATATATGAAATAAAGAATAAAGCTAAGAATATTTATTGCCATATAAAGAACTTTGACATTTCAGTGCTTTTGTAAAACTTCTAAGTAAAATTATTTAACATTGAATACATATCAATTAATGAAGTTAAAATTTGATGTTCTCAAATATTCAATGAATTTTGCTTCATACATTATTGGAAAGTCTTATGAAATTGAATTTTTTTCTAGTATTTTTACAATTACTTTTATTAAATATTTATCTTTCTTAACAACAGTTCACTTTGCAAACATTTCCTTGAAAATAAATTCAAATATATTTATATTTCTTTCTAGAAACAGATTGTGTTTCGATCATGTAATTTTTTATAATCTAAAAAATTCAGAATTAAGTTTTTTTTAAAAATAACATTAATACATTTGATAATACTTTTTGATTTTTATGAATAAACATAATGCAAAATTTGAAAATAGAATTCAATAATATTTGTACATTATACAAAAAATATTAGTTTGAATTACTCTTTTTTATTATTCTCCAAAATCACGAAACCTATTTTTTGATTAGGAATTATTTACAGCAAATTAAGTATGGATAATCCGTAAAAGTACACAAACTAACATTTTATCCACCACAAAATCAATATCAATCAATAAATGTTAATTTGTTTACAAATTTAACGAAATGCGTAAAACATGTGATATGCATATGAAAATTAATAGTCAAAAAAATATCTCATTTCTGAATTCCTCTCAGATTACATAATTATGTTTGGAATTAATATATATATATATATATATATATATATATATATATATATATATATATATATATATATTCTCTTTATTTTACAGTTTTTATTTCTTTATAAAAAGTAGCTCATCGTTTAGTTTTGTATGGTGATACTGATTGCATTAAAGTATTGAATTCATGTTGCGCTGCTGAATATTGGCAGGAACATGCTCGGTCGGTGTTAGTTCTAATTTAATTACGAAATTAATGTTTCTAATGCAACGCGAGGACAGCATGTTGAACAGTTATAATGATCTATAAGGTACTTGAAAGTACCTTACTTTTAATCCAATATATTATTCACAAATGTTTTTATGAATTTCGGAAATATAACAATGTGTGAGACATATTTATTCAAAACTCAATAAATCATCATCTGTTATCGTTATAAATTAGACTAACAAATTATTAGGAAGTCCTTTCTGGCAGTTTTACGTTATAAACATACTTTTATATTAACATATATATATATATATATATATATATATATATATATATATATATATATATATATATATATATATATATATATATATATATATATATATATATATATATATATATATATATATATATATATATATATATATATATATATATATATATATATATATATATGCCGAGCTGCCAGCCGAATGCTTAGCGCACTTGCCTTCGGTTCAACAGTTCATGGGTTCTAATCCCATCTTGGGCATGGATGTTTGTAGTGGTTCGGAATCTACTTTAAACCGTAGGTCCCGGTCTAATTAGCCCTCGTGTGCAAAAAATGACCATTGAGCGACAAACAAACCTAACTTTTCTAATGATTAGTGTTATGTTTTTGCAGAAGTTCAAAATCTTAAGTGGTTTTAAATGATGTAACCACTACATCATTATGATATTTATTTTTTATGTAAGATAAGTAGTACATATAAAATAAACTCAGAACATTATGTATAAAATAAGGATTTTATTTATAATATCCTGATTCTGCTTATCCTTCGAATTTTTCTCCAGCGTTGAAACACTGTACAGACCAACAGAATGAAGTTTGTCAGGGTTTGACAAACTAAGAAAACTTTTCTCTATTTCATAACTTTGATCGCAGCATTTGTATTATATTTAAATCTTAACGTTAATTTGAAATTTTACGGCTAGAGCGGCATATATATATATATATATATATATATATATATATATATATATATATATGATTAGTTTATTAACGTTTTATATTTAATAACATAATGTATTTTTATACATGTCATAAAAGCAATAAAATATTTAAGTACATAACAGAGTTGCTACGAGTAGAAAAATTGACTGTATATTAAAAATATATAACTAAAGGAAGAAATTAGCACATCTCTCTCTATGCTAATTTCTTCATTTATTTTATTATATATACTTCGAAGTCAGCATAATTATGCTATTTTGAGAGGCAATAATTTCTAACTCAAAATTCGTCTCATTGGGCTTTGAAGAAACATAAATTTTTGCAAAAAAGGCAAAAAAATTTTAACTATTTGAAATAAGATATATTAAAGAATAAAAAATTAAGAAAACTAAAACCGTTAATAAATTGAAGAATAAATATTATCTGATTTAAAAGGACTCATACAATTTTATGGAATTTCGAAATTAATCATTACCAAAGCTAATTAAAATGAAATATCATTAAAAAATGTTACATACATCGATTCTTGTTTCAGATATTGTACCTGTCATTGCAAATAGGAGGAACTAAATAAAAGATTATTCATATCTATTATTTCATTAAAATCCTTTTACTTAACGAGGAACAGGAAGTAAATAATTTAATCTTTGCATCTTGTAATTTATAGATGTTTCCATGCAAAGATGCTTTCGAGGCAGACATATTTTAAACTTAATAGGATATATATATATATATATATATATATATATATATATATATATATATATATATATATATATATATATATATATATATATATATATATATATATATATATATATATATATATATATAGTAATATTTCTTTCCTTATTTTTTAATTTTTTTTATTATTATAAATCTGATTTTAGAAATTTCTATAAATATTATTGTTTATTCAATTCATAAATTATATGCTATGCACATAACTTAGCTCGTAGCTGGTTGCCCAAGGGTTACAAACCCTGTCGAAGATTGATATATTGAATTGCCTAACCAAATGGTTGCCGTAATTTCATTCACAGCACTATCTTCAAACGCTTGGTATATTCGTTAACTTGATGTAGCATTTGATGAGCCCACTTTGTAGTCGTAAGCAAACAACACCGGACAAATATCTTCGACTCGTCCATTTCTCTTCGCTACTGTACGAACAACGATTGATGAATGAGAGCAGTGGACCTGATTTTATATTGCTTTGTATTGTTACCCTCAGCTGACCGGTATCTCAACCAGGTCATACACTGATATGCATTTTTGTTACTAACTTCATTCAATGGCAACACGAAAATGGCAAAAACTTCCTTGCTTACCTTTTATATACGTTATGAAAGACTCATACATAGTGCGCTTATACACTTGTAATACATACAGGGTTAGCAAGAAATAAGTTTCCCACTTCAGAGGGCTGTAGAATACGTTCTATTTGTTCAAATGAGATAAAAATTTTAACTACAGATGATTCAAATAATGCGTTTGACATTTATTAAAAAAATAATAATACAAAATTTCGCCGATAGATGGCGCTATAACACTAATAGTACTTGCATATACTGAAAATATGAAAAGTCATTTGCTTTACAGCCCATGCCTATTAGCATTATCTTTGGGTAAAAAGAAGTCGGATTCTGAACAAGCATTAGTTACTTCTCCTTACATCATGCCTTCTTTGCAAGAAAAAGCGTTACTTGTAAAATTGTTCTACCAGAATCAGCAGAACTCCGTTGCAGCTGTAAAAGAATTTCGCCGTATGAAGCAGATACGAAGAGGTCCAATGTCTCCATGTGCGTTACGCAAGATGATGCAGAAATTTGAAAGAACTGGACAACTTGCAATTCTTCCCGGTAGAGGACGACAGCCAATCCAGTCTTCTAGCGTCGAAAAGGTGGCTGCCGCGGTCGTTGAAGCCAGTAGTCAGTCGCCGGATGGTAGTGTGAGTGTTCCAGTTGTTTCCCGTGTATTGGATATGCCGTATTCCACTATACGAAAAATCTTACGGCGGAATTTGCATTTTTATCCCTACAAAATCAAGCATCTGCACTTGTTGCAAGACGGGGACTCAGAGGTTCGTTAAACTTTTGCAATTCCGTTCCTTGCTCGAATGGTGGTTGACGTCACTTGGCCATAGAATATTCTGTGGACTGATGAAGCCCACTTTCAACTTAATGGACAAGTCAACAACCACAATTGTCGAATTTGGGTAGCGGAAAACTCACTCGCTATCCAGGAAAAAGCCTTGCATCCTGAAAAAGTGTCAGTATGGTGTGGGTTTACGGCAACTTTTGTGATTGGACCGTATTTTTTTGAAGAGATAACTGCAAATGTAATCAAAACCTGTTCGAACACAAGACAACGGTACCAAGATATGCTGAGGGATTTTGTAATCCCACAACTTCAGCAGTGTGGATGCCTTCAGGACATCATTTTCATGCACGATGGAGCACCTCCTCATATGATCGTCGTGTAAAGCAACTGCTAAGACAACATTTTACTGAGGCACGGGTTATCAGCCGTCATTTCCCTACGGCATGGCCTCCTCGTTCACCGGATATCACCCCCAGCGACTTTTGGTTGTGGGGTTTTTGAAGGACAATGTCTACTGTAAAAGGCCAGCATGTGTACCAGATCTGAAGGACAGCATTCGGCGCCATATTCTTGATATTCCGACAGACTCACTCCGGTCTGCTGTCGAAAATATAGTTTTGCGATTAAAGAACATTGTTGAAAATGAAGGGGGCATATTAAACAGTTGTAATGCTACTTTTTTATTATTATTTAACATTTATAAAGCACGTCAAATGTTTTTATAAAGTATTACAGCGCCCTCTATCGGAGAAATTTTGTACTACTTTTTTTTAAAATAAATGTTAAGTGCATTATTTGAATTATTTGTAGTTCAAATTTTATCTCATTTGGACAAATAGAACGTATTCTACAGCCCTCTAAAGTGGGAAACTTATTTCTTGCTAACCCTGTATTTAAAGATGTGAAATTTGAAAGTTTCAGTTAAATATTTAAATTATAATGTATTCCGTATTTAATTTATTGATATTAACTTGATTTTATTTAAAAATTAATTGTTTAAATAAAAAAATTAAAAAAAAACTTGAGTGCTCTTATAGTTTTGCTCCAACTGTGAATCTTGATAAAACTAGGTTTTTGCAAAGTTGTTATTGACTCAGTTTAATGGTACTAAATGTAAAATATGTATCCGCGTTTTATTAAATAATTTATTTTTTAATCCTATGCAATAATTTCATAGCAAAAGAATATTTTTTTCAAATATTCTTTCGCATCAATAATTCATTTGAATGAAATTGAAATTATTTTTTATTCTTCTTTTATTTCTAGAGAAAAATTATCATATTTTTAATTTGCAAACAATTATTTTAACATTTTGTATCAAAATTAGTTTTGAAATATTCATTTTAATGAAAAAATATTCAAATAAAATATTTGAATTCCAGATTACGTAAGAGTTATTACTGTTTTGTTTCTGTGCATTGAAATTAATTTTTAAAATCCATTTATTTTAATATCCTTATGAAATTGTTATCAAGCGAATAACATAACAATCTGTTTTTAGCTGAAAAAAAAACAACTAAATAAAACAAAACTCAATAGTAAAAGATCAAAATTGAAAACATTATTTTTATCTTTAATCTTTTAATGAGGTTCAGGAAACAAAATTAGTTTCTTTTATACAGAAAATAAAGAACTAAATGTGTTTGAGTTTACCTTTTCCTAATGCAAAGAGAAATTGGATTGCAGATTGTTAACGGTGTATGTTCTTTAATACTGAAAATATAATCATATTCATTGTAACTTAATTCTATATTAATCAATAAATTAAAATCTAAATAATTCTTTCATTACTTCTGAAAATATCCAATTTCCAGAATATTTTGATTTTCCCGATAACATTCATTCATACAGTGTGTTTCAGAAATAATTTCACATTATCATTGAATTATTTACATTAAAAAATTTCCTTAATGTTATTATCAATATCTTCTAATGTTGAATAAATAGATTCATCAAAAGGCATACAGTGTTCAATATTTTCAATAATTTTTATCATTATATTATATAACACAGTTTTTTTAAGAAATTTCTATATACATATTAGTAAAATTATTACGCTTAAAAACCTTCTAAAATATCAATTAAATAAGTATACTTTTTTACGCATGTTACTTTTATAGAAATTTATATTTATACATAGAAATTCAAATTTGAATATATATTTCAAGGAGAAAATATATAAAAGGTGAAAGAAAATAGAGCTATATTTCCGACTCATGACATAAGTATCTTAAAAAACGCAGAGTTTCTTAAATTTCTGATGTGAATATCAATTGACATTTCTTTTTCCAAAGCAACTTGAATAGAGCTATATTCGTTGCTGTCTTCTTTCGTTTGCATAAATTTCATTTTGAGATCTTTAAGTAGATTTTATGTGTGTTCTGCCTAAGATTTCTATTCAAATTCAAAATGTAAGAAAAATCAACTGTAACACGTGATGCGAATATCAAGTATCAAATATCTTGTGCTATATAAATAAAGTATTAAATATATTAACAATTTTTCAATTATATTCAGTCAATAAAATTTCCTTATTATGTCTGATTTAAAACAGTAATAAATTACTTTTAAACTTGAAAATCATTACTAAACATAAGAAAATAGTGTAATAAAAGGAAATAAAATTGATACTCTTGATTTCATATAACACACATCAAATATTTCATTTAGTATTTTTTTTTCAATTTTTTTCGATTAAATTTTCCATTTGTAAGTACAATTCTATTTTTCATTATACGTATATTTTTCAACATTTATTTCATTATTTATATATTCTTTAATATCGGTTTTCTTACGCATACGGGCTTTGAAATTGGACCTTTGAAAACAAATGACAATATTAACATGATTCTAATGTTTTATTCATGCATAAAAGTAATAATTTATTATATCAAATTTCAATGAAACTTTATCTATTCTGAGTCGTAATAAATATTTTACGCACACAATAATATTAATAATATTGCAATAATTGAAATTTTGTTGCATCACATGATATTTAAAATGTTCGAATAATTAAAAGAAGTCTGTAGAAATATTTTAAAATTATCATTTATGTGGAAATAATACAAAATAGATTAAAAACTGCATGCCAAATCACTAACTAGTTTTCAGGCAAATTAACTCCCTTATTGTTATTTTTTAAATATTCTTTGATGATTATAAAAGTACATAATGCAAAATAGATTACGTGAATAATTTTAATAAATATTTTTATATAAAGTAAATTAGCTAATTTGTTTACAATAAAACAAAATATAAACTTCTCTTGAAAACAAAAATATATTTAAATTTATTTATAAAGAATGAATAGTTAGAATCACACATGATATCGCAAAGAATGTGAAAATCCTAGAAGTCTTGGAAATGTTTCATTTGCTTACTTTAATAAGTTAAATTTAAAAATATTGAATGAATAACAACTAGAGAATTTATAAAATAAATTTTGAGCATTGTCATACATATAATATTTCAAATTTGGAATGTAATATTTAATATATTTATCATGATTATCTGATAGAAATTAAAATTTATTCTTGTAAAATATTAAATCCCTATTCTGATTGTAAACTAAATATGGCTACTATAAACGTAGAAACTCATATTTACAGCAGTCAAATATAAGGGAGATGTATGTTTACCTTAACAATCCTTAAAGATAATTAGTTTCACTAAATAGTTATATCATATAAATTGCAATATATTGTATGGCTTTATTAATGAATAAATAAATGTTCCATTGAAGCTAAATATGTGTACTAAGTTTGCCTTATGACCTTTAAATATTTATAACATCAGAATAATACAAATATATAAAGATATTTTAAATAAGAGTTTCAGTATATATTTTAGGAGAAAATGTGTTTTCTTATAGTGCGCTTATATGGTATGTGTGACTTCTAGATTCCCGCTTACATTCATGTCAAAATTCCCTAATATCTTAAGAAATACCCCATGTATACACAAAAACATGGTTTCTTTCAGTAATAAGTAACATTGCAAGACTAACTATTGTATTTATTTTATTATAAAAAATATATTTTAGTTGAGAAAATGTGTTTTCTTATAGTGCGCTTATATGGTATGTGTGACTTCTGATTCCCGCTTACATTGATGTCAAAATTCCCTAATATCTTAAGAAATACCCCATGTATACACAAAGGAATGGTTTCTATCAGTAGCATATAACATTGCAAGACTAACTATTGTATTTATTTTATTATAAAAAATATATTTTAGGAGAAAAATGTGTTTTCTTATAGTGCGCTTATATGGTATGTGTGACTTCTGATTCCCGCTTACATTGATGTTAAAATTCCCTAATATCTTAAGAAATACAACATGTATACACAAAGGAATGGTTTCTATCAATAATAAGTATTATTGCAAGACTAACTATTGTATTTATTTTATTATAAAAAATATATTTTAGGAGAAAATGTGTTTTCTTATAGTGCGCTTATATGGTATGTGTGACTTCTGATTCCCGCTTACATTGATGTCAAAATTCCCTAATATCTTAAGAAATACCCCATGTATACACAAAGGAATGGTTTCTATCAGTAGCATATTAACATTGCAAAACTAACTATTGTATTTATTTTATTATAAAAAATATATTTTAGGAGAAAAATGTGTTTTCTTATAGTGCGCTTATATGGTATGTGTGACTTCTGATTCCCTCTTACATTGATGTCAAAATTCCTTAATATCTTAAGAAATACCCAATGTATACACAAAGGAATGGTTTCTATCAGTAGCATATTACATTGCAAAACTAACTATTGTATTTATTTTATTATAAAAAATATATTTTAGGAGAAAAATGTGTTTTCTTATAGTGCGCTTACATGGTATGTGTGACTTCTGATTCCCGCTTACATTGATGTCAAAATTCCCTAATATCTTAAGAAATACCCAATGTATACAAAAAAACATGGTTACTTTCAGTAATAAGTAATATTACGAGACTAACTATTATATTTATTTTATTATAAAAAATATATTTTAAGAGAAAAATGTGTTTTCTTATATTGCACTTATATGATATTTGTTACTTCTGTTTCCCGCTTACATTGATTTAAATTCCTTAAAATCCGTTAAAATTCCTTAAAATATTAAGAAATATCCCATGTATACCAAAGAAATGGTTTCTATCAATAATACGTATTATAGCAAGACTAACTATTGTATTTATTTTATTATAAAATATATATTTTAGGAGGATAAGTGTTTTCTTATAGTGCGCTTATATGATATGTGTGACTTCTGATTCCCGCTTACATTCATGTCGAAATTCACTAATATCTTAAGAAATTCCCCATGTATACACAAAGAAATGGTTTTTATGAGTAGCATATAACATTGCAAGACTAACTGTTTTATTTATTTTATTATGAAAAATAGATTTTAGGAGAAAAATGTGTTTTCTTATAGTGCGCTTATATGGTATGTGTGACTTCTGATTCCCGCTTACATTCATGTCGAAATTCACTAATATCTTAAGAAATACCCCATGAATACACAAAGGAATGGTTTCTATGAGTAGCATATAACATTGCAAGACTAACTGTTTTATTTATTTTATTATGAAAAATATATTTTAGGAGAAAAATGTGTTTTCGTATAGTGCGCTTATATGGTATGTGTGACTTCTGATTCCCGCTTACATTGAAGTCAAAATTCCCTAATATCTTAAGAAATACCCCAATTATACACAAAAACATGGTTACTTTCAGTAATAAGTAACATTGCAAGACTAACTATTGTATTTATTCTATTATAAAAAATATATTTTAGGAGAAAATGTGTTTTCTTATAGTGCGCTTGTATGGTATGTGTGACTTCTGATTCCCGCTTACATTGATGTCAAAATTCCCTAATATCTTAAGAAATACCCCATGTATACACAAAGGAATGGTTTCTATCAGTAGCATATAACATTGCAAGACTAACTATTGTATTTATTTTATTATAAAAAATATATTTTAGGAGAAAATGTGTTTTCTTATAGTGCGCTTATATGGTATGTTTCACTTCTGATTCCCGTTTACATTGATGTCAAAATTCCCTAATATCTTAAGAAATACTCCATGTATAAACAAAGAAATGGTTTCTATCAGTAGCATATAACATTGCAAGACTAACTATTGTATTTATTTTATTATAAAAAATATATTTTAGGAGAAAAATGTGTTTTCGTATAGTGCGCTTATATGGTATGTGTGACTTCTGATTCCCGCTTACATTGATGTAGAAATTCACTAATATCTTAAGAAATACCCCATGTATGCTTCGCAGTTGAAAAATTATGAAAATAAATTTTGCTTTAATATTAAATTGAATATTCTGGGAGGAGGAAGCTCTTTTTTGATTACATTAATTTAATTTTTTTCATTGATATTTTATTATATTCAGGTGTTTTACAATATCAGCCTAGTTTTGATACCATTTATACAAAAAGATCAATAATAGTTATAGAATTATCACTGTAATCGTAATCAGATTGTTTTAGTTTAATATTGTAAGTAACTAAATTTTTATGCTACGGCCTTTAAATTCCACTATTATAAATTTTACTAATGTATTTATGACTGAATTAAGTAAATTTACACAATCAAAATATTTTTAAAATTACAGTAACAGAAGATTTTGAAAAACGCAATGTAATCAATATATATATATATATATATATATATATATATATATATATATATATATATATATATATATATATATATATATATATATATATATATATATATATATATATATATATATATATATATATATATGTATATATATATATATATATATATAGATACATATATATATATATATATATATACATATATATAACAGAATTTAAACAGAATATATACTAAATAATTTGAATCCATATGAAAAGAGAAGTTAATAGATAAAAAGACAGAGAAAAAAAAATTTAAATTGCTGATTAAATAAATGAGCTATTTCTGTATGATGCTTTCCTTCACAGTAAATTTTTATCCAAGCTGATAAGAAAGAAATCAGTTTTTATAATTTGCAAATTGTACAAAAAACAAACATTGAGTTTTACATGTCTTTACAATAGAAATTACAAAACTGAACAGACATAAAAACAATTAGTATTTATATGTAAAAATGAAAAACTATTGAACAAAAAATGGGTGTTAACTGTTCCTAAAATAAAATATTTGGAAAATTAAAAATTTTAATAATTTTTTTTATTTTTCGTACGCAAAAATCCATAGAAAACATTGGGATAAAAGAAATAAAAAATTTCGTTTCAAATTCATATGCAATCATCAAAAACTTTTCATTATGCTCTGCAGTTAAAATATTTACTTTACAGTCACAAAATCAAATTGCATGCTCATCTTTGCATAATATCATATTAATGATGATATGGAAATTCTATTATTTAACAATAAATGATACTATATATGAACGCTCCTAGAAGTATTAAATTTGAGAAATGACGATGAGATTGCCTTTAAACGGCTATTATGATTAAAATGAGATTGCCTTTGGACAGAATACTAGAAATCGAAATGTCCTCATCTTTTAGGTTACCATTCCCATGTCCTGTCTATTTCATTTTGGAAAAGATACTGTTGGGAGGAATTTTCTCATTTCGGCAAAATCTATGAAAACCAACTATGGTATTGTTTCATAAAATATAAATGAATATACTTATAGGGATATAACTAAATCTTGATTAATTCATATTGTATTGTAGCTTTGATACCTCTATTGAACACTTCCTTCAAATCCAATGCTTTGCCTAGCATCGATTTTGAATTAACTCATTTTATGCTCATTGCATGTCTAACGAACTTCTCTTAAAACATATCTATTAGTTCTCAACCATTTTTGTTCTGAGATATTCATCGAACATGATCAACGAGATTTATAAATCAAAAATATGAAGTTATATTATTTGGTTAAATACCAATTTAAACTCAGTATACCACTTAACGCATATTTTTCTTGCTATCATTCATGAAAAATATAATGCTAGATGAGTTTTAAAATATTTTTTTCTCAAAATAATTGTAATTGTTGTATATGTATTGCAAAATATGAGTTTAAAGTTTTCACTCGTATTCCAATAAATATATTCTGGGAACACGTATATTCTGATGAAACATTAGATCATTTATCACTGTTATATATTTAGAGATTTTTGGAAAAGAAATGTTAATTAAAATCCTACCATACACAAATATATATGTATAAATATATAATAAAGCTTGTACATTTCTTCTCATATATATATATATATATATATATATATATATATATATATATATATATATATATATATATATATATTATTCATGTACTCCATTTACAAAACAACTAAAGGACAATTTTGAACAAATTCATTGAAATTATTTCATAAATTAAGAATTGTTTTTCCTTTTTATTCCCATTTCATTTGGTAGAGCTTTTTTCTGATTATAAACATAAGTATACACCAATCAAAATTAGAAATTTTATTAATTTGGTTGAGGAGAAATATGTTGACAATAGGTTCGTTATTCACATTATAAGGGGCCTAAAAATTATGAAATTTTTAATGATGTCACGAATAACTCATAATTCAACGACCTGTAGTCAGAAAGTATTACAATTAAAAACAACAATTTGAAATATGAAATAAAACAACAATTTGAAATGTGAATAACATCTAATTTGATGACTAAAGTGATTTAAGCTAATTCTGGCTTTTTACGCGTTCTTTAGCATATCTATTCAAAGTAATTTACACATAAATATTGTACATTTTTGTTATAAAAAATTTGATATTTTTGTTTCAATATAAAATTTGAAAATTTGCATTCATGAAATAAATATTAGTTTCATATAATTATATATTTAACACTAATTTATTATGTTTTGCATTACTACGTTAAATTTATACAAATGCAAATAATAATAATTTATTAACTTCATAATGATAATGGTAGTTAATGTGGATACTGAGCTTTGATTTTCTGAGCAGGAATTGATGGGATTAATTCATGGCGAGGGAGTATAGGTTTAATGGATTTAGGCTTAGTTAAATCAAAGTTAGTTTTTATACTTTTAGTTATTTTTAAGGATTATTTTGCAAAATGTAACTCGTACAGTATAAAAATAGTGTCTTAAAATTAAATGTATATAAATATTTTTATGTTTTTTTTTAAACGATGAACTTAAATTTTAGTGTCATCGATTAACTTCATATGCCTACATAAAAAAGTGCTTAAATTTGATTTACAGTAGAGAAATCCAAGTCAGTACTTATATAAATCTTGCTTGATGTCCCCGATACGCATGCAAGTGAAAAGACGCCAAATAAAGCAGTTCACGTAACCCAAGGGAAAAAAATGTCAATTCTTATTCTTTTCGCAAAGCAAAGAGATTTGCATAATTCTGTACTAGGATAAAATAAATTTTAAAAATAAAATGTTATTTGCACACAAGTAATATTATTATTATTTTTTGCACAATGTTATTATTTGATATGATGGAAATATATTGCAAAATATTTTGTAAAACAAAATTTATAATATATTTTCTAAATTTGCATTGAATTTATTATTAAATTTATTTTATTCATTATTAAAATTTTTATAGTTATATTAAAAACAATTTAAGATGAAAAAGTTTTTCAAAATTTTAAAGAATGAAAGTGTTATTTTATAGGTAATGTATTTTCAATTTTAATAGAAAATCTGAATAAAATATTTGTAAATAAGTGTAAATAAGAAAGCTAACAATGAGAAAAATGAAATTAATTACTACTATCTTGTATTGTTTGAATCTCTAAGTCAATCTAATTTATAAGCAATAATATATAATACTCAATATTGAAAAATCGTCATTTTGAATTAACATTTGAATCATTAACATTTTGACCTTAAAGAAGGTCATTTTCACAATGTAGGACGTATAGTCATTAAAAAAGAGCTAGTTTGAAATGTTTTATACATAATTATAATGACGTAAAATTCTAAAATGTACCCTCTCTCAGGAAAGGTGTAATATATTTAATAACACGAACAATGTTTAAATACTATCTGAATTTTGTAATATTATGGAATCAAACTACTTTTCTCAAGTTAAAGTAAATTTTTGGAACAAAAAAAATAATTACTGTAGTATTTATAAGCAGTTCTGTGTGTTAATGAGGAATTAAAGACAGCATAGGATTTATTCTTAAAAAATATAATTTTAGAAACAGAGATTACACAGGATGTTTTAACTAATTTTATGGGAAAAATAAACTATTCTAGATCGACTTATTACTCTTTGAAAATATTAATGCACATGAAAATACTTATATCTGGTTAATTTCGTAAATAAGAGTATGATACATATTCACTAACTCCTAAAACCAATCTTATTACAAAACGTGCAAAATCTCTTATGGCAAAATTTTAAATAACTCCACCAAGTTTTCTACTGTTGTAAAGAAAAACATTACTAATATACAATGTAATCAACAAGAAACAACAAACGATATTCTTTTGTGAGACAAATATAATAAGAATGGGACAAATTTTAAATTATTAAGAATTATTAATATTTTGCCTTGTGACATGGAGAAACACTTTTAATCAATCAAGTTTAAAAATGTAATAAAATATAATTTTTTTTCACTAAGAAATGATTTCTTTTTTAATCTTTCAATTTTAAGTTTTGTTCTACTTATTTTTTTTCTATTACGCGAGTAATATATCGCTACATAATTAGTTAACTATGATCTCAGGAAATTATTTGCATGAATGGTTTCTATAAAATAATTTCATTAAAGAAATAAAGCAAGTTCTAATGTAATTCAGACAGGATTTATCACTGCCAAATATCACTTCATTTAATTATTTCATAGTTAGAGCGAGAGAGAAGTACCGTCACAAAACATTTTATTCAAACGTCGTATTGAAATTAATTAATACGAATTTCAGTTAGATCGAAATGCTGTTGTAGTTTTATGAATATATTTGAATAAATACATTAATTATTAAATTTCGAATTCCATAGATACAAAGGCAGAATATCTTACAACTGAGGGAATTTTTATCAATCTGGGAAAATTAATGAGCTAATTTTGTAAATACATTTGTAATTATTTTACTTTAACATATACTTCAAAACCTTATTTATTGAAAAGTATGGTAAATTAACACAGACAGTAATATAGCAAAAGCTTATTTTTTGAAGCTACATTTGATTTTGAAATTGCTTATATTAACATCATTTTTCTATATTCCAAAAAGTATTTTTTCTGTCTAAAACTATAAATATCTCTGTTTTGCGTTTGAAATCAGTTTATAATATCAAAATTATATATGTAACTATAATATAAAATTATAAAGTATTAAGTATACGGAAAGGAAAAGTAAATTGATATTAAATTAAAAAAAGAAAGGAAAATGTAGATGAAATTATTTCTCTACATATTATTATTTAAAAATTTAGTAAAAATAAATTCAGGAAGACAAATGAAATTTCATATTGGTATTTTCAATTTTTAGTTAAAAATTCATACTATACCATATAACTAAATAAATAACAGTAACACTTGGAATCCGTATCATTTCTTAAAAACACATTTTGAAAGTCGTTTCAGTTAGAACAATCATTTAGAATTCTAGGAACTTAGTTTTTAAGATATTGGTGTTTGGTGCAAAAGGGAATGATATTTTGAAGGAAAATTCCCATTCAATGATAAATGTTATTACTTAAAAATAAATTGAGCCTCATGGTTTAAAATGTAAATTAATTTTTCTTCACACATGGAAGACAAAAATTGAAAAGCATTTTTAAATATTATAAATGTGGTATCACATCAAAATATTCTGATTCAATGAGAAATAAATGATTTATTACAAATAACTCTAAAACATTTACATATACGTCATTTCCCAACAAATTCTAAAACATTAATGAAAATAAGGAACTGAAATGTTTCATTGTTTCGAAAGGATTTTGCATATTTTTTATTACATTATTCTTCAATGTATAGTTATGCATGTAACAAAGGAGTACATACATATTTTCGGTTAAGACAATTAGGAGAATAAAAGAAGACATGTAGGAGGGATTTTCTATCACTGATATCTAGAGCTCTTAGACGATGAATGATTGCAGATTATTTTCGATTACAGACTGGGCATTGCTTCCTGGCGAAGCATTTATGCAGACCTATTACTTTCACAATCCCCTATTGTGTTGATATGATATAAAAGGAAATATTGTTAACAATGAATCTTTTATATAAAGCATCGTCATGAATGGCTTAAAACTTTGATTAATAAATATTTAAACGCAGATGGCAAATTCTGATTTTCTTGGCTGTTTGACTTGCAGAATTACTGTTGTATCTCTCATTTTTATAATGAGTTTACTCTATTTGTCACATTATAGTTTTTTAAAATTTTCTGTTATATATTTCATATTATGCATTATAGTCAATTAATTTTCAAAGCTAAGGCTAAGCTATCGAATATTCAAAAGAGTATATATATTTTATGTATTCATATATATATATATATATATATATATATATATATATATATATATATATATATATATATATATATATATATATATATATATATATATATATATATATCCGTGTTATTTACCAATAGATTCTTTGCCGTTGATAAATAATCATATTAAAAAACTCGGTTTATTACTTTTTGAAAAGAAAACGAGATTTTCGCATTATATTATTCTGTCCGTTAAGTTTAAAGTGTCCTAATGTGCTTAAAACAGAGCTTTGTATGATTTCGATTTTAGATCGAATAAATTTTAAAAAAGAACTCTCGATGCAAATTTTAATGTTTCTTAAAATTTATTACAATGCGAACATGATAGAAAGCTTTTTCCAACTTTTTACATGATATTTTATAGTTAAATGCTTATGTTCTCTGTCATTAAAAGAGAAATTCATTATTTAAAAATTAAATTTTTTTGGTGAAGTATTCATTAATTACTAAGCGTTGACTTGTATATAAAGATTTCTGCAAATATAATTTCTTAAAATACGTTAAGATTGTATTTTAAATAAGATATATCATCGTAGATTCCACTTTGTAAAAGGAATTATTCTCAATAGGATTATTTTCTACTTTGTTATTAAAATATGTATATTTTTTTATTTTTACTATTTAAATCATTTCGAAATTTTACAATGGTCAAAGTCATGACTACAAATTTAATATACAATGCATTTTTTTCATAAGTATTGATTATAAAATATGATTAAGTTAATTGCTTACAATTATTCATATGCATATAAATCTAACATTATAATATGTTACATTTATATTAAATAAGTTTGCATACCTTGATAATTTAAACCATTCTTATATTCGTGGTGCATGCTGCAAAATTAACATGTTTATATATGATTAGAACAAATTATTTGCCGAACGTAAATTTAGTATATCCTCTCTAATGAGTTCAATGATATAAATAAAGTTTTTTTAATGATCTAAAAACTGTCAGCACCAATTTTTAATAAATAGTGTATTGTAATTTACTAAAGATAAAAATTGCTTCAAAAAATAAATTTCAATGTAAATAACAAATTTCTGAATATTTTACTATTTTTAAGAAAAATTTAATGAAAAGAGAGATAACATTTGTCTTTTTAAACAAATAATAAATTACATTTTAACAAAAAAATTGTTATACGAATGTAATCATTATTAAATAATTTAAAAATAAATGATATGTAATATGTAATACGTATTCCAATTTGACTTGTAATAATAAAAATATTCTAACATGAATTATATATTTCTATCTACTTTATTTGTTTGACAAACAATCTTGTTCAAGGAATATTGAGATTTTCGAAAAAATCTTAAAATAAAAACACAGACATAACTAAAATTGAAATTTTATTCTCAAAGGACGTACAAATATATAGCTCATTTCATATGTTATTCCATATAAATAAGTTTTCATAAATTTTTCTGCTACGTATAGTTTAATATAACTTAAATTACGAGCAAATATTTTTAGACATTTCCTTGAACTATATTTCATTTCATTCGAGGAATTTTTATACGTTAAAATATTTCGTATGAGATTCAAAAATTAGAGGGTTTTCTTTCATCTGAATATAATGTTTTCATAATGTATATAAATATCATCTCGAGACAGTAACATTTTCTTTAGAATAAAATATTTTTGTTTTAAAAGCAAAAAGTAATTTAATCTCACTGAAAATGTATTTTGCAATATATTTGATTTACTATTATTTGCGAATTCTACAGGGAACATACGACAGAAGAATATTCTCAAACTCTTTAATAAATCTAATAAATTTTAAGATATTTAATAAAATAACTTTATAATTTTTAAAATTTTGAACATCTGTCTATATACATGTAAGCAAATATGTTTCTTAGCAAAAAGAATTTTAAGCTGTTAACTATGCACTTGCTTGTAAGAGATTCGTATTAGAAAATAATATTCTCTAAATTTCAGCCTACTCTGTTAGATTAACTGAAAAATATAGTATTAGAGTTCACTTGTTTACTTAAAACGGCAAATTAAACTATTTTTATAATATGACAGAAAACTACAGATATAAAAATATTTTCTTAACTCAGAATAATGAGCAAAGTTAAATTGAATCAAAAATAGTACCCATTATTGCAAAACGTTTGCCAATCAAAAATGTGTAAGACTAGACTGCACTTGAAAATTTTAAGTGGAGCACACATATTGGGAATTCATAATTTTCAGCAATTATTTAACATCGAACAGATAATGGAACCATATATCAAAAAATGTCACTACTGGCCATTAAAATTGCTACACCAAGAAGGATTGCAAATAACAGAACGATATTTATTGGACATATACATTATAGTGGAAAGAACAAGTGATTAGATTTACAGGAAATTAGGATGTATAGATCTTGAGAAATCAGTACCCAGAGCAGCCACCTCTGGCTGCAATAACAGCATTTATCCGCCTAGGCATGGAGTCAAACAGAGATTGTATGGCATGTACGGGGATCTCAGTCCATGCAGCTTCAACACTATGCCACAGTTCATCGACAGTAGTGGATGGTGAGTGATGGCATGCCAATCGCTCGGCAACCATTGACCACACATTCTCAATTCGTGACAGATCAGGAGAACGTGCTGGCCAGGGTAACAGTCGAACCTGTTCTGTATTAAGGAAGTTCAGAACAGTACAAACAACATGCGGTTGGGCATTATCCTATTGAAACAAAGTATTAGGGAGGCCTCGAAGATAGGGTAGAGCCACGGGCCTTAACACATCAGAAATGTAACGGTTGCTGTTCAAAGTGCCGGTAATGCGAACAAGAGGTGATCGAGACATGTATCCAAAATCACCCCATACCATTACTCTAGCAGATGGGCCAGTATGGCGATGTCCAATGCAAGCTGGCAATGCGCGTTCTCCACGATGCCTTCAATCACGGATGCGGCCTTCATGGTTCTGTATAAGAACCGAGATTCATCTGTAAAGATGACGTGATGCCATTCCCGCAGCCAGGTTCGTCGCTGATCACACCATTGAAGGCGCTCCTGTCTGTGACGCAGCGACAATGGTAGCCGAAGCCATGGTCGTGCAGACAATCCATGCTGCTGCAAACGTCGTCGAACTGTTCGAGCAGAAACTTGTTGCCTTTCAAATGACTCCATTTCTCGACTCAGGGTTCGTGACGTGGCTGTACGATTCCTTGTGACCATGCGGATAAGATGTCTGTCTTCTTTACTGTTAGTGATGGGGGGTCTCTGAGATCCTGCATGATGTTCCGTATGATTGTCCTGAACCCAACGATTCCATATTCTGCTAACAGTCATGGGGTCTCGACCGACGCGAGCAGCAATATTGCGGTACGATAAACCGCAATCCCGGTAGGCTATAATCCTTCCTCGATCAAAGTCAAACACGTGCTGATAGGCATTTCTTCTTCTTACACGAGGTATTACAACAACTTTCTTTGCCGAAAACAACGTGGAAACGGAAATTGTGTATGAGAAAACTGCTGTCAAATATCTGGTTTTATACGCATTGTAGATGTCGCTACTGTCGCCTGCTGTGTATGAATGCGCTGAAAATCTAATCATTTGCATATCACAGCAAGTTCTACCTGTCATGCAAATTTCACGTGTGTAGTGTGCCGCTTTCATGGTATAGCCATTTTTATGGCCAGTAGTGTATATCCTGTTATGTAACTCTAATAAGGCTTGATAAATCTAATTTAAAAGCCTGATAGAATAATGATGGTGCTCTAATGTAAAATATGTTGTCTCAAAAGAAACCAAAATGAAAATATTGAGCTGCCAGTACAGTAAGTTAATAATTTAATTTATATTAGGACTCTCACATGATAATTTACATTAAGATTCAAGACATGTGTTTGTTAACCAAATAAATATAAAATAAAAATTTTAGAATAAATGTTTTTATATGTCTTAAAGAATAGAAATAACTAAGTTATAATGTTAGGTAGGCAAATTCTCATGTCTTCGATCATTGATTACTTCTGAAATATCGTTTATATAAATTTTGCCATTTAAAAAGCTTTATATTGCAAATCAGCAGTTAATTTATTCCTATATTCACACTAAGCCTCATATAATGGTGCAAATAATTATATTGAACACATTTTTTATTATTTTTTCTTACAATTTACACTTTTTTTGACTTTGTTAATGAGCATCGTTCACGTTTGATATTGTACATGACTATTTAAAGTCAAAATTTTTTTCTTGAAGAAAATTTTAAGTCCTTTAGAATTTCATCCGTGACGTATATATATATATATATATATATATATATATATATATATATATATATATATATATATATATATATATATATATATATATATATATATATATATATATATATATATATATATATATATATATATATATATATATGTATATATATATATATATATATATATATATATACAGTAACTTAAACAACTATTAATAAAATTACTTCCGACAGTTGACAAAAATTATTTTTAAGTGATATAAAAATAAATGAATAAAATTTTTTTTTTATTTCAATCTTACAATAAACAACAGAAAGAGTATAAATCCAATATCCAGCACTTGGTTAAAAAATACTTGTGCCGATGGATGATTTTGCAAATGTACTCGCATATTCATAGTCAATCGAAGTGTCTCAACACGTGTCCATGAAAACGATTGTTTTAAGCATGCGTTAATCTCATCGGCAAAAGTAGAGAGAGGAATAACTGGTAAAGTCTGCCGGAAATCACCAGACAGTAGTAAAACAGTACCACTGAAAAGTTTATTGTTGCCTTTCAAATCTTGTATAGTTCTATGAAATGCTTCAAGTGCATGTTTATGAGTCATAGTACACTCATCAAAAAATAAAACTGCACTCTTTTGCAACACTGTAGCCATTCCGCTTTTTTTTTTATATTACACATTGCGTTTGGTTTGTTATGAATGTCTAATGGCAACTTCAATGCTGAATGTGCTGTTCGTCCACCATCTAACAAAGTTGCAGCAATGCCTGACGATGCAATCTGCCAAAGCAATTTTCGGTGGCGGTGTGGATGTCAACGCTACATCAGCAAGTGTCAAGTCCCAATGATTATCTGCTTCCAGTAGTTGCAACTCGCAACATGCATCTTAATATGTATTGAACACTCGACCGTTCTCTGTTAGCAAATATTCGAAAGATGTTGGTCTGGGAATATTCACCAGCAATAAACGCAAAAAGAAGCATTCACGTTGTTTATGATGTACAGTGTAAAATCGCCCTAATGTCTTAGTTTTAAATATGCCTGGGATCGATGGATGTGGTTTTTCTTGCTTAAGTGGCTCCCACTTTTTCCCTATTTTATTCCATGTAAAACTGCGTGGAATATCGGTACATAATAATGTTTTTGCGAATTGGCCGAATACATCAGATTTTTGACATAATGTAAAGAATTCAGTTGGTGTCGTTTTCGGAGTCTCAAATGCTCTTTTGAGAATATTTTCTTCGGTAAAATATACTCGTTGACCGTTTTCAAGATGTACTGCAAGACGCTGGACAGAAGGTTTTCTTTCGTGTATGGGAAAATTGAAAATACGCCAGATAGCTTCGCTGCTGCTTATATATCAACCCATCTGGTATCTTGCTATTTCGTCATTTTTGTTTATAATTTGTACTTCAAATACGGCCAAATCACTACCTTTATTAACATATTTACAAATGTACTTAATGGATTTGATGCGCGCGTGCTGAACTGCAAAACTCGACATTAATATGAACCTTATACGCTTTTGACAGCAATGGTGAGTATGGAACTACCCAACGATTATCAATTTCTACTTCATTTCTAGAATTCGACATTCGCATTGTAAATGTGTGACCAACATTCTCAGGGTCTCTGCGGTGATACAATGGATAGCCATCGGTATTCGTAATAGTATCATTGGTAAAGGGTTTCGAGAAACAATTCTTACACCTTCCTTCTTCCATACATAGTGATGTCATGTTAAAAGCACCGCACGGTCTGTGGATCATGTAACTGGTAACAATATCAAACAATTCTGAGTCAGTTAGGGGATCCAGAATTTCGGCAGAAATTATTTGGTTAATTTCTTCTGGACTGATTTTATCTTCAAGCCAAACCAAAATATGAGAGTGAGGCAAACCTCGCTTGTGCCACTCAATAGAATACAGCCAGCAACGTATTCTATTGTTATCAAAATTTGAATATTTTACGATTAAATCAATTAAAGATTTTAACTTTTGTTTGAACACACGTGCAACGAAATTGTGACGATGTATTGATTGTTGGCCTGGTAATAACAAATTTTTTATTTCTTCCCAATTTCGATTACATATAAATGTAATAAGCAAATCAGGTCGACCGTAATGACGTACATAAGTCATCGCTTCTTGTATGTATTCCTGCATGTTCCGTGGACCACCGATGGAGCTTGAAGGTAAAATACATGCAATTTCGATGTCATTGGTGTTTAAATTTTCATCGATGTTTCCGATGATAGCATCTCGTTAATGGATGTATTCGTCTGATCTTAATTTAGCCTGGTTGTATCTAATATATGGTAAACGTTCACTTTCTATCTTAGCGAAGATATCCATAACGTATTGATGGAATAGTTGACGATATCGAAGGATATAATTATCTTGATTAAGTCTAATCATCAATCGATGCGCGTAGTAGTTCATTGAACTAATTTTTTTATTGATTTCATTACCTAAAAAAATGAGGTATTAAATGGTTAGAAAAATTAAGAGTAAGAAATTAAAATCCCCAAAATAAGTAATTGAATAGTATAGGTTATTAAACGTACCAGTGATTGGATCATGCTGTTTGATGTTGATGTGATATTCATCCTGCCCTTGCCAGAATATTAGGGGATACTGAAGTCTGAAATTATATGAACAATGCTGTCTCGACTTATGATTTTGAGGTCTCTGTTGTTAACTGGATCACCAACCATAATAACAGCAAATTCATCTAAGGTTGGCGCGTTCAACCTGCCAGCGAGTTCTCCTGATGGTACTTTGTCGGCATTGATGACGATTTGATAATTATCATTTCTTAATTGAAGCGATACTCTTTTAAATAATTGGATAAGTTGATTATAATTTTCAAAAAAGTTTTCCAAAGATTCCACAATTGCTCTCTCTTCTGCTTATTCGATGAAATTATGCAGGCACCGAAGTTGTCACGCGTTCCTCACAACTGCCCATAAAATAAATTTGGAGAAACTTTGGATCATCATTAGGCACATTGGCATTAATGACCCAATGTTGTGGTACACTTGACCTTGGATTTTAAATGTAGTTTCAAAATTATTTCCATCAGATGTGAGATCGCAAATTTTAGTTGCGCCAACAGACGTCATTTGGAAGCAAGAATTGAATTTGCGTATCTTACGTAAAATTAATTTCCAATCGTCTGATTCTCCAGCAAGAAATGATTTTAAAGGTTCCGGTGTTATAGGAAGAGGTGCCAGTACAACTTTTCCAGATGCACAACACATACCGGTCGTTTTATTGCGGAATTTTAACGCTTGACAATATAGGCATATTTTATCCATTGCACCAATTATAATTTTAGGATTTGCAGAGTAACTGATGTTTCGTGCATATTCGAACGCAAAGCGAATGAATGATGCACGTGTTAATGCATGATTGGTTTGTTGTCGCTCTCTGTCACGTTCTCTAAATGTGGCAATGTGCCGTTCTCGCGCTGATCTTGTTCTCAATATATTTTGTCGTAGACATTCATCACGCTATTCTCGAGGCTCTTGTCTGCGAATTTCTGCTATTCTGATTCGTTGAGATGCGTTTCTTGCTGCAATTTGTTCTTCCGATTCATGAGCTCTATTTGCACGCATACGTCGTGCATTTTTACTATACTCATTGTTAAGGTTAGATTTTTTCCACGGCATTATACTGAAATTAAAAAATAAAAGAATTTATCATTTGAATAAATAAATTAGATCAAAATGTACGGCTGAATAAAGTAATAATTATCAAATTATAAAAAAATTAATAATAATCAAATTATAAAACAAAAAAATAATAAAAGGCTATCAAGAAATACTTACATGTTTTCGAGGTGGTATGAAAATTAGTAGAGAAAAACAGTAATAAATAAAACTTTATTTTATTATTTATAATATTAAAAATATTCAAACTAAACACAAAATGCAAAGTATACTTATAATAAATAACACAATACAAAGTATACGTATGAAAATGATTCACGGAAAATTGTTATAGTACGATTATGTTGGCAATATGAACGAAAATAATTCCAAGTCATTTTCGTTTATGTTGAGAACATAAGCGAAAATGACTTGGAATCAAACAAATACTATAATTCAGATGAAACATATGTGAACCCAAACTGTTCGTGATATCATTGGTTAAATACATCATGAAAATATATGCAAATTCTGTATTCAACCATGTGCTTTCGCGCTCACGTTAATTCTCGAAGATTATATAATCTAGAAATATAAACACGACGCTATCTGCCGAATACCTGTGCAACTAGATGCTAAACCGCCATCTATTAGGAATTTATAGAACTGTGGTTGTTGTTGTTGTTACATATGGCCAAAAGGAATCTGATCCATGTACAGCTGGCCACTCGCAAATAAACACAAATACACATATATATGATAAAATTTATAAAAATGCTAAAATCCAAAATTCTAAAATCTAAAAGTCAAAGTCTAAAAAGTTAGAGGGGGAAGCATGAAAGTGTTCAGGACATGTGATCCCTGGCGATCCAATAAAGCTTGCAAACATCACCGCTTTGCTGAAATGCAGGGTCAAGGCCCAGACAGACGAGGAGGTGATCTCTATTCATATTGTCTGTCTTGCAGATAAGGCAAAGACTACTAGTCAAGATGCCGATTTTCTTCAGGTGTTCAGCCTGACAGTCGTGGCCAGTGTTCAATCGAAAATTGGCCACAGCCTCTTTACGTGGTCTGTGACTGAATTTTTTCCAGTCATTTTTAATATTTTACCATTGTTTGTCTCTGCATTTATTGGACAGATCCTTGTTATAATTCAGCATGATCCTCTCTCGCATACATCTCTTAAGGGAATCCATTGGAACAGCACTCTCCTCAATAGATGATTTATTGCCTTTCTTGGCTAATAAGTCCGCTCTTTCTCTTTCATTACCATCAATGTCCACATGTGATGGTATCCACTGAAACTCTATCATTTTGCCGTTCAAAGTGAGCTCCCGTATAATTTGTTTTATTATACTGACAAGGGAAGATTCCGTGAGTCACTGGAGTGCAATTGATTCTATGGCTGATATTGAGTCGACAAGTATGACAGCCTTTTCAAAAGATTCCATGTTGGATTGCAGATTGGTCACCACCAAGAGGATCGCGTGGACTTCGGCATCAAAATTAGTTAGATGTTTACCAACTGGAGCATGCTGCGAGAACAATCTGCTGTAAACACCAGCACCCGTAGCATTATTTATCCTAGAACCATCAGTATAAATTCGGATCCGTTCTGTCTCGGGATAATTATTGTCCAACAATGACAATGTATTCATTTTTAGAAAATCATCTAATGTGTCTTTTTCCTATTTTCATCTGTTTTTAAATTATATGGTATTTTCATAAAATTGAAAGGTTTAACCAGTATATTAGATTTTTCAACAGGAACATTTAGATTTAGGTCATTCAATATCTCTTCACAACACTCGATTGGAGAGATCTGAGTTTTAAATACACTCGCTTGCCAGTTAAATTTATGGAACTAACCGATAAATAAACACTAATGTCGTATAATAAAACATTTAATTTGCAATAATAAATATTGAGATCAATAATTAGGATAAAAACTATACTATCTTTTAAGTTGGACTATATTATAAATGATTACAAAATTTTATCAAAATCCATTCTGTTATTTCGAGTTTATCATGAACATATATCGTGACATGATATATATATATATATATATATATATATATATATATATATATATATATATATATATATATATATATATATATATATATATATATATATATATATATATATATATATATATATATATATATATATATATATATATATATATTTATAATTTTAATTTTAATTGATCTGAAATGAAAATTGAATAAAAAAAGTCATTTTGAAAAATATGTTTGCTTTCGTGAAATTATATATACGTGTACGCCTCAGGTACTGATGATGAAATGATTGAAGCAAAATATCCATGGAGTCCATTGTCAGCAAACTAATGCACATGGAACGCTCAACTCAGTACTAAATTAAACAATTCCTTATAATGATACAATCCATTAATCTTAATGAAAAGTAAAGATTCTTAATATTGCCCTTATACGACTCATTTTTTAGATATAGATCAATTGTCGACCATATATGTGTTTTTTCGGCATGTCTGAATCTGGTAATGTACAATGTCCCAGATATTTTTAATTGTTTTATGTTCTAGTTATTTCTCTGACCAAGGAATAATAATAAAGGGCCATATCTAGTTAGTATCGAATATGGCATCATTTTGTTAAAATGTGACTATAGAATGACAGGTCGTTCTGTCACCTACTTCAGAGTAGAATATTTTTTATCAGTTCTATTAAAATTATACTCCGAATGACAATTATTGATCTACTGTCATAAGTCAATTTTTATAAAAAAATGTGTTGCGTACAATAATATAATGTAATTATCATAGAACTCTGCAAAAACTGATCGAGAATGCTGATCTCAGACTATCTAGACATGAGTGGTCCAAGTGAGAGGCGTAATTAATCATTTATCCAATCATAGTTTCATCCAGTCCACTGGCAGCCATTTTAACTGATTACATCGCTAATTACTACAGGCGACTTAATCGACTTTGTGGATTTAAAAGTGGATATTTTGAAATTTGATGTAAACTTAAACCTTTTTGAAATACTAAACAATCCATGCATAAAGTTTAAAATACTATACTACAAGGATTAAAGATTATAAAATGACATTGAAAAAAATTCGATCTATGTGCATTAAAGATGCATTCATAAACTTTACCCTGTTAGAGCCTTCATGTCAAAAATAAGTTGTTTGCAGAAACCATTGCTACCAGCACTTATGCGCAGCCGTCTCCTACAGTGCAGAGAAAACTCTATTGCTTGGTTTAACCCTATAGTTTCTTTATTTCCAACAGTGATATCACACATTCAAAATTTACCAATTCATAAAAGAGTCTTGAAAAATGTAATCATTACATCACTAGGGACATTTATCTTTAGATCACAGAGATAAGGTGACCCATTCAATTATACTTGAAAATCCTTAAGAAACTTAAAATTCTATATTTAAAAATACATCAATTATAAAATATTTTAATTTGAAAGGGCTTAAATAAAGAAGCTATTTGTATGTAAATTGAACAACATAATCAATGCTAAATAAAAGAAATTTTATTATATCACTAACATACGAATTAATATAAAAGATTTTAAGTATACCTCATAGCTGTGAAGTATCAGCTATATTTCATGTATAATTAAGTATAATGTGTATATTTTATATAAACATATAAAACAGATTCTGCAAGCTAAAGTAGATCAAACTTTTAAAATATATTTGATTATGTTATGCTCTCTATTATATTAGCAGCATAGCTGTGGTTTCTTTTGATTTTGTATTATTTTGCTTTAACTTTACAAACAACTCAAGATAGTCCAAGAAATTTGTTTTTCAAAACTTATAGCCTGATTTTTTGTTGAGTACACGAAAAAAATTCAATGAATTTGAGAGACTGTAGAATTGTCTGGCAGGAACATACAAGCAAATATTTACTTAAACTTCAAACGTAATTAAATTTAGGATAGAATTTTTTATAATATTGAATTCATGATTTAATTTTTTTATCTTTTGTCAAACAACGCATCCTTTACGGGAATTAAATTTAACGAATGATTTCAAAATTTTAATGTAGTCTTAAACTAATGTTTGAAAGAGAAATCAATTCTTATATTTTGTTAATTATTGAATTTGAATTATTAAAATAAAAGTGAAACAAGGAAAACTACCGTCTCTTTTTTAGTCATAATTTTAATGATATGTAGCAAAAGCCTGTGTCATATTGAAGTTCGAAATTCCAGAAATAAAACTATTGAATTTAGAAATGTATTCAGGATGAAGAATATATTCAAGAAAGAGATACTTTTCCTCATAGATAAAATAATTAAAGTAAAATATACTAACTTTTTTCAATAGCTTAATTTTCTTTGATAAAATTTAAATAAGAGCAATTTTTGAAAGATTTGGAGGATAAATTCGGGGAAAAAACGTGTTAAAGTGACATTGAATTAGTATTATTTCCTCATTGAAAAACAAAATGAAAGAAAATCATAAACAAAAATCAATAAATTTCATTTCTGATCTCTGCATCATGTAAATAAAATGAATTCATTCTTCTGTACTGCTTTCATCAAAACGTCTTTATAAGAGGACATTAGCTTCCATTCTCAATAACGGAGAAGAAAGTAAAGTTATTCAAACGAAAATGATTTTGATATCTTTTGGTTATAATAGATGAAGAAAAATAAAATGATTTTCCTTTTTAAAAATATATTTCGTACTTCTGATTCATATAATATAGTTTACCTTTTCTTTATAAAAATAAAACATCACATTTTAGTGACTCCATGTGTGATTGCATAATCTTTATAAGAAAAAATTAAATATTTTATCTGCTATTTGTTGATTTACGAAACATCATTCAAAGTAATAAATATATTTTTCATTTAGGTAGTACGAACAATTTATTAATGCTATTTGGTTTTGCAAGCTCTTATTTTAATATATTGGTTTGCACTATCCATTATTAAGACCTGCCACTTGTTTGCGTTATAGTATTGATTATTTTTTAAAATTGTCTGCAAGTCATACATCATGGAAGTCTTGTGGAAGTTACTACAAGGGGTACATATAAATTTTTTCCAACAAAATTATGGTATGCACATCATATCTAAATCAAAAATTTCTCATAATGTTTAAATCCATGACACATTTTTACACAAAAAATAATTTCGGTTACATTTATTTAGAAATAATAAAACAACAAAAATTTCTTCATTTTAATTTTTAGTTTCAATAATTTTAATAAAATTTTAAAACAATATGATACTTAATTTTTATTGTTGTTTTTTGGATTGTTAAAGGGATTCCGCATTTAGAAATAAGAAAAATGATACGTAATAATATCTTACTAAACTTTCTAAAATATGTCTTAAACAATAAAGCGAATTGTTGATACTTAACACAACCACAACTACAAAATGTTTTACAAAGTAACAAACTCTAACTAACCATTTATATTTGTTATTATTGCATTTTTCACTACTATGAGAGAGATTCTTCTTTTTTCAATAAAATAGATTATACAAATAACAATACTTTATAAATATGAAAGATACCTACAGACATTTATCTACAAAGAATATATTTTTAATAAATAAGGTACATATTAAATTCAAATTGTACACTTTCGTGAAATTCAAAACATCTGAGTTTTATATGATCGTCAGAATTGCACTCTGTTACGAGAAATTCTTAAGAAAATGCTCACATTAAACATGCACCCTATAGAGTGAAACGATGCTAAACTATAAACTGCTCAGGTTAAGTATTTTGTTCATTCTGTTGAGGCATGAAGAACTACCATCACAAGGCTCAATATTTACATATCATGTTAAATTCATGATTAAACGTGTACTCTTATCCCGCACCCAATCTGCTGCCTTTCTGTTTTAAAAATGAATGGGAAAGTCTAACATAATCATTGGTTCTATTGGAGACATAAGTAAAATTTTATGAAAGCGTTGTTTTCATTAATTTTAAATAAAAATCTGTTAAGTACTACCACATGGATAGATAAAAGTGAGACTAGTATTACATGTCATTTTCCTTCTGTACTTTTACTATTAAGAAAAAGTTGTGGCTATACTATTTTTAACGGATGTTGTTACTGTATACATTTTGTTTATTATAAATAAAAATTAAGAAAAATGTTTCAGATTTCACATAAATGAAACACATTGATTCAGTTCACATAGAGTAAAGAAAAAAATTAAATTTCATAAGACAAAAAGAAATATAAATGATGGTTGATTTTGTGTTATATTAGAAAATTTATCCCTTATTTTCTGAATTGAAATTAATGAAAACAGTAAATAACATGAAATCAATTCCTCTTTAACACAATTATCTTGGAATATGTTATTAAAGTAATTAAATGGTAGTGTGTAAGACTACGTACACAGTTTTTTAAAACATTATGGAGATATGTGTATGTTAATAATGTACGCTATTTAAGATCATCATAGGTTGATAGAGTGCTTCTGCATAAGGCAAAATGATAAATTTATAGCCGATATCCCTTTTAGCATGCTTAGCAGTAAGCACTTTTCATTTGTATCTACTGTTAAAATATTATATTGTTTGTCTAAATGTAGTATTTGCAATATCTAAAGGTAGATTTTCAGAAAGATAAAGGTAAAAAATCAAAGTATGTGACTAATTAAAAATGAGAATTTCTGACTCCATGGAGACCTTATTGTTAGGTTATTGTTTAAATTTCTGAAATTAATAATCCGTAGCATATTTTTGTTAATTTTATTTTGCTATGAAGTAACGCGAAGAAAATGGAAGCAAATTCAGATTGCGTGACGAAGATGGTTGCATTCATAATTTTGAATACTTTCATAAAAATAAAGATACATACAAACATATGTATATAAATACATAATTCTGTCTAATTAATGAAAGCTTTACTTATTTTTTACTTATGATTCTCAGAATCTACATCCTTCTTGACACATGGATGATAATTTCTTTGATACTTCACCCAGTTGAAGATTTCCGTATTATAAAAAGGTCCTTTGAAATAAGAAATGTTATGCTTGAACATTTATTAATGACAGGAGATTTGTCTAAAACTGATTCCAGATTCATATCTATTTAAAGAGGGAGAGGATTGTGATGTAACCCCAATAACATTATGATATGGAATACATTTGCAAATGGCGGAGCTTTCGTTTAGAATGGTACCACACTTGGTGCTTACATTATTCTTCAAATTCACCAAATTATGTCAGTCATTGTTGTGGGATAGCGTAGCATTATTATTATTCTTCAAAAGGATTTTTAGATACAAAATGTATCCTCAGTTTTTCTTTGAGATCGATGATGATACAATTCTTTATATTGATAGCTCTTACAAAACATTTTGTAAATGATATTTAATGTATAAATTGCCAAAAAAATATTTGAATCAGGTTACAATCGATCATGTGGGAGTGCTCTTTTAGAATGCCCTTTGCATTCCAAAACATTTTAGTCTAGCAATTTTGTAAATGATATGCTCTGCCGTTTCCTATTGCATATGACATTTCCAGCAGATAGGGTCTTACTGAAACAGTCCCATTTGGTCAGAAAGTCAGTCATGCAAGGGATAGCTTCCTGACTTTCACCAGAAGAAGATGATTTGGAGGTCATTTCTACCTCAATTGAAGGATTCATAGCTGCTCCTTTACTAGATTGCCTCTGAGTTCCCTTGTCTTTTTCAGCAAAGTCTACTTCAGAGGCTTCACCTGCAAATGCAGAAAGATTTGTTAAATCTAGTGTCTTTTCAGCCACAAGATAACAATTAATAAGCTCAGGTAATATAAGTCCACTCAGCATTGCCTGAGTTACTGGACAAGGCAAATTACTCTAGAAGTTTTTCAGGCAACTAGAGGCTCCGTTAAGGCACCATTACCGCGGTGCCAAATAACCCAAGGCACGGGTCGCATAACACCATGGTTTACGGGAGCTGGTTCACGGCCTCTGATTCTATATTCAAGGCTATCCTGTCATTCCTACAGGACATTCGGCTATCCACCACATGCCGACGCGCCTGGTGGCTGCTCAAGCCCCAGAAAGGTAAGCGTACCCACTGGTTCCAGGAAGTCTAGCAATAGAAATAAATGAACTGTCAATCTTTGCACCTCATTGACACTGAATTTCATTGGCAGACGTTGCGAATCTTAAATAAAAGTCAGTTGATAATCATTTTCTCAACTAAAATGTAGATTTTCCTTGTCAATCCTTTCTAAATTACATGTTTTAGCAGTCTTCTATAATTTTAATTCTTTGCAAATGCCAGGCATATCACTATATTGTCTTCGACTGAAAATTGGTTCTCCGATTAGAAACCTCAATTCTAAATTTATGAAATAGAACAAAGATGATCATCAAACACCTATCGACCAACAATATCAAAACCGAAATTATCACGTAAAAGGACGAAGAACATACACTATTTACCCTCAAAATATCAATGATAACAAGTAAACTGTTATTCCAATTTAAGACTGCAATTTCTAATGAAATTAGCCTATACTTTTACAATTAACAAAGTGCACAAGTAAAAATATTAAAATATTGCCGCATCAACTTCAAAGACGCTATTTTCTCAGGTCAACTATACGTAGCTTGCTCTGTAGTAAGAAGTTTCAAAAATACATACATATATACCATGGATAACAAGATAAAAAATTATTATAAACAAGTGTTTAAGTAGAAGTATTTTAGTTAGAATACATTTTCCATAAAATATTTGTACCTCTTATATTTTAAAGTTATCAATTTATTCTTACTACTACGCAATCTCATATCGATTCCCTGAATGAAACCGGGTACCTCACTAGTATTGCATTAAATTATGTAAAAAATATCAAGGACCTGAATAGTAAATAGTAAATAAGAAATTCTAAATAATTAATTTATCATATATATAATATTAAAACATAAAAATATCAAAACATTTTTACAATAAATCAATAAAATATGTGTGAATACAGGTGTATATTCTTCCAAATTTGATTATATTTTTCATTCATAAGAAAATATTATATATTTTTCTATTTATGATTTTATTTTAAATGAATTTTTCATGGATAAATATTTTCAGAATATTTTTCAAACTATGAATATAGCTATTTAAATAAATCTTAAAAAAATAATTCCTATTTAATATTGAGAAAATATTTCATCACAAAATTGTATATTATAGAGCAAAGTATTGTTATTTTCATTTGGAATTAATTTGAAATATCATTTCAAATTACATTTATTTGAGTTTAAAATTGAATTTTAAATTATATGTTGTACACATAATTAAATTCAGGAAAATAGTACATTAAAATCTTTTAATGACATTTGATACAATATTATACTATAAAAGTCATGTTTTCTTTTTTCTTTTTCTTTTTTTAATGTTACTTTAGAAAAATAAGTTTATTTTGATTATTAAATTTATAAGAAATAACATTTCTTGCAAGCAGTTCTTAAAATATTATACGACTGTAAAAATTATTACAAATCTTATATACTTTTGTCATAGGATATATATTATCAAGTCATATTTATAAAACACAAATAAATGTAAAATAACAAATGCTTATCGGAGGAATATTCTCTAAATATATGGCGAGATGTATGTTTTAACTCCATTAAAGTACTTTAAGCATATTAAACAAGTCTTAAAGTAATTATAAAACCATAATTTACATGATTATAAATACATCTTTTTATTCTCAAAATAAAATTGTTATTTGTATTGAATGATACACAAGTGGAAACGAAAAATTAATTTTCTATTTTTCAATTTTATTTTATATTTGTAGGAGCAAATTCAAGACATTTTGGTTTACAAACTTTATAATATTTAATGTATGCAATGTACTAACTTATAAAATTGACTAGAAGAGCAATTAATCAAATTAGTTTTGTTTATGTGAATAAAAAATTATTTTTTTTAAAAATAATAAATTACTAACTCATAATTTATTTATATAGTAAAGTACATTGAAGTTTTTAACATTTTATCTAAAAAATGCACTTATACAAATATTACATTTAAAGATCAAGACCTAATTTTTAAGGCACTAACATATATAATTCAATTTGAAAAAAATGCCAAAAATATTTTTATGTATATGGTGGCAATAGTGAAATTAATTATATGTTCATAAGAATTTTTTCGTTTCCTGCACTCAAAATTTCTCCTGTTTTTTTTATTTATTTCTTTTGACAAATTTAATACTCACAATTCCTGTTGGCAAAAGCATCGGAATATGCTTTCATAAACAGAAACTGTAAGCATTAAATTTGTCAACAGAAATTAACAAAAAAATGGAGAAATCTTGAGTGATCTTTATATATATATATATATATACATATACATATATATATTATAATATTCTTGTCAGGAGCAGGTCTTAGGGATTTATATTTTTTCTCCTAAATCACATAAGAAAATTTTAATTAGTTCTAGCATTTAATTAGTTCTAACATAAAAAACAATTTAACATTTAAAATCTATAAAAAATCAACTACAATTATAAATTAATAAATTTACTTTATATTATAGGTAATTATTTCATTTGTTGGCTATAAATTGATTTTACTTACTACCATTTTTTTAGTTTTGTATATTATTTTACAAGTTTAAAACGCAATAAATATTATACACTCGTAATTAAAAGTATATTTAGTATTAATTGATTTTCATTGATTTGATGTGAAAAATTATATAACTTATTTATTCTAACTTACAGTAAATATCACTGTTATTTTCATTCACATACACGCACTTGATGTGTAAAATATATTCTAATTTTCATTTTCTAAGTATTTATCTTTATTAATTTGTAAGCAAATTGCTTAGAGTACTGATGCTTTTTATAAGGACAATTTACCCACTTTACTATTCGTGTAAAAAACAATATGCTTTAATACTTATTATTTTGAGTATTAAGTTCCTTCAATTTGCTGGAAATTCTATAAAAGTAGCATAAAATTTTTATATGGATTTTCGTAAAATCTTGAAATACGTACCATGAAAAAATATAACCAAATAATATATTAATTGTTACATTAGAAGAAACTATTTCTGAAAACACAATACTTTTAGTAATATGTAAATTATTTTAGTTAATAATACAAAGTATAAACTCATTCAAGTATATTTAAAAACTTCTGATATTTTTGGCATATTCAGGAAGGAAAAAGATAGAAAGTTGCAGAATATGTTTCATTGGGTTGTTCGGAAAGTAATTTCAGTTTTCATGAAAATGAAAAACGTATAACGAAAAAATATCGTATTGCATTGGATTTTATCCATTCTAGTCCAATAGCTTTTTTACCATCTTTCTGGTATTAGCACGATTTCATACTCATAAAGTTGTTGGTGTTTACTAGCAAAAAACTGATCCAGGTGGGAAAAACGAAATGACTTTCCGAACAACCAAATGTATCTTTAATTACTGTTCAATAAAATATCTTATGTATCACATTTACTGCTGGTGAATTGGAAGTAAAATAAAAGTCTATGTTATATTTATAAATCATTACTTAGTTATACACCATATCTAATAAATTCACCAAGGTGAAAAGAATGCAGATATACACCATATCTGCATTCTTTTCACCTTGAACAAATGAAATGCATTCAATTCAAGGTGAAAAGAATGCATATAAATTCAAGTATTTTCTTGTCTTAAGTTTATGTATTGTCTTAAAAAAGTAATTTTCAAGTCTTTTAAGTTTTATATATGTTTTTATGATGTAAATTGCTATTAAATAAAAATATTTCTGAAATGTATGAGCAGTAATAATCAAATTACGTGAAACAGTTTGCAATGCAATATATAAATGTTTTAAAAATTTTAACATTATGCGTCATTTCATTCTTATACATGAACGCCTTAAATCCTTTTCTAATCTGTAAAGATTTTTTTAAATATTTTGTGATCAATATGGTAACATTTTTCTTAATTAATTTTTTTAATTAATGGCTTGAATACAATGCAAAATAAAAAAAAATGTAAGTTTTTCTTATCATAAAAAACTGATTAATTAAAGAATGTATTCTGAATTTTTTCGTAGATACAAGCAAATCTTCTATAAATATTCATCAATACAATTTTTTCCCTCTGAAAAGTTTCTATTAAATTTTTAATTGAAAACTATGAAAAGACATAAGGATTAAAAGGGATTTACGAGCAATGATTCATCATTTGCGTGCTTCGGTCTTTTTGGTGAATTTCTTTTCATTGCAATTTTTTATATAATTAATGGAACTTCAAGATTTAATGAACCATCTCGTGTTCCGAATGAAATATTTCTGACTATTATATATCGATAATATGTGTTCTTTTAACACCTAAAATGTATTGTCCTTTGCGTAATTATTTGAAATTTAACAGATATTTCAGGATAAACATGTGTTATTACGTGCTTCACATACTTATTTCTTGTTTTTACTGCAATGAAGTATACTCTTTTTTGTTTTTTTCACAAATACATTTTATCATTTTATTATTATATATATATATATATATATATATATATATATATATATATATATATATATATATATATATATATATATATATATATATATATATATATATATATATATATATATATCATTCAATATTCATTTGTATTAGTTTTTGAACTATTTGATATAGTATTGAACAAACTAATATTAAATTAAACAGCATAATTAAATTTAAACAAAGTTGATCTTATATATTAATATATTCTAGGAAATATTTACTTTGTAAAATTTTCTTTTAAAAGAATATGTTCAAAACAAAAAAAAATGGTAATAATTTCTTTATAAATTTAAAATAAGTAATAAATAATTTAAATTAATGTTTAAATTTTGTGATCAGTTAGATTGTATAATATGCATGGTTAATACAAAAACTTTATTTATTAAGTTTTTGATAGTGAAATTAAAGTTGAATTTTTGTTCTGTTAGTCTAAAAACATAAGTAAAAAAAGTATTTCTAATACCTCTTTAAGCAATTAATTCTTACCTTATCTCAATGAATATATCTTTACCTGACTTATTCATAAAATCGAAAATAAAGTTATAATAAGAAATTTAAAAAGAAATAAATTATTTTAAAAGCAGTTAAGCCTGAAATATTCAAATTCTTTATGATTCATAAACTTTTTGATTATAACTTAGCATGTCCTATATCATTTTTACTACTATGTATTCTTTTAACATATAATTTCTCCTGAAATTTTATAAATTTCTTTTCCAGAAATTCAATATATCTCTAAGTTTTCAATTTCTATATGGTTTGCAGAGCTAAATTACAGATGATTCACAGTAACAGAGAGCTTTTTCGAAACTTGAAACTTTTTACAATTTTCATAAAAGCACACTTATAATTTCTGAGAAAAATTCAAAGGAATAAGTTTCGTCTTGGAGTATTAAAGTATTTATCGAGATTTTCTTTGAAGATAATAAGCTGAATTCTTGAGTTATTTCTTTGTAAATAAAATCAATCTTTTTCAAGAAATAAATTATTTTGCTTTATAAATCAGCTTCTTTTCATTTCAGATTTTTAGAATGAGATTATAGTATGTGAATTGTTAATAAAAGACTTTCTATTATTTTACACTCATATTTCTTACTCTAAATAGGTAAACATATTTTTATGTAATACTTATTTTAAACTTTAAATTATAAATCAATTTTTCTAGAATTTGAATATCATTGTTAAAGTAAAAAGTGAAATAAATACTTTGTTAATTAAGTGGTTCATAAATACTGTATATTTAAAACTTATTTAATTGATTTATGTGTAATAATTATTGCATATGAAATTTTGTTCACACGCTTAAAACTGCTTTTAATTTACAACTTTGTTCTTTTTTCAAATTTTGACTTAACTAAGAATTTAATTTATACTTCAAATAAAATAAAACGTTTTCAAATTTACTTCTCATTCAACATTACTTTTTTATAATTTTTGACACAGTTTATAAAGCAAAAATAAAGAATATTCAGATAAATTCCTAAGGGTTTTAAATTAACGTACAATAATTTTTTTCTTGGGACACACACACACACACACACACACACACACACACACACACACACACACACACACACACACACACACACACACACACCCTATATATATACATATACATTACTTTATTTTATGATTAACATTCGTATTTCATTAGTTCATATACATTGCTGAAATTATCCAGAAGGTTTTATTTTAAATGTAATATTTTATATGATTTTTTTTGACATTCACTGACTATTTTTTCGTCACTGCAGAATTCAATTCTTAATTAAAAATGCAATATCAATCTTTCATTAATAAAAGTGAAGAGCGTTCTCAGCGTAGTATGCAGTGGAACTTTTGTAATTCTTGGAAAAATACTATTTTTCCAAGACCTATTTTTACAAGATTTAATACTATTTTTACAAGATTTAACTGACCTATCATCATGCATATAATCATGCTGTACGTAAAATATGCAACAAATAATAGAAAGAGTGTTTCCTTTGATATTAAAAATCATCTTTCGAATAAACATACTGTTTTCCAGTTTAATAATACACTAGTAGATTAAATAATATGATGAAACTACATATTTAACATTAAATCTAATGATTACATATTTTTCAATTTAAATGTAAGTAAATATGGTTTCATATTTAGAAAAAAAAATACACACACACAAAACAAATGAATTATTTCCTAAATAACTTAAGATTTTTTAAATTATCCATCTAATTTATTAATAGCTTACAAAAATTCCTTTATCAAATTACATGTAAGTGAAACTAATTCACATTAACAATATAATTTTGTATTTTACTTAAGTACTTTGATTTTTATTTTACTTTTAAATCCTCAATAAATTAAGTATATATATTTCTTACTATATTCTATGGACATCTTATTAATGGCAAAATTTTAAGCAAGGTATATATTTACTGTAAAAGCCCTTTTTAATTTTATGGTAAGTATTAAGGCAAATACTCTAATACTTGAACCATAAATTTAGTTAAAATTGTTTAGCATCATTCATAAAAAAGAACTTAAGAATTTAAAACCATTCACTTGCAATAATTTTTCAAGTTACTGCTTAATTTTTCGAATTAGTATTTAAATAATATGACTCTTATGTGCTATTAATTTGCATTTATTTAATAATTTTCTAAGAAGAAATCATTTTCTTTTAGAAAGAAAATTTTACAGAAATGATTAATTTTATTTTTAAAATAGCGTAATCCATCTAATAAATCTTTTCTATTTTAAAATGCAGTGAAATTACTCTGGTAACAATTGTTCTTCTTAAAAAATATTTAGTAAACACGCGTATCCGAATAAATTAAATCATTTTATGATAATTTAGGATAAAAATAACATTTATTTGGACAGATAAAATATTTTCATGGATTTTAAATAAATATGTTTAGCAGAGATTGCTCAAAAATTGGAAAAAATAACTGTGCGAAAAGTTATTTTTCTATTGAAATAATTCTTATTCATCGTTAGAAAATTAGAGAATGATTTACTGAAAAATTGTTCTTAAACCATGTTTTCATTAATAAAGAAAAATATATTTTTTAAGCAATTGTTGTTGTGAAAATAATTATTGCTTAAGATATTTTATAAAGTTTAATCTTTTTAGTATGCAGATTATGAGCTTGTAAAAATTTTTAAAAAATGAAGTAAGTTTACAGATGAAATCGCGGTTGTTTTGGTTCAATTTATAAATATATGTGTATGCATGTTTGTGTATCGAAAATAGTTAAAAAGTTACATATTTAATGAGAAAATTATATCCTTTAATCTAATTTATTATAATCCTATTCTTTCTTCATTTATGAAAGTCATTAAATTTTATGCTTCAAAAGTTTTGATGTTCGATTATTCTATCTAGTTTCTATAATACAAGATGGATCAAAATCAATAGATTACAATGTAATCAAAGCGAGTTTACTAAGCTAAGGATAAAATATTGTTTTGGTGATTTCTTATTCGTTTTCCATTCAACGAAATGGGCTCAGACGCCAAGAAAATCCCCTACTAGAAGCATTTGTTAGTTGTTAATTATTGAAGGGATGCATCGCAAACAAAGGGCTTACGTTTCTGATTGGCTCTTCTCTCTCAATTGCATACTGTTTGATTTCACCGGATTGCTCTATAACCTGTAATAAAGGCTCTCGAATCCATGATTTTGCATTAATTTACAACGAATGTAGGTGGCTTTTCAGAAGCGACAAAGGCTTATGCATTCTTATTTGATAGTTGACAAAAATTGTTTTGTTGTAGCGTTAGTTTCTACAAATTTATATTTTAACAATTTAAATAATGTTAAATCTTTTAGACGCTTATCAGTTTATAATTTGATATATTTGAAAAATCTTTATTTGTACAACTTTATCATTCATTCGATGATAAAATGATAAGAATTAAGCCATTTGCTTATTGATGGAGAAATATTTAGTTGCAAAATGTTTTTGTAGTTATAAATATTTAATATATATATATATATATATATATATATATATATATATATATATATATATATATATATATATATATATATATATATATATATATATATATTGAGCTTATAATAAATTTATTAAAAAAATTAAATCATATTTCAAATAACAATAAGTTATGGGATTTTTAAATTAATTTTTGAATAAAATGAGCTTGATTAAATTATTGCAAAAAATTGAGCAAAATTATTTTAAATAAGATTATTTTAAGACAGAATTATTACTGTTTTTCTGCTTTAAAATACCGTAAGAAATTGATTTGTCAAACATGTGTCCTTTATATTATTATTTTAAAGAAAATATTAAATTAATTTAACACAGTGCCTATTAATCACCAAAAAATATCGCTCGTAACATGCTTTCAGATTCTGATATTGCGCTTACAATGTTGTTGTATTCCTGATTAAATGGCGCAAAAATTATTTCATTAATACCAAGCTATAAATATAGGTATTTTTAATCATTTAATTATAATTATATGTTTTTATAGTAAGAATAATAGATTGTTTTGTCAAGAAAAATATTTGTTAAAGTTAATGATTTGAAGATGTAAAATAATTATTAAAATAGGAAAGGATTTTATCTGCCATGCTATGTTTATAAATTTCCAATTTGTTTATTTCAATTTTTAAATACCGATTCCTGTGGTGTTTCATATAATAACATATTTCTAATGATTTCATATATCATTGTTAGATAAAAATGTACACGAGTTTTATTGTAACGTAATTGCTGCATAAACTACATTTTTTTCTAATACACAAGTCTATAGTAGAAGGCATAAAATCCAAAACAAATATTTGATCTATTTCTTAAGGGATACTATTTAAATATAGCTTGATAAATGTAATTTTATTTGAAGCATATAAACTTTTTTAATGCAGATGCAAATTTTATATAATAATTTTTTGAGCTCAAATTCATTACTTTTTTATTTAATTTTTAATTTGAAATTAGAGCGCTGTAAGTTTAGTTCAATTAATGTGATAGATATGACTAATGAAATACTGAAAATGATCAAAGTTTTTTTAATAAGTGAAGCACATTTTCTTTACTTCATTATATCAAGAAAATTTCATCAGTTATACATCAAAGGCATAATACAGCAAAGTATTAGATTATAATAAACATATAAAATTTGCTGATGTAGTAAATTTTGAATGTGCCCCATGAGAACATATAAATTGCAAAGAATCTATATAATAAATAAATTTATTGGAAACTTAAAATCACAAATTTCTAAAGTAGTTAATATTAAAGTATAAAAATTTGTGACAGGTTTAAAACTCAAACATACTAAGAACAACTTTTTTGAAATTCATATCTCTGTAAGAGTGACTGAAAAAATTCGTGAAGGATTTTAAAATCAATTTCATTAAAATACAAAATCTATTAGAGTTTTAAAACCTTTCTTTTAAGTCAGCATATTTTTAAGCTCAGTTGCGTTTCAATACAAAAGATTTAAATTTACAAATCTTTCTGATGCTGCATACTAATAAAAATTATACATACAGAAACATTAATAAAATAAAAATATGTGAATTAAAATGCTCTCATCTTGATATTAAAGGACATAAAATTTTTGAATACCAATTATTCAGCATTAATTAAATTATTTTAAATGTATTTATTTCATGATTTTTCTATTTGAGTTATTTAATTATTATTGATGAATTTTAATCTAACAATTCTTCTTTATTTAAATAAATGAAATAATTAATCTCTATGAAATATATTCAATTATGTATCGTAATTTTTTCAGCAAGAGTAAACGAAGAAACAAGCTTATTTTATTTAAATTTATTTTATGTACCTTTTATGCTTAAAGTTCTTAAAAAAAAGTTTTCATTATTGACAATTTTCAATTATTATTATTAGAGAGGTAAATTAAATGGAACATTAGAATTCATTGAAACTTCGTGGGAAAATAAAAACACTCAATTTTATGCAATTAATTAATCTAGTGATATAATTGTTTACATGATATATTGTATTTAGTTAAGTTTAATTAAAAAAGTTGTTTCTCATATTAATTTACAATACTCAGTTAGCATCTTTAGTTTCTCCACTTAATTTTATATAGCTGTGTATAATATATTATGCTCAATGAATGAAATTTATGATATAATGTTTGCTTAGTGAAATAATTTTAGAAAAATGTCTTTGATGTCAAACAATAATTGCGTACTGTGAAGCTTGAAAATGAGAAAAAATTTGCGAATCTCTTTTTTTAGAATTTCTCTAAAAGTGTCCAATATATTTATTTAATATACTGTATCATTTTGGTACTTAAATTTAATTTTAAAATTAATAACAATAAAGAGAGATTTAAAGTGACAAAAGAAAAGAAACTGATAAAAATGGATTTCCTCCTCAAAGCACTAGAGTATTCATAAAAACTAATAATTTTAACAAGTAACACATACGAATAATATATTATTACAAAATTAATTCTTGACATATTTACATATCAAAAAACTATTATTTCTAAGCAAATTTTATTTTATTTATTATATATAATGAAAAATAAAATATATTATAATGAAAGATAAAAAATTTTTTGCAGCATGATTTCCTACCTATGATTAACAGCATACACATATTTTTATTTTTATTAATAATGCTAATAAAATTACTTAGAAAATATTTTTTCTTTAAAAATGTTTAATTTAACAATTTTTTAAATTTTTATTCTGCTAACTGAGTACTTCGATTGTGTAATAATTTACAAAAATTGTTTTACTCCTTAATTGCAATAGCCGTGCCTTTTTTATTAATTTTACTAAATATTCTATTTTACAGAAAACTTAATTAAGAAATTTAAGCTATTTTTATCATGACACCATTTAATTAATGTAACGAGTTTATATTAGTAGAATTTTTATAATATTAACAATAACAATCCGTTTTTATATTAATACTTCACTTATTATTTCCAAAAAAAAATTATTTTTGTAATTTTAAATGAAATATCTATTGAAAATATAATGGACTTTCCATGATGTGGTTAAAAATTTCATGATTGTCAATCGTGACCAAACAGAATTTATTCGTGAGTAGCTGTATTTGAAAAAACGTTTAAGTATTAGTTTTCTTATAATTTAATTGATCACTAAAAGTATAGCATATAGCAAGCACTAAGAGATTCTCAAATTACAGATAGATTGTGACGACCGAACTATTACTACGATTGTAACTGTTGGAAAAATGTACAAGCAATATTTTAATATCTTAATAAATGAAAAAGTAAGTTAGTGTTCCTTCTCACTGCTAAATTCTAAATATGAGTACATGGGACTTTGCAGATACTCGAACGCTTCCAATTTTAAAAAGAAAATATATTGAGAAAACTCAATGTAAACCATTTCTTTCAGAAGTACGAAACAGTTAAAATCCATCAGGCTCTAAAGGCAGAAGTGAAGTACTTCTAAGTTCATAAACTATAAAATATTTCGTTTCTGAATGTGAGAGATATCATCATCTATCTTATTAATTATTCTCATTTAATAAGAATACTAATTGAATGCCTTAAACGAAACACAGAAAAGTTTTAATCTTTATTACCCATTTTTTAATCTAAAAAAAGATCTTTCATAAACTTTTTTCCCTTCGGCAGTTGAGACTGATGTATCTTAAATGGATTTCATTCACCAGTTCAAAGAATTTAATAGCTTGAAGTATCTAAGATTTGTTGTCAAAAACTTATTTATTGAAGTATTTTGATAAAACAAAAAAATACGTTAAATCCATCTGAAATTTCTTAAATAAATCTTTAAATATCTTGATTGATTTTGAAAAGTAACATTAATTTTTTTATTAATTTGTAAGTTTGTTAATCTACATCCAAAACACTTTCCATTTACTATACTACCAAAATGTCTTTTCAGCATAGGTTTCGAATACATTTTTAAGTGTTTTAAAATTTATTGATACATAGTAATACGAGAGAAAAAATTACTATAAATGATTCCTTATTTAAAATTCTATATCAGAATCTTAATTTAAAAAGAACGTCTCCGTTAATGAAATATTTTCTGATACTATTAGTAATAAAACATTTATATTAGACTTTGTCAAAGATAATTTCATTAAAGTATTCGTAAATAATAGATTTTTTATTGCGTTGTTGAGATGTTTAAAATTCCTACCTTATAAATTTCATGGTGTGAAACTTCCATTTCGAGAGCTTTTCTCCACTGAATTTTTTGGTAGGTATTTTTTGATTTCTTTTTGTATTTATTAAATAATTTATTTTAAGTAACCAAACTAAGGAGTAATTTAATATTCACAATTTATTTTAAACCATGTGCTTCTTTGGTCATTAAGCATTTAATTTATAGTAGCAAATGAAATGTGTTTTGAAATGCATAATGTTACAGAATAAAATATTGTTAAAAACAATAAGCAAATTGCTATTTTTAGTATTTTTAATATCTTTAAATTTTCCTTATCGTTATATTCATGAATAAATACATGCATATAACTAAAATATACTATCAAAACAATTTTAACAGGAAATTCATGCATTCATATGGAGAATTTTTCATTCGAAATATGTCAAGCGTTTCTGCTTGAAATTAAAATTTACTTCGGTTATTTATAATAATTTATATTTGATAAACAATCTATGCAAAATTAATTTCACTTTCAACTATAGGAATGTAAAGTACATAATGAAATCATAATCTCTAACAATTTACAGGAAGAAATCCTAAATTGTATTGATAAAAACGCTGTAATGTACAACTTGACATGCAAGTAAACGGAATTCTGGACAGAGTTAATCATTTTGTCGACTTCACAGTGGCAGGAAATCCAACACCGACAAGTTTCTAACATTTGCATATCATGTTATATTCATGAGAAGAGTCACATCCTTATCTTCCGCTTCCTCACTTCCGTCTCCTAACATTTGAATCTGGTTTCGTAAACTTAATATTCTGATCAAGACTAATAGGCTCAAAGTATAACGGTAACAACTTGTTCATAAGAAGCTTAATGGGTTATCACTTTTGAAAATATCAATTATTTTACTAGAAATAAAATGATATTATATTTAAAGAGCCATAGTAAACATAATTAATGTTATTTATTAAAACTATCACTTTTTACAGAAATATAGAACACAATTGCTCTTTGAAATGTAAACTGTTTCTTAGCAAGGAGTAGAAAATGTGGTACAATATGCATAGGCATAGTTGAAAGTTGAAGTCGTTAAGAAAAATTGCGCATATTTAAGATATATATATATATATATATATATATATATATATATATATATATATATATATATATATATATATATATATATATATATATATATATATATATATATATATTTATATACAGCATAAAACAAATGACGAAATAGAAAACTGGTAACTGGTATACTTATGTTATATACAAAATACATTTTAAAATTTATTCTCAGTGTATACGATAATATTTTTAAAGTTTCAGAGAAATCGGAATCTGTTTAGTGAGATTTATCTAAAATACTGGGTAATACCTTTGATGAAGGCAAACGTTAGTTAAAAGTCCTGGAATACTTGGGATTTGTAATAAACAAATTGTCGGTAAAGATAACGTATAATTCAAAATGCTGAATTCAGAATTTTTTGGTGATGAAGAAATGTTGCCAAAATGACGCGTGCAATGATATAAGCACTAAGGTTGCCAAAGTAAACTTTTTTGTATAATTCTTGTAGATCTTCATATGTATGAAGTAGTAGATACCACTTTGCTACACATATAAAAAAATCCGCCAAAAAATAACAAAACTCAGTATTTGGCATCCTGGATTATACGACATCTGTGCCCAAATTGTCTTCAAGAATAGATTGACTAGTTGTGAATAAAATTACAGTGAATTTAATAGATTCATTAACATTATTCATGATATTGATTTCAACTGGCTTTGCTATATTAGAATGTTAAAGTTAAACTGCAATAAAATATAGGTATATACTTTCAAATAAAAATGAAAGTTTTAAACTTTTAATTAAAATGAACTTTTAAACAATTCTGGTGTATTATGTCCTTGGTTTATTGTGCAGCGTTGTAAATGTTACTTTCTGAAGAATTCAATTTTTAAGTATTCAAAGATTATAAATCATTCTTTTTCAATTTAATGTATTAAAATGATTTTCTTTTTGCATTTACAAGTTTTGGCTTATGTATACTCTTTTTAGACCTATGCTGCAGTTTATTTACTGGTACAAAAATGGAAACCAAATAATTAGTAAATCAGTTGCTTTCCGAGTTTTCATACGTTCACAGTTCATATTGAGAAAGCAATTTCTATATTGTAGTAGATTATAACAAAATTATTTAATTTGCTTATTTCACTTATATTTGTTTCTGTTATTTATATAATTACATTATGTAATTTATATTACTACAATTAAGTTAAATTCCTTTTCAGCTCTTATGATCTTATTTCTGGGATCAAATGTGGCAATATTTATCAATTTAAGTTAATTTTTCCAGATATAAAGTATGAGAGATAAGTTGAAAAATCCCGTTATCTGTAAATTTTTAAACGGATATCATTTATATAAATTAAAAACATGCATATAGGGTTTATTTGTAATTTTTTAAAAGTGAATAAGGTATCCGTTCAAAGCAAAAATATTATATTTTTGTACTAAAATTTTAATTTAGCTCTTTATATAAAAACTAATTTAATTTATAAATATGATGGAAATCATAATATATTGTTACCTATTAACATCCTATGCTATTAGATTTCCTTATATTTCAGATAAATGTATCAGGATATATTTTTTGGGATATTTGAATCATCGCAAATTCTTCGTTATTTTATGTAGGGGAAATATTTAAAAAATTGACATTTACATGGTAAAGGAAATGATTTTAACTACATGAATCAACACTAAGTATGAATTTATTAACTATATCAATAAAAAATTATTATTTAGTTTAAAATATAGATAAATGTTCTATATGCATCTTAAATCTTTTATATTTCAAAGAATGACACAAAATCCCCATAACCATACATTAATATGAAACAAACCGAATAATAAATAGTGCTCGAAATTTTTATAGAAATGTTCTGTTATCCTCTTGAAATGTTTTTGTGGCATACAGAAAAATTTAAAAACATTTTTAACTAAATAAAGTAGTTTTTTTCACCAGAATGAATTTCAGAGACACATTTCCATTCACTTCTTGAATCATGCATAATAAATAATTTAATTACTTAAAATAAAAAAATATATATATGGTACTATAAATTATAAAAAATAATCCAAATTTAACTTTTCCGTTGTGTGTGTGTTTTTTTTTTTTTTTTTTTTTTTTTTTTTTTTATTTTTTTATTAAGTTTTATTTCATTTAATTTGTTATAAAATAAAGACTTCCTGATATTATAAAAAGAAAATCAAAACTATTGTGACTATTTATTTTTAAAATATTTTATGATTTTCTTCAAAACGTTTCTTTTGGAATAAATATTAAAATGTTGCAAAAGAAACAAAAAATATACATAATTTGGTATTTATATATGAATTAATAAATGTTTTTGAAATATTAATAAATTAGTGGTTTGATTTTATTTATTTACTTTTTAGCATGGTTTTTATTTCACTTCTACTCATAGAATTCATAATGCTCAAAAAATAATCTTAAAATTATTTTTCTTCTCCTTTTCTTGAAAAGCTGTTTCTTCTCATTTTTTTATAACTATACAGATGTTTAGAATTAATTTAATACAGCTTATTATATTTCAAAGAAATATTTTCTCTGAAAAAAGTTTCTGACAAAAATGTGTCTGTACATAATTTCTAATCTCTGCATAACATTCATTTCACTTAATTACTTCTTATCTTTAAAATTTAATAGAAAAATTAATTTCTCTCTCATGAAGTTTCTTATGATTTTATTATTTTTTATTAAAAGAAAGCCTAAATGTTATATCTGCATATTAATTTTAAAGTAAATATGTAGTATTATGCAAGTTTCTTTTGAGAAAATCATTCGTGAAAAGAGTAATTTTTTTTTGTGAACACAATAAAAAATAAATTTTTTCACTATTTTTTATCCTTTAAATCACTATTTTTGTATTAAATGAAAACTACATAGATTCAAAAGGCTGAAACTTTATTTATAATTGTTTTATTTAACGTCAGATTTAAAGCAATACATGTAAATAAGTTTGAATTTCATCACTTACTTAAAAACGATGGAAAATGAAGTTTTTATCCCTTTTTTATTTTAAATTGTATTAGTTAAGTAGAAAGACACAAAAATTATTTAACAAGTTGTTTATTATTCTTTTTATATCAAAATTTTGTAAGCTTTGATTTCTGTTCCATATTTTTTCTAGTACTTGTATGGATTCAAAAAAATTAATTTTATGTACTTTGAGAGTCTCCTTGTTTCAAAAATATTCTTTTAATTTATGACTGTTATTCAATTCTCTCAAAATTATTATTATATCAAAATTATTAAAATACTTTTCTTTATTTCACTAAGTGAAAATAATTTAACATGTTATTGAATATTAAGAAATTTTCAAGAATGATATTTTTAAAACTGTCTTAATTTTAACTAATTTGATTTTAATAATTAATTCTTCTTTATTGTTTACATTTTTGTTATAAAATAAATGAAGTAAATATTTTATTATATTAATGAAAATTAAAATTCGTACAGAATAAAGGACTGAACATTAACATAATTTTAGGTATCTAGTTATTTATAATTATTTTTTGCAACATGCAGCATTTTTAAAAAATAAATAAAAATTGAAGACAATATTAAATAATATTATACTCCTTGGTAATAGTTAAAAATTTAAGGCTTATTATGAATGTCAAATAAAATCTAATATAAAAAAATCTGAAGAATGACAACAAAGAATGGAATTGGTGTATTTTAAAATTAGGCTTAAAGGAAATATTTTATAAATGTACCGCACCTTTACATCAAAATTATATCAAATTTAAATCCTAATATAACAAAGAAACACTTGCTAAATTATCTCAAGCTCTTTTACTTAATTAAAAGAAAATAAATATAATTTGTGTTGTTTTATAGTATTTTAAAATGGAAATATGTTCATTTTGTATTATAATATTTTCGCGGATTTCATATCGATATTTTTTGAAAAGTGTAATTTAAGAATCAACTATATTTTCTTTTCTTTTACATATTGTATTGGAAGATAACAATTTATATATATGTTAATTTTAAAAGGTATAAACTCATTTAGAAATATCGGAAATAAATGCGTTTATCATAACAAAACATGTACATTATTTAACAAATGTAATTTGATACCATGAATTTGAAATTCCTCAGAATCTTATTAACTTGTTAAAGAAACAAGAATAAATATTTTAGAAAAATATTTATAATTTTTTATTCTTACACCAAGATTCTTTTTATTATTTTAGTAAAGAAAGATATTCCTATGATATGAATTTTAAGAAATTTTTCAGATCAAAAATGCATTAATTTTAATTAATTTTAGGTGTATATAATCAAAGTAAAATCTGATGTAAACTAGACATCATATTTTTAATGCAATAAATAAAGATGTTTAATATGAATTTTAAAGAAGTGCATTAACTAGAGAATGCAGAGACCTGCTTTCCTTGGAATAGGTTGCAAGATCTACAATATGTTGATTTAAGTTAGTATTTAATTTATCTTTAAAGTATACATATAAATACATATTAAAATAATGAAAGTACATTACCATATATCCATAGACATGAAAAACACCGAATTATTAGATGATAGTTCTCATTTGAGAAAATTATATTCTTTACATGAATTTAATTTTTACATTTTAATCAGATTAATACATTCATGTTAAGTAATCAACAATGTTTCTAATTTTTGATTTAATTATTTACGGTAATTTTATGTATTTTGAATTTTTGCAGCAATATTACATTCCCGATAAATGAATTTTTTTGTGAGACTTAGTGTAAAATTTTAAATACATTAACTAAAATGGCCTATCTTCGTTTATACTCAATTTAATTGAGCATTTTGGGAAGTATACTCATTAAGTGTAATATATCACCTTCAGCAGTTTCCAATTTTACTTCATCATTTTATAAAAGATAAGAGAGGATAATGGCTAGTGATTGATAAGTTTACACTCCATAGTGATCAACGATGATGATTTTAATTAATATGTTATTACATTTTATAACAGTTTTAAAACATGTAGAAATACATTATTTCCATTGTGATATAAGTACTTGTGATGAATTTTTCATTTCTATTTTTCATGATAACCTTTTTACTAATCTTAATAAGAATGATTAATTTTAAAATCTTCCAGAGCATACTTACTTAAGCAATTGTACAGAGAAATTATTGAAGAAATTCCTCTAAATAACATCTCAGTCTATACTGATGGCAACTATATACATATACGGGCAAACAATGGAATACGTAAAGAAAAATACGTACTGATATAAGTGGGGAAAATACTCTTAAACAACGTAAACCAGATTTCGGTTCTGTGTTTCGAATTGAACTAATTGCAATTCATATGGCACAAGAAAAAGTCATGAATGATAACAACTACGGGAATCTTTACATAATTATCTTTACATTCAGCCGTAGTTCAATTCAAAAATACAAAAATTGGACCCATAGAAGATACTAACAGTTTATCTATCCTAGAAAACGTAAAGTCATCTCGCACCAGAACAAAGCGTATTTTCAACGGATCTCGATCAATATCTAAGGAAAAATAAATTTGCCAATACACTTGCAAAATCTAGAGTATCGTGTCCCTTTCCCCTCAGAACTAACATATTTATAGTTATTCTTGAGACAAAATGCCTAAAATAAATAAAATGATTAATACATCCCCCTTATAACAAATATAAAATGAAAAGACCGGGACTTTTCCTCTCCTTTCCTTGTTTCCATCAAACCACCAACTGTCTCACCAACTTGCTTAGAGGGCACTTAAGAAGTCTCATTTATTCTGGGGTTAGCCAGATGTTTCCTCTTTTTCCTAAATATCAGCAAGAACAGGCATAACCTTATAACTGGATTAACTTAGAATTAATTACGAGGATATCAATAATTGTCAATTTGTTGTATCGGACAACATTTTTTTTATTTCCAATGACAGGGCAAATACAAGAAAAATCACAAACAAAACACATGAAAAATCACAAAATAGACATGAGACGAAGACAGAACAGGTAAATACAGTACATAAACGTAAACTAGATAACCGGAGTCAATGCCCCAAAAGTTCTCTGGCATGCCAATAAATCGATGATTTAAAGCTGCCATGCAGTGCAGCACAGCGGTGATGGTGGTTGCTATTCATGATCAATTAAGTACTTTTTTTATTACATTACATATATTCAGACTTGTATGCTTGATTCTTGAGATCCGCTTGTAAGTCTTCGTCGATAATAGGACAGAAAGCACAATGACAGATGTACAACCACAGAAGAATAACGAAGAAAACACCCAGGGCCATGGTGGGAATCGAACCCACACTCCTACGCTCTCAAGCGATTAGCGGTGATGCTTTAGACCACTCAGCCACGGAGCGCCCTGATCAATTAAGATGTCAATGATGTGCAAGTGATCAGCCAGACAGTCGTGACCAGTTAGGAGATGAAATTGTGCCGCAACTTCACGGCGTTGACCATATGGGATATTCAGAATGTCGTCTTTCCACTGCTTGGCTTTTATGCTTTCTTGCACCGGACTACATTAAAATCAAAGGTTTCAATGATGTGGTTTGACCGAATTATACTAGATGGGAGATGAGAAACAAAAACAAAATGATACCTCCTAATTAATAGACATTTCACTGTTTTCTTTTGTAAAACATTTTCCTTTAATACATTTAAAGATTTTTTCATTCATTCATTTGTTTTGTTTTTTTTATTTTAAGACATTTTTCCTTTTATACAATTTGTATGGTTAATTTTATATTATGAAAGATATTTGTAATTTATTTACATTTTCTATATTCTTGCATAAAAATTAATATTCTGGATTTATTTACATATACTTAAAATGCTGCTTAAAATGATTGTTTAATGGTGCTTCATTTTAAGTGCTTAATTATTTTTTCAGAATTGTTGGTTATCGACACATTTAAAGTATTTTAAATATAACCAGGATTTTATTTATTATGTTCTTATTTTATTTATTATTCAACAACAAAGTTGGTTGGTTATTGTCGTGTCTATGATGAGAATTACAACTGGCTATCTTCTTGGTTTTTTGCTGTGTATAGACTCTTTCAGATTACAAATGAGTTTGCAAAACAATTCATAACTTAAAATTGGAATACATTTTACGCCTTTATATTAAAAATAGTTATTAAGATATTATAATTTTTACTCCTATCACAAATTACACTTAACTTCTTAACAGTCTTAGAAGTATATTGAATTTTTAATTTAAATTATAGACAGTTAAACATTACTAGAATTTTAAAACCTTTGAATGAAATTTCAAAAAAAAACGGACAAAATTCTCATTCTTTTGTAATCCAAAGCTCCAGGAATTTTGAATGATTAAAATTTAATTTTATAAAATACAGCAAAAAATGAAAGCTAATTTGAGGTGAATATTTATACAAGTTAAATGGAAAAAGTATTTATTTTCAATTATAGAAAAATTTAAACAAATTTAACCCACATTGCGTTCATAAAAATCAATTTTAATTATTAAGAGTAAGATATTAGAGTTTTTAGAATTTTTGCTTATAAATGTAATATCATGATATTATGAGTCATTTTTAGTCACCTTGTCTTCACATTTCTCTCAATAACATCGTTTCATAGTGTTCATTCATATCTCTCTAATAGCCAGTTCTATCACAGCACATCTGAATTATTAACTGAAAATAAATATATAAGTAATTATTTCACTATTAACACTGTTGGGAATCGTGATAGATTGTCTGGTATATGATTATTTGTTTCTTTATTGTATTACATAAATGTGAACATCTTTGAGATTTGTTTGTCTTTTAGTTTTGCTTTGTGTGTGAATACCGGAAGTTTTATTTTCAACTGTTCATATACTGAGTTCAAAAATATCTTCAGAAATAGTATAATTTTTAGAAATATGCCTTAGTCAATTTTAAAAATAAGTTGCATTTATTTGATAATTGTGTTGATATGTTTATGTTTATGAGTTAAATTTATTATGTATAATTAATCAAGATTTTAAATTAAAGATTAAACTTATTTTACTCAATTCTTAAATATCTAAATTGAAAATTGCCAATTTTAATTATAATTGATTATTACAGTAATTACATCATGTATCAAATCCTACATACATGTTTGCAGGAGCAATTTTTATCCATTATTTCAATTAATATATTAGATATCTTAAATTTAATTAAATATGCATGTCATAAATGTTAATTAAATGTGTTTTCTCTAAATTTTAGCTATAAAGAGGAGGATTTTATAAACCTCTTTCTGAAATACATATTACATCAATTTTTTAAAGAATAACTCTAGGAATCAACTGTATTTTAATCTGATTCCATTTTATCATTCCATTTTATCATCCATTCTCTCTTTCTCTTTTATGTAAGAAATATACTTCTATATTAAAGTAATTTTATTTAATAGTTCCTAAGCTTTTGCACATGACATTAATTTAATCAGACATTTCCAAACATATGTACCTTTGAAGATTAGATGCCACACATTTTTCATGAAAATCTTTATATTTTTATGGAAATAGTTAATAATAATGTTTTTATAGAGTTAATTTCAAACACTGATACCTTCCACAATTTGCTAAAATGATTAATTTTAAATGTTATTAATTTTTTAATTATACATTAAGACAAAAATACTGCAATCATAAATGTTTACTTAGTTAACTACTTTAAATGGCTTTTTCATTGCAACACATTCTAAGAGAATTTCAAGCCTTCTTTTAATTTTTATTTAATTTTATTTAATGTCATGATTTATCTCCTTGATTTGTTATGTGGTACATTTGATGTATCATCGGGCCCTTGGTGCACAGGAAGATTCGTTTCTGTTTATAGTTTCATTGCTTAGGAGTAATAGAAGAAAATAATCAATGAAATATATGTTGATTTTGTCTTTAAAAAATTGTACTTTTGATAAAAACACTCAATACTCTGATTAGAAAAATTTAGTTTTTTAATTAAATATGCATTAATTAAACTTAATTTTCATATAAAAGTTCTTACAAGGCTTTACAAATTAATAGAAAGAAAACAATTTTAAATTCTTCTAAGTTAGTAAATAAATGTTATACATATATAACATAAGATAATAAAATAAAATAAAATATTTAGCCATATAAAAATTCCTTTACAATTATATTAATTTTGATAAAATTTATGAATTTTTCAATATTTTCAACTATAGAATTTCAATAATATTATCATATTTATGATGAAGTGGCTATAAGGAACAATTACAAATTCAGAGAAAAAATATTTCAGAAATAAGAATGATTATAAATATTTTAGGCCTTAATATTTTCCTCGATCCTGAGGCTTTAATAGTTTTAACATTTCAACATACAATTTTCTACGACAGCATGTCTAATTATTTTTTCCAATAAAATTTAAGATATTTCAGATAGTTCGAAAGTGTAATTTGATATTGTAATTTAATAATATTTTAAAATACATTTAAAGCTGAGATAAATAATTATTGAATATTTCTTTCAAATATCAGTTTCATGTAATGAATTTCTATTTATTAGCATAAACAACTTCTTAGCAATGAAGAGTAGTGATTCAATGAAATACTTTATTAATATATTATTATAGTCCAATTTTATATGATAAATTACAAATATTTTAAAATTCTTTAATTTAAAATTTTTTATTTTAATTCATTATTTTAAAATAGTATGATTATAAAACATTAGTAAAAGTACCCTTAACACAGTAAGGAAGCCAAAAAGTATATTTTATAGTTTTTCTCAATGTTTGATGAAATATTTCTGCTGGGTAAAATTTTGTATTTGTTAAATGAGATACGAAACATAAAAAATTGTTTACGTGTTAAGTCTTATTTTATATTTGTAGTTCTAATGAATTTTAAAATAATGAATATATTTTAACATGGAAAATTTGATTTAATTCTTTTAAAATGGATAAACAAATATAATTTGTGCTGTGATTCACATTAAATTTAAAGTTTGATTTTAAAAATACAGGAAAAAAATATAAATAGTACACATTATTTATGGTTTCAACTTAAAGACTGTAAAAAAATTGAAAGGAATTCTTCATTAAATTCTCTGGAATTCTTCCTTTACTTCATTATTTAAAGAGAGTATTTTTATTATAGTAATGAATTTGTTCTTTATTAGGGTTTTGAAAGTAAATTTCACATTTCATAATGTAACGAAGACAATTTTGAATAAGAAAACATGCGGGTTTAAGATGGATAGAAGTATCAGGTTAAAAGTAAATATGAAATAAATAATATGCAAAGATATAACTTTTTTATTTCTTTAGAAATATAAAAATGGATACTTTTTATAATTGACGAAGTAATTTGAGAGTTTACTTTAACCATTGCTTATGTTTTTATAAAGGATTGCTTCATTTTAAAAATGTTTTGTTTAATGTACCTCATTTAAATATTAGAAAAATATTTTGCACCAAATGTTTTGTTAGTTAAATTTTATTAATTGTACAGTATGAACCAAGAAATCAAAAAAGTGAATACTTAAATTTGTGTTTAACAATGATGTTAAACATAATTTTAAATACTAAATATTTTAAAGCATCTTTTTATGCTTTTTAAATTTATAAATAAAAACTTTTTATTATCAAGTATTTTTTGTTTCATATACAATTTTTAAAATAGTTGAAGCTGTTTAGCAATGAAATGAAAAATTACTGTCCCAATTTAATTTGAAGTATTTGTAAAAGTATATGTTGAGAAATTGTGTTGAAATTTATTATTATCTTTCACATGGTTATTTTAATTTAAAACGTATCTTAAATTAAAAGGAATTTTATTTACTATTTCTTATACCATTCTTGATAAATGAGATTGCAATCAATATTCAAAAATATATGCTACTTCCATATTTAAAGTTTTAATATTATATAACAAAATAATATTTTGAGATTTAAATTTATTTCAAATTTGTTCAGAACTTTCAAATAAATACCCATGCAAGAATATTATTTAACAAGCCATTATTTAAAATTAAAATCATTTATTATTACTGAAAAATATTTCAAATGAAAAAAACTACATATTTTTAAGTGTTTAATGAAAACTCAGTAACAAATTTTATTAATGTACATTTGTCTTTTCTTAAAATCCTTCATCAAAGTTTTCTAATAATTATTAACATGATGTTACTTTGGAATGATGCACTATTGCAAAATATGAAACCTATTTTTTCATCGCTATTATGAGCTTTAAAAGTGTTGCAAATTAAAAATTTGAAATGGAAACTAATTCTTTATTTTTTTAATATTTTGAAAACGTTTTTAAATAAAAATATATTTTTTATAAATCTCTATTCATCATCAAAAATGTCAGACTTTTTGCTGGTGTGGTTTAATCAGTTTATAATATAACATTTGTATTTATAAAATTATTAATTATAAACCAGTTAACAATATTCAAGTTAGCCATTTCAAGTTTTGTAAAAAAATGGATTAATAAATTGTAAAATTATTTGATGAAATTCGATAGAAATGTTGCTAATGAGAACTGCTGAGAAGAAACAGAAATGTGATACAAGAGAACTCAGAAATTTTTTTCAGTAATTTGACTTTTCTTGATACAGATTTTACATGATTAAGGGGTAAGATATTTATTCAGAAGTACTAACCCATCTGCTACACTGGCTCTCAGAGCTTTTTGAAAATTAATATGATCTCACTGATTTCTACATTGAAAGTAATGTTTGTGAAAATATTTTAAGTAAAGCTAAAATGTAACACTAAAGTGTGATACGAATGCAATCAATTATCTCAAACATTTCACAATATAATCCATTATATTCACATCACGAAGCCTATTAACCTCTAAACATGTTTCTTTCATATTAACATGTGAAACGATAAAGACTACAGGTGTTAAACTAATTTTTTACCGAAAAGAACACAGTTGAAAAGAAAAATATACATTATTTTTCTTGTATCAAAAAGATTATACTGCATTTTTCCAGAAATAAAAGCTTTCTGCGAAAAAAATTTAAAGTTTCTAGAATTACTTCTAGGTGATTAACGCCAATTTATCGATATCTGAAGATAAAACATGAAAAGTGAATCTATCTGCACAGCATGAATAAATAAAGTTAGAATTCAATTGGTTATTTAGAAGAAAAAGTATATTGCTCCAAAATGAAAAAGTTTATCTTACTTTGTTTTGAAATTTTCATACATTAGTGTAAACCTTAATTACGCTTACCGTTCTTCAAAAACTACAAAATAACAATATGATTGATTCAGTGGTATATTGAAATCAAATCAATGTTTCAAAAAATTTATATTACAAGAGAGAAAATGAAAGCGATGAAATAAATAACGTTTTAATATTTTTTGTTGAAAGAGAAAAATTCCTTTTTCGCCTCTCTGTATTAAACTGTGTATTTTTTAATTTTTAAATTAAAACAAATTCTAAAGTTTCTCTTGATATTAATGTTTATTTCAACTGTTTATCAACGTTCCATACATAAGAAACACTAATCCATTTATTTTTGTTTTTATTTAACAAATTATTTCTTTCATGCAACATTTTATTATCATTCAATATGAGGACTTTTGTTTGTTTTAGCAATTTAATTTAACATATTTTCAAAAATTAAGCCATTAGAAATTTTAAGAATTTAAGTAATTAATTAGATAAAATATATTACACTTTAAACTAAACATTTTTTATCAAACATATTTCCCGAAATTTATTTTTAGAAATGTGTATTAATTAAACTATTTCAAAAAATATCATAAAAGTAAATTTAAATCTTGGAGTACTTTCTTTAAATTTAAATATTATTTTTTTAATGAAGTCTTGAAAACTTCCATAGATATTTAAGAAAACAATTATGATAATAAAATGTTTCAGCGTGATACAAAGTGTCTAAACTACTACTAAAATAGATAAATAATAACTGTATTTAGATTAATTCAAAAGTATGTAATTTCTATTAAATTATATTTATTCGTATTCTGTAAGCATTTTTCTCTTTATTGTTCATTTGTTTAATTTTACTTACAACAATCGATTGCAAAACACTTTTGCAGGTACCTTCTATCTATACCTTTCAGGAAATATAACATCCGTTTGTTGAAATGTATCTATTGACTTAATCTAAATTAAAGAATGTAAAAGCACTGAACTGAAATACAAGTTCTATTCTCACTTTTAAATAACTGAGGAAGTAAACTGAACTAAAATATTTTTCATTTGATTCTAATGATAGCTAATTTCAATAAAGAAACTATTGATATAAATGCAGCAATATAAGATTATTTTATACGCTGGGAATAGCTCGTTTCTTCAATGGATTTTAAAATTTCCAATGGCAATAATGTTTGTCTTCGTTAAATGATTGTAATCATCTAAGAGAACAAAGGGCTTCATTTCTATTCATTGAACTTTTATTCTTTATTATTTCTAATTGTTACATTCTGTGTGATTATAAGATTTTGGAGTTTTTAATGAAATGGATTAGATCACATTTTTTTAATAAATATTTGTTTATGAAACAAATGTTTAGATGCCAAAGACCCTATAATTAATCCTTTTTGATTGTTAATTGAATGTTTAACTAATATTTATTGAAGTAATTCATGTAATATATACATTGATATATAAATGATTCAACGATTTTTATATTTTAAATATTTTTATATTAGGATTTAAATATTGTTATAAAATACTGAATTATTTTGGTTAGTATATTCAATATTGATAAAAACATATAATTAAATTATTTTTATTAATATATATGAAATAGAAAAGATCTATTTGCTAAAATGCATTACAAAAGTGACAGAAATTGTTAAATAATGTAGAAAAACAGAAATGGAGAAAATACGTAACACATTTTTTCTTAAATACTTTGACATAAATGCATGCATAAACATTTTAAATGAAAAACTGTTAAAGAAAATTATGTATGCATCCAACGAATGTTACGTATTCATCATTCTTGGCTTCGTACATTAAAATGTTTCGAAATTTTATAGCATATTTCTTATAGTTGCATTATAGTGTGTATATTTTATTTAAACCATAAATAATGAAGGACTGATTTTTATTTAATAAAACACAAAATGCTTTTTTTGATCATGAATGAATGAAATTTGTGATAATTATATCACATTCATTGTCAAGTATATTTGTTTAAATAAATATGATTTTATTATTTCCACTAGAAATTTTCAGTTGTGGCAAATGTAAGGATAACTTCAGTATTCTTTTAGATTTAGTTAAAAATACTATTACTAATTTTAAGCATATATAAAATTTGAATTCCATTTTTCTGAAAAAATATGAACAGTATTTATTTTGAACTCATTTTCTGTATTTTTCCAAAAAGTCTTTGTTTATAATATGTTTCGTTTCAATCATTCATCAATTGATTAGTAAATATTACTAAGTTTAAAATTATGTAATATAATCCAAATAAGTTCTTAAATGAAAACTAAATTGAGATGGAATGTTTGCATGAGAATTTATTGTAAATGTAGATGTCAGTACAAAAATTATAGTTCCATTTCATGTACATAAAAGATACATTTTAAAAATACATCCTTACATAGTTTATATAAATATTTGGAAATATTCTTCATTAAGATTTTATTGTTTCTGGAAATTGTTCATAAGTAGAACATTTAGACTTCTTGATGAAGAAAATTTAAGAGCTTTTTCACAAAAGTTAAAATTCATGCTAAATACTCAACACTTTCGTATGAGAAAACATAATTTGCCTTGCAAGTTGATTAATATTCACTTTAAAATTTTGTACAGTTATTTATGTTTTTATGACGGAAGCAATTTGTTAATCAAAGAAACTCTCTAGTACGATATAATAATTTAACAAATCTTTTTGATACCTTTTCTTTGATTGAAATTGTATGTTGAAAGAAATTATTTCATGGAAATGTGGGTATAAATTATTTGCATTATATGACTGTGGAATTGATAAACTTTTGTTACACACAAATTTAATTTACTGGAATTTTATGAATAAATTAAACTTAATATAAGGTTTTGGTGATAGTTATTAAATAAAAAAATTAAAAATATATTGTTGATATTTTATTTAATTAATATAATTTTCCTGTAGCTCATGCATATTTCTTTAACTAAAAATATTCTTTCAAGTATCATTTTTTTTTACGTCATAAAAAATAAAGCTAGTCATTCTAAAGAAGATGAAGTTTAAATAGTATTGATTTTTTAAGAATTGATTGTTTTTAATGAAAATATTAATTTTTGAAGAACAGTCCAATTGAAATGTATCTTCTAATTTCGGAATGTAAATTGAATAGCAGGAGTTATTTCATTATACGTACAATATTTTATTACTTAGCAATTCTTCCTCTCGTGTATATTTTATTGTATATAAGAGACATATTGATTTCAAATGATCTATTTAAATTTTTTATAAAATGGAAAAGCAATAAAATTTCTTAAATTCATCTTCATAATTAATCGAACCAATATAACTGTATTGGATTGTTATTAACTGAAGAAACAATTAGATAATTTTATATTTTTAAACACAATGAAGCAATTAGATAATTTTATAATAAACAATTAGATATTAGTATATTTTATAAAATATTCCTGCATTTAACAAAAATCTCTTTCCCAGCAAATGTATAAAAAAGTTTATTAAGCCAGTTCGATAACATACGTTTTAAACTTGACACACTAAAAAAAATTTTTGAAAACTTTAGAGGTAAAATTTTTGTTAGAAAAAGCAAATTAAGTTTATGTGGTCAGAAATACAATAAAATTTATGAATATTTCTTGTAATACTTTTGTTAATCATGAGAAAAGAAAAATTGATATTTTGAAACAAATATAATTTTTGCATTTCAAATTAGTTTTATTTAATTCATTAGAAAACGTTGCCCACTTTTTATAGCATTAAAAGTAATATTTCATATCATATTTATTTCTTAGGAATCATTCTATATGAAAAAAAATAAAAATAAATATTCCATCAAGAAAATTATAATATTATTGTATGTATGTTAAAGCAAATAAATATAAAGTATTATAACCCTTAGCTCACTACAATTCAATAAATATATTTATCTAATAAATTTAACACACTGTTAATCATTTTAAATTGAATCCTCATTTTCTTTATTACATTAATTTTGAAATCTTATAAAGAAAAAATGAAAATTAAATATGTAATAATAAAACAATTTTAATCACCATATTTATTCATATAATTTCATTGTGTTTGTGTGGTTTGTACTTAACATGCAATACAATTTTAGTTAAATTAAACAATATACATATTCTCCAATATTATACATCGTTAATGTCCATTGATAGGTGAACGAAAATACTTAGTAGATAAAGAAGAAAATTAGATGGCAATAATTTTCTAAATTTGAAAAGGTAATTTTCTTTGAAATATAAGTTCTCAAGGGAAATTATAGAATTCTTCCAATTAAGGAAATGGGGGAAAAAAGGAAAGGGTATCAAACAAAAATTATTCCTTAACTGAAATTTCCGTATATCTATCTATAAATCCTTGTGGAATAGTTGAATTTAAATACTAATGTCTGATATTAGTGCGGTATCTACTAATTCTTTCTGATTATCAAGAAAATTGGTATTTACTTTTAAAATAATGCTTGCTCTTGGAGATTTTATTAGTTATTAAGAAATTCTAATGGGGGTTATTTAATCTTTTATTAGTTACTGAGTAACAAATCCATTAAAATGAAATTGTTGTTTTAACTAGCAGAAAAGAGACTTTTTAAAAGCTCAAACATTTGTTAATTATCAGCCCTCCATGATTTTGTCAGTAATTGGGCAATTCTAACATGAATGTTATTTTAGACATTCATGTTAGAGAAAGTTCGTCTATTAAATCTTTCCTGTAAAACTTTGGCTTGAAGCAATAACTGTCCACACGCGTCAAAGCCTTTAATGCTCTTATGAACGCTATCACGTGATGAACAGACGTGGAAAAAAATTTGCATACGCATACTTCTTCTTACTATACCCCGAACTTATTCTAATTTTCCACATTTTGCTTCCTTTCATTTTGTGGTTGCTATGGATGATAGTGTTATCCGTCCTTTGCAATTGTCCAGCAGTGTACATTCTAAAAACAGTAAGAATTCAAAATGAATTATTTATTTCTGAAAGTTGAGTCCCTTTATATTTATCATATTCATAGAAAAAATAACATTTTATAAATCTTTAAACTTTGAGGTGTGAGAAACACAATCATATTGAAAAACAATTTTAACTTGATAAAATAATCCAAAATTAAAATACAAAAGTTTTGATTAGCTGTTTAGCTGTTTTTTCTTACTTTTCACATGACAAAGAAATTGTAATCTAATTTTTTTTTTTTACATAAAGTATGAAGGAAAATTAAATTTTCAAGGAACTTAATTTTTCTTCAGTAACTTTTTTACATAAAAATAATTTACGATTACAGGTACTTTAGATTTATTCAAACATTTAATTCAATTAAAATAAAACCATTAAGCAGCATAATTAGTCCTTAATATAAGAACCAGTTAGTTTATTATTATGAATTTTAATATGAAAATAATGTTAAAAATTTGTGATCATAAATAATAATGTAATACAATATGCTAATTATTTATATTAGAAAGCGATTCCTTTTAGAATTGGAGTAATAAATATGGGGTATAATATTTTTATGTTTAATGCATGAAATACGAATTTTTGAACAAAAATTTGAGAAATGAAAAAATTCAGTTTTATAGATTATCATTAATGTTTTTTGCCTACCCATAACATAATACTAATTTTATTTATTGATGCATTTCATATAATTGTATATATATATATATATATATATATATATATATATATATATATATATATATATATATATATATATATATATATATATATATATATATATATATATATATATATATATATGTCTCTATGTCTCATCAGAATTTGTTTAACATCTTATCTAAAATATCACTGACGTACATAGAACTCTTCGCCCTAATTGGTGTGATTTTCCAAAAAAATCTCAAGAAACTTACTTTGAAGAATGGGGAAACTGTTGTTTTCCAACGAGGCAAAATTACTGTAATGAAATGGTGTGACAAGAAATATTTATCACTTTTTAACTCTATCCATACAGCAAACTTCTCTGAAACCGATAAAAAAAAGTTATCAAACAAGCTATTTTCATACATTATGAAGATGGCTGGTGTAGATAAATTGGATCAGGCACTAGTTTGCTATCCAACAGATCAAAAAAGACAGAAGAGTTATCATCTGACGAAATTTTGCCATTTGTTAGATATGATAATTTGAAATTTCTTCATCTTACAAGAAAAACAACACCCAATCACTGATAATTATAACTTCCACATGAATTTCATGGATCGCATAATTGAGAAATACTATGTTATTGCACCACGACCCATTAAAAGACTAAAGTTGCAAAGTGGCTGTCCTATTCGACTTACTACTATTCCCTTTCAGGACATAGTACTATCGATATCTTCAAATAAAAATGTTTCGAGAAAATTTATTGTTTGTTTTGAGAAAACAATCCGTCATGAATCCAGATATCAGTTCAGTGAACATGAATCAGTGCACTGAATATTTTCAGAATTTTCATGGTTTTCTAGCTTGTGAGACGTAAGTATGACCCCTATTTATGACAAATATATTTGGACAACAATATATGTGAGTGATATTAAAATATCACTAGTTTTTAAGGGGTCCATTGCAGGGTAACAAAGCATTGTTTTTACAATAGTAACAAAAGTAAGATTATAAAAAAAATGTAAAATAAATTTATGTCAGGAAAGTTTTAATTATACAATATTTATAATATAAATTATTGACATTTATGTATATTTCGTTTAATATATTAAAAATAAATGTTTTTCATGAAAAATATTTTAAAAATTGTAACTTTCATGTGAACTTAGTGTTTCTATTTAATTGAATTTTGTTAATTGATTCCTTTCCAGACAGAAATATATCAGCATTATTTCCTAGAAACCATAATAATAGTTACATATCTAATATTTACATGCCGATGGAATATACTTTAAGTATATAGTCTTTATTTTTAGATTAATAATGAGTTTTTAGGAAAGATTTATAAATACCATTACTAAAAGATAATGGAAAAGGAAAAAAAATTATTTTACACAGAAATCAGCTTGCATAAACATTTAGTAAGTAGTTCTTCTGAAATATCTATCATTAAATATTTTTTATTTATTCATTAATTTATTTTTATTCAATATTTATCTAGAAAGAAGTAATCATTTTTATTCAAAGCTTTTTCCTCTTCTATAAATCTCTTTTCTAAAGCTATTCGAACAAATTTATTTCATTAGCATAAATCATCTGCAATTCTTGAATAGTTAAGCTTTATTTTATTCTCAAAACAACAATTTTTTACACTAATGCTCTATATAAATGATGACTCCGGTGGATGCAAAAGAAAATCTGTTGTTTTTTAGTTACTCAGATGTGCACAATTACTAATTTTACATTAATCTTAAAGCAGGATTATTTTCTCACATTTTAAAAGGTTAAGATTGGAACATTTTTCAGACAATACTGGAGTTTTTTTGTACAATTAAGCTTAGATTTAATACCATTTCTGCAATTCATCATTTTTAATTAGTCTGCAAGAGAACAATTTAGCAGGGAATATTAAACACTGAAAATAATTTATTGAATAATTACATGCAAGGAAATTGTAAAACATTTACTGCTTTTAAGAAAAGTAAAAAAATGGAAAATAAAAAAAATGCATGCATTTCAATGTAATCAATAAATAAAATTTGACTGATTGAAAAATGCAGAATATTGGAATGAATATACTTCAATATTTTGAAAGAAATTTGTTTAATTTAGAAACAATTACTCAGCAAAAAGTATTCCTGCATAATTATTTTAACATAAATAGCGCTATAGTAAGTGCTCATTTTACATGGTTGAATAAATTCAAAATTCTGATTTGAGGTGAACAAACATTTTGAAATCAACAATTTTCAAGTGCAAGAGACTATTTTGAGAAAAAAAAACTGCATTTACATTTGAGAAAATTTTTGCTTATACTATTAAGAAAATGTATTTGAAAATGAAATATATTTGTATTTATTCATGTATTTTTGCAATTAAAATCAGTAAAATATGATTGAAATAATTTTGTCGTGAAATTAGCTTATTTTTTAGGAATATCAAATTGTCTTTATTAACAGTTATGTAACAAATACTTAACAATATGTTTTTACCATAGCAAACAATAACAAACATATGCAATGGACAATAAATATGTTATTCTTTTGTGAATAACTGACGTACACGTTTAGATAATTCCATGAAAAGAATAATTTCAAGTAAGAAATGATTTCAAATTTTTCTTTATTATAAAATTTGATTTTCATTGTGTTTATCTGTTTTAGTACCAGATAGTTTAACGTCACATATTGATCATTGCATGTTTGTGTACGCCAAGTATAGCATCAATTCAGTATGAGAAACAATCACAAACAATTTTTGTATCGGCTATCATCAAGAGCAACTGTGTAATGATTTTATTTTTTTGTGAGTTTTCAAATCACTTTACTTAAGAAAAATGATTTTTAAAGATATTATTTAATGATTAGGTCTATATTCTACTTAGGTAGACCTTTATTTGAAAATACTCATTGACGAAGATTAATATCCTTTTATTGAGATAATTAAACCATGCACGAAGCACATAAGAAATAAAAATCATATAATAAGGAATCAAACTTTATGTTTTACAACAAAGATTTAACTGCACATTTATGCATTATTTAAAGAAATTGTGGATGCTTTGTCATTAATATTTTAAGTTCAATTATTTGGTAAAGAGGGCATCAATTCTCATCTTCCTCATTAGTAAAATATTTTATTTTATAATTATATAATTAATTCATTTCATTACAAGACATCCTGAATGAAATTCATCATTATGAAGCAAATTCTATTTGAAGTATTTAAAAGTTACAAATAAAAAAAATTACATATAGTCTATATCTGATTTTATTAATTTATAAACCTCTGTCACTTGAGCTCATTTTTTAATTCTTTCATTTTCGAACAAGCTTATTTAAGAATTATTCTCATCATATATTTTCAAATGTAGAAAGAACACTCATTTTTTAAATATGAATGACACTTTTTACAGATTATTAAATTCTTTGATTAAACTAATAAGATAAAATATAATTACAGTTTTATGTTAATAAATGCACATACTTTAGTTTTATAATATTAACAATTGTAAGTTTTTTAATGAAAATTTGTTAGTAACATATTATTACAGTATTTGAAAATCATGAATTAAAATATGTTATTTGAAAAATACATTTCTATATAAATGAAAACAGCTGCCATTAATTGAAAGTCGTTATAAAACGGCTTTCTTTTCAAGCAACTATATGAAAAGAAATAATAAAATTTCAAACAATTCATTGAATCAATTGCAATATATCTAACTAATTATTCAGTTAACTATTACAAATGATAAGTCAGTAAATAATAATTAATTCTTATCCACATATGTGAGAAATTAATGCCGTGGTATGATTTCCATTTAAATTCAGTGCAACTGAGCTGTAATCCCACGTTACATAATACTCAAATAGAAAGAACCCGCACACAATGGAGACGAGCCAAACAGAAACACAAACCCTTTGTTAGTGATGCAAGCATAATTCAATTTAAGAGCTGACAAACATTCTGCCAGGGGGATTTCTAATGTTAAATCAAGCTGATTCCATTGAGCAATTCACGTATTTGCATTATTTAATCTCCTATGAGGATTTTATAATCTTAATGATTTTTCTTCTTCAACTAGTGAAGTATATAATATATTTTATTTTATTCTTGATAGAATTCTGATAATTAAATAGTACTTTTTTTAAAAAAAAGTACTGTTTTTTTATGTGTTTGCAAAATTATTAGTAAATTTCGATTTATTGATACAATATAAGCTTCATTTTTTTCGTTGATTGTTGGAAATTAAAATAATACGCTTTTAACCTTCGCAGCAAAGTAGATATTTCATAAAAATAAAACATTATTTTTGCAAGTTTTTATAAAATTTGTTTAAATAAAAGTAGTGGAAATTACACTATACAAAAAAAAAATTGTAATCATTTAAAAGTAGTAAAATATTTCTTAAAGTTAATGATCACGTGTTGAAATAAAGAAAGTTAGTTAAATTTAATATTCTTAATATTTTTATTTATTGTAATCTTAATATTTTTATTATTATTGTAATCTTAATATTTTTATTTAAATTTAATAAAAATATTAAGATTACAATAGTCAAAGTCGAATTAGAATAATTACGATTGGTAAGGTATTAAAATTATTTGTTGTAGCATTAATTTGTTATTTTTAACTTTTCCTGCATAACTTAAGTAATCTTAGTGGTACGATTTGCTTTCTAGAATGAAAACTCGTTTATTCAATTCCTGGCACTGTAAAACAATGTGAGGCATTTTGATACCAAAATGATCTATGTTAATATAAATGCAATTCTTATTTTGTTACCTACATATTTTCTAAACATTAAATGTTATTTCATGATGCGAAAACTAATAAAAGATTTGTTATAAGAGTTATGTCTCTCCGATTTTCTTATCTTAAATATGTGATAAATTCTAAAAGCGTATCTTGAATCAACATTACATAAATGCATTAATATATCTGTAAATATTTTATTAAAACTAAAAGGTGTAATTTCCATCCTTTAAATAAATAGCAATTATATATTTTGCGATAATTGGCTTTTCACTTGGATGATAAACGTTTATTTATATTTTGTAATAAAACACATTAGTCTAATTTCCATTCCTTAGTATAATATATTATGTTAATTATAAAAATTCCAATAACATATAAAAAGGAATGCATTATGAATCATGTCAAATTATGTTATTCAAAAACTCATTGTATTAAACAAAATTATAAAGTCAAACAATATTTTGAGAAACACGCAATGTTTAGTTAAATTTTGAAGAACAGTTTAATAAAATTTCACTATGTTCTTATTTACAAAAATGAAGTTAAATAAAAATAAAAAATAATCAAAAAAATAATTATTTCATTCAAAATATCTTTTACTCAAATATAATTATCGATATACATATATTGTTTTAATTAAATCCGGTACTTCATGTATTAATAACAATCAGCGAAAATCAGATTTTAAAAACCATTTTGAATTTATTTAAAACAGCATTATTTTATTTTTAATCAATTAAATATCTTGAATCTTTCAAGACGTACAATTAGCTATACTTTAATAGATAATTGTAAAAATACAAACATATGAAATACATATCGAAGTTTTCTTACGACAACATCATATTTTTTTAACAAAATGCATTAAATTTAAGATTTTTGAATTTTTAAAATATGCCATTTTTTGCATGCAGTTTTTGCCACATTCTTTCATTTTCAGGCGTGAAAACTTATGTAAAGGGCGCAAAATATGCAGCATGACATACAAGCTTGTGAAGAAGGAATGGATGGATTTAACACTTTGCCCTCCACGACGAAAGAATAAAATCTACTTTTTAGATTTGTATATCATGTGATATTCATGAGACATATGTCATGCCCAGCCTTATATTCTGCGTGACATCCTTTCTATTTCACAACTCTACTTCGATTTACTGAGCTCTGCAGTTCCTCAAATTATTGCTACAGTGAACTTCAGGAGAGTTGTTGAGATGACTATTAATATACTTATTTGAAATCTAAAAAATTCTTATAAATAGTTTAATTACTTTCAATTTTATTTTTCATATGCATTTTAAATTGAATGTATACATTAAATCAGAGAACATCTTCTGTAGAATATTTCATCTATTATTAAATGTATCGGTTAATTCATTACGAACTGAATTAGACCATGTGTTCATTAATTCATTAATAAGTAAATTTTGAACTGAAGTTGTATATTATCGAATAAAAATTTAATTATTTATTGAAATTATTTAATGCCTATTTTATTAGCACTTTTATTTTTTGTGAGTACTACTAAAGGATGCATCTTTGAAATAGCAGTCTAATTAACCAAATTTTATAAAATCATGCTGTTATAATTCATTTTAATATTATTTATATATGACTTTAACTAATAATAAGTTTGACAACTTATATTTAAAAGTATTAAAATATTTGAGATTTAAAATTTCACGTAAAACGCATGCTTGAATGTTATAATATAAGAACTGAGAAATATCTGAAATTTTTTAGTACGTGTCCTAACACGAAAATGATTTATTTACTTGACAAGAAATATTGAAAAAGGACAGTAGAAAACATAAAATGTAAGTATTCACTGAGTTAGAAACCAGAGGAAGAATTTCAATGCCACTGAAAGGAAGCATTCAAAATCATCCTTAAATAATCGATACATTTAGCACTTTCAGCCTAATACTTTTCAGAAACTCTCAGTTATGTTGAGAGAAACTTTGCGAAAAAAGTATTTTCACCATTTTCCCACTTATTAATAAACATTCGAAATACATATTTAATTAAACCCAGACATTAATTTACGTCAATATAATATTCAGAATACAAAATTAAAACTGAAGTTAATTGTTTGCTTAAAAGTAAGCTTTAAAATTTATTGATATTTGAAAATAAAGTAATTTTCATATGAATGTAAAATAATATTTCCTTTTATTCAAAAAACAAAACTAAGGATGAAGTTTTAATGGAGATAGAATTTTAAATGAGAGGTGAGGTAAAGTTCTTGAGTGATTCTTAAATATATTAAAATTTCAAAAAAGCAAATAATAAGTATAAGTAATTTAAGTGTAATTAAAAATACTGCCTTATTTACTCTTTTCTTCTAGAAATTATTTTTATAAATATTTCTGACTTGCATGACTTTCAAATTATTATTAGGTATGTTAATTCAGAACTCATCTGGATGATCAATTGTCTAATTAAAATAGATAAGTGAACGTAATGTCTTCATTTTAATGTAAATATTTTGTACTTATTTTGTTTTCATTTTATATCTATAAATTTTAATAAATTTAATTTTTTGCCCCAAAAAAATCACTATTTTTTAATAATTTTGCAATGATTTCATTTTGAGTCTATCTAACAAAATATTAACTTTATCTGTAATATTTATTTTGAAAAGTACCTAGCAGATGAAACTGTTTTAAAATTTTTTATATTTAATACATTATGTATTTATAAAAATAAACTATTAAAACGCTTCAATAACTTGAATCGACTATTTAGTACAGGCATACATAAAGATATATACACACATAAAAATACGCTTTTATATGCATAATTTCAGTGACTAATAAATCCTATTATGATTATGAAACAAACATTGATCAGTAATTAAAAAAATACAATTCTGTTTTTTTTCTAAATTTATTTTTGACCGTCTTTAGTCACGTATAGACTAATAATTTACAATAACAATCATGGAAAACTTTATTAGAAAATATACTTAATGCTTACTTATTGTACAAGTTGTGTTTTTTCATATATGCAGCTGTATAAGTACAAGTATCATATATCAAAAAATATATATTTTATATAAATACTAATACTAATACCAATAATAAATATAAACTATATGTTAACTAACATAAGTGTTTAAACTCAATTTTCATTTTTAGCAGAATTCAACTAATTATATGATACAAAATTTTAGTTTTTGTGTTCCAAAATTAAGTGAATTCATATGACATTAATAATAAAGTTAAGAAATCTCTATTTATTTGCCAAATTCTAAATTGTACATTGCTAGAGCTCTTAAAGGAAAATCAATTTAATAGCTAAATATTAAGTTTTTATAACTAAATTGGCGTTAAAATAATTAGCAATGAATATGTTTATGTACATATTACAATTAAAAAACAATTAAACGTAATACAATATTTCAAATATTTCGCAAGTAACCATATGCAAATTTAAATTTTCCTGTATTAAAAATCTGAAACTTTTCTTAGGAACATATTTTGTTAAACGGAAAAATCTGCTAGTTCCTTTGAATCTTTCTTAACAATATTTTTTTTACAATATTATCTTTTATTCTACTTTCTTAGAAATGCTTTTTACATTAAATGGATTAAAATATGGCTATCAGTGTGGTAAAATTTAAATGCAAAATATTAATTATTCCTATATGTTAAAGTTTTGTAATAAATTAACAATAATGCAAAATAAATGATAAAGTGAAAAATGTTTTGAATTTTTAAATTCTATGTATTGATAAGTTTACTTTAAACCCAGAATTGCTTAATCAAGATTAACATCTTCAAAAAATGCAAATATATATACCTCAGGCATTCTGTAATGTCGAAATTAATATTAATTAATGAATTAAAGAAATCACTTATTTCGTTTAACCAAATATTAAAACATAAACTATTTTTATTTTATTAGAGAAATTTTCAATCTGGCTGATTCAGTTGACAACAATTTTCCTTTTCCTTGTATTTCTGAGAGCTTTTCCAAAAATGTTAGAGAGTTAACCATCCATTTGTGGTCTGTATCTGTCTCAAGCTTCTAGTAGTGTTGAGCAAATTTACATTATGTGAGTATTTATCATTAGAACTTGCCAAAATATATTATTCATCATAAAATAATAAAGTCATTTTTGAAATCTTCAGTACTAAATTGATTAAAATTATTTTACTTTGTATTTTTGCAAATCAATTTTAATTAGAATGCTGACCAATTAGAAACATCTGTTTCGTAATGGTTTGCTTTAAAATTCACATGACACAGAAAATGTAAAACTTTGATCTTTATTTATAACAGCTTTATTGAGGGATTTTAGTCAATCAATAAAGCTGAATTTTCATATCATATAATTCTTGAAGATTAATTTACAAACTTTTTAGTAGATATTCAAAATGATATCCATGTTGTTCTTGGTGATTGATCAGATCTTTTGCTTTTATTTTTATCAATATTTGTGACATGGTAGATAAGAACAGAATAAAATAGCATTTTAATTTGTTCTGAAGTGAACTAAGTATGTTTGAATAAGTTATTCATATGCATTGAAAAAGTACCAATTTTAGCTCAAGATATTTAAATAAGTTTTTCTTTATTTAAAATTAGTTGTGTTTTTTGCTGTATTTAAATTAATTTCATTTTCCTTTAGAATATTGCAAATTATATACTATACTTTTAACAGCAAAAGAAACTAATAACATTTTATAAAATTATGGGGATGTTTTACTCCCAAGAAGAAATCTTAGAAAGTAGTACGAGCTAAGTCTTGCAGATAATTTTATCAGTTATATTTTAATTAATAATATTGTTAGTTAGAATACTATGGTTAAGAGGTTAGTTGAAGCACAATCAACAATAGTATTTTAAATTAATTTAAAATTGTTGTGTTTAACAATAAACAAACAAAATTATTTTTACGTAAATTTGATATAAAAATAATTTACACATTTTTGCTCAGCATATAATGCGCATAATATAAAAAATTTTATTTTATTAAATGTGCGTTTATAGACAACGATAATATTTCTCTTTGAGTTTTTGTAGTCCTAATATGCTTTTCCAAAATACACTGATGCACTTTTAAATTAATAATTAATATTTTTAACTAAAAATTAGCAACACATTCATTAGAAAAATTTAATATTTTTTTAAAGTAAAAAGCCATACACATAAAAATCTAATATGCTTAATGTTACTGAATCATATGAGTTCAGAATTTAATTAAAATTCTTGATAAAAGTAAAATCATACAGTTTAAAAATGTTGAAAATATTTTTCTTTAAGTCACAAACTTTTACAATCTTTCTCATTTTTATCTGTTTTTCAACTGGAAAAAAACTAAATAGAATGTGTGAAAAAGTTGTTTCATTACATTTATTACAAAACAAAAAAAATTTAGACATTTGTTGAAATGTTGCAGCAAAAGAATAAGTGACAAGGAAATTAAAGATTTTTTTTATTTTTATTTTGGAGACACACTCTTATAAAAGGTGTTTCACTTTAATAATATTACCTCATCTGGAAAATATTTTTAATAACAACTATGCAACTTCATATAATATGCTGTTATTGTTCACTGTATATTATTTCAATAATATAGAAATTGAAATTTGTAATTCGAAATTTACAAAAGTAATTTCTCAGGAGAATATGTTTTTAGAGTTGTATAAGAATTATTTTTCGAAATGAAAGATATTAAAAATATCTTATTGTTAATTTAAAAGAATGAAATTTTATAATGTAATCTATATTGAAAAACTACTTTAAATTTTATTTATTATAAAATTTCACAAATATAATCATTACTTAATTTAAGATAATTATTTGAAAATAAATATGAATTAATTCACGAATAAAAATTTCACTTAAAAGGATTTAACAATAAAATGTGTAAATATATCAAAAACATAAATTTTTAAATTCAATATTGCCAATGCATATAAAATAATAATAATTTATAATTTTAATAATAGTAAGTAACCTTAATAGGTATAGTCATATTTTATATAAAATTATGTTTAATATGAAGTTATTCTTGTTGCAGATATAAAACTTTCTTTTAAAATTAAGGGCGTGCTTAAAAGTCAAATTCAAAATAGAAAGATTCAATAATCATGTGGTCATAAGCAAATGAATATAGTTGATCTTTGAATACCTCAAAAATTTTTTACAAAGCAAATATATTAAATGCATTTCAAAATATTTCGTTTCAAAATATATATACAAAATTTTTTTTAATTTATTTAATTTAAACTGAGTGATAAATTTATCATTTCAATATTATTAAATTATGAGTTAATAATCAATTTTTTATTATTAATATTGTTACCAATTATAATAAAAAATCGAGAAGTTAAATCAATATAAAGTTTGTTTTAAGAGAAATTCCTTATTATCATTACATTGAAGGATATATATTTTATTTCCTATTTCTTTACGTAACTTTAATAATCATTATATTAACTCTGTAATATAATTTGTGTTCTTCCGACACTGTTTGATCAAAAATTTATACTATTTTTGCTTTTTTAAAAAAAGGCTATCCCCCAAACACAAATTCATTAAGAGGGTGAGTATTCTTATGCAAAATTCTGGGAAACTCTAAAATCCATATGCAGATTGATAAGCATGAAAGGAGGGGAAACGTTAATACTATTTTTGCTTTTGTCTCATTATTTTTTTCATCTCTTGGTGTTCAACATTGCTACAATCAACTGTTTCTATTTAAAACATATGAAGTATTTGTAAACCAAGCATTTAAAATGAAATTATTCTTAATGTTAATTAAAAATTTCAAACAATTAAATTGAAAAACTTCGAACAGTTATTTTTGAAAAATAATTAATGGAAATTTTAAAACAAAGCTCAATTTTATTATCATATTGAAAACTGTTTATTGAATTCCTTCTTTTTAACATAATTACAATTATTACTTTCATTCTTTTATTCTTTCATTAAAAATATGTCTTAATTCCAAAAATTTAAATAAATCAAATCATTTTAAAAATAAAATTATGTATATGTACTTAAATTAATTTGAAATATAATCGCGCATAAAAATATAAAAGTATATATTTTCTGAAATTCAAATTATATGCATAAATACTTCCTTGTCGATATACATAAACATGAAAAATATTCTAAATTAATTAATATGATGCTTTTTATACAAGTAATTTAGACACACTATTTAGAAAGAACATCTTTTTTAAATTTGTTAAAATATTAAAATTGCAGAAAAGTTAAAGGAACCTATTTCAAAGAGCCGTTATGCTTAGTTTAAAATTAATTAATGTAGGTTTTCTCTAAAGTTCTAAATATGCTTTTTTTAATTAAAAATTTCATTAAAGTGAGTGCCTCCAAAAAGTAAAAAAAAAGTTTTACAGTATTACAAGTAATTAAAAAAATATATATCAATATTTTGATAATGATAAAAAATTAAAGTATTATTTTTCTCTCATTACACTGATGAAAAAAATTCATTGAATACTATATATTAATTATCTTTTCTTGGAGAAAATAAAATAACATTTTCTGGCCATATATGATCTAATTTGTCAAACTGTAACAGTTTTTCTTTATATATATATATATATATATATATATATATATATATATATATATATATATATATATATATATATATATATATATATATATATATATATATATATATATATATATATATATATATATATATATATATATATATATATATATATATATATATATATATATATATATATATATATAAATTATATAGCATTAGTCTTCTATATATTTACTTCTATATAAATATTATATATGTATTGAATTCTATGCAATTGTTTGATAATGCAAAATTTATAAATAAATTAATGATATTTTCACAAACTATGTCGAGAAAAACGAAAACATTTTAAGCAAAAGTAATTATAGACTATCTTAAAAATAATGATTTAATCTATTCTGTAATTTTTATTATTGGTTTAATATAAAAGATTGGTTAATATAAAGATTTTAATATTCTATCAAGAATATCGGAAAGCAACTTATTGTAAAAAATGACTCCTGTTATGAATTTATAAATTTATTTTTTTGATTAACGAGGAATAAATGCCAGGATTGTCTTTAAGGGGTTTATTAGACATACATTGAGATATTGCTTACATTTTTTTCTTTACAAAACTTCGATCTGATCCCAATTACACTTTTCCATATTTTTAATGACCTGGAACAATATAAAATATCCATTTCTCTGTTAATGCTTTATCAAATAAGAACAATATAACTGAAAAATTACTTTTGTTTTTATCACATAATCATTTGTTTATTATAATTATCTAATATTTATTAAAAATGACAAATCAGGATTTTTTGAATCTCTCTTTTTATATTTTTTGACAGTAACTGTAGTACTTTTCTTATTCTTAGAAAACAAGCACAAGAGTTGCTATTTTCAATCACTTCAAACACCTGCATTATGAATTCATGAGCGTTTTAAAATGTTTTTAATATGAATAATATTGTTTTATTAGATTAATAAAGTAGATAAGGTGGAAAAATTATTTTAATCTTTCTTTGACATAGGAAATGCAAATTGTTTATCAAAATAAGAAAGCACCTTAATTATAAAAAAATAATAATCATGGAATTTATGTATAATGCAATTGATTCTGAAAACCACAAACAACTGTTAATAAAAAACATTCGACATTATTTATTACAATTTCATTGCTTTTTGAATTGATTTTTTAAGCAATTATTATATTTTTGTAATAAATCATATGTATTTTGATAATCAAGACCAAATCATTTCCTTGGCAATTAAATATAGCGTTGTCGCTAGAAGAGTTATTCATAACTAGGGATAATTTTAATATACACAAGTCGGGTAATCCTATTTTGTAAAATAAAACTATATGATATACGAAAAAATACTGTATTCGTTATAAAACATATGGTATATTATTTATTAAGAGTATAATTTATACTCTCAGTGTTGAGCAAAACTGTTCCTGTGAAACTTTCTCTTATATATACATTCTTAACACAATCAAATAATATTTTGAGAACTTTAAAAGTTTAAATTTAAAAAAAAATGGTTTTTTGGAATCAAACAACTATCTTTAATTATAAGAAAGTAATCGCATAGCTTTTTCTGCAAACTATTATTTATATAAAATTAAAAAAATTCTTGCATCTTGCAAAAGTAACATTTTTATGCATGATATTTAATTGTTACAAAACTTGTCGTTGGTAAGTAGACAAAACAAAAACTATGTTTTAGCAAAAAATTATAAAAAAAAATTTACAATTAAAGTACTACAGCAATAACTTGTGTATTTATTGGAATATATAGTTGGAATTTATGTCATCATTTCATTTTTAACTAAAATTGCATTTGAAAATTAACAATTAGAATATTTATAAAAACATAACAAAAGACAAATATAAAGACATAACAAAAGATACATTTTTAAGAAAAGAAACGCTTAATATAACACCCATTTTTAAAACAGAATTATGTTTATCAGAATATTCTTACTTAAAAAAACATATTGTGAATAATTAAACAAATATTTCAGTCAATTTCCATAACAAATTTGCAGTCTAATGATGCATTGCGCTTTCTAAAATAGTTTAAAATCAGCATCAAACATAATTATTAAAACCTGATATGCCTAAGTAAATCACTTCTAAATAATTTGAAGTTTTTTTTTCGCTTTTTATAAATGCTAATTTTCCATGCTACATTGATAATGTCATAAGTATTTATTCTAAATCAAACTGACACATTTACTTAAAAACACATTTCGATCCATTTTTATTAAGTATATGTTTGTATCATATACATGCATTAATTATTATTTTATAAATTAAAAGAAACATTTTCATTTGATTCACCTTCACAAATTTATCATATTGAATTTTAAGTCAGTTATTATTATATCTAAAATTTTTATTTTTTTGTACAAATCAATTTTAAAAATGCACATAGAAAATTTTAATACATCGATTATCAAGCTGTGGAACATGCCTTTTTAAGGGGGCACGAACATATTCAAAAGAAAATATTATTTAAAAAATGTATTTACTCTCTCTCTCTCTGGCTGAAATTAATGCACACAAACATACAAAACAAAATTCATTTTGATGTAATATTTAATAATTAACTTAATAAATTAAAACAATTTACTAAATAAAAGTTTACTTATTATATTACTTAATTTAATTTGATTTGATTAAGAAATTAATTAAAAAACTTATGTAAATGTTAATGAATTTAATAATTTCTTGTGCTTGTCTTGCAGAGGAAATTCTTTCAAAGGAAAGTTTAATATTAAAAATGGAGACTCACAATTTCTATATTTAGTTGAATTCTATATTTGTTTTCAAAGAAGCCACCACAGAAAATATAGCTTCACCAAAGTAGAATGCTGAAAAGGATAATAGACTGTTTTTAGTGCAGAAAACTAATCATCTATTCCTGCTTAGTGTTCAAAGAGGGATATAATACTAAATTGTTTTTGTTATAGTACTGGTAAGCCCAAAACGTAAGCATTCTTGACACAATTGTCTTGAATATGTTTTGGAACCACGTTAATCTGTGTACTTTTTGATGCTTAATTATCATCTAATTATCACTTACTCCTACTTAAAAATTTATCCATATTTCTGAAAAACTTTTCTGTCATTAATATTTAATGCAGTGAACTGCAATCAACATGAAAACATACAACAGAATTATTCAGATAGATTCGATAGTAATAAAAATAACGACATGAATGAGATTGCTATGAATTGAAACTGGCGTTATCAAACATTCCTCTCCCAATGAGAAAAACTTGCTCACATCTACTAATGCACGACATGACCTCTAGTCAATATTCCAGAATGTTCAAGACAAATCGGAATTTCTCTCGAAATCACGAGAATATTTGACATGGTTGACACTACATCAGAATCCGGTGCAAAAAGTCAACGGAATTTTTTTTTATTTTTTTTTTGCCAATGCTGAGAATCTGTGCTGTCAAATGTTAAAACAATTCAATATTCTTGGTAATTTGTAAGGTTCAAAATTAAAACATTTATTATATACTGGCGGTGCAATTACAATTATGATTGAAAGGTTGTGAAACGCTGTTTTACTATCAGAATGATAAATGTTGTAAACTCACCATTTTATTATTGAAAAGTGTTTGACATTCATTAAATTAGCAATTGCCTCGTATGCAAAGACATAATTATTTATGATGAAAACGTAATTTGTATATATATATATATATATATATATATATATATATATATATATATATATATATATATATATATATATATATATATATATATATATATATATATATATATATATATATATATATATATATATATATATATATATATATATATATATATATATATATATATATATATATATATGTATATATGTATATATGTATATATATATGTATGTATATGTATATATATAATTCGAACAGTTATTTTTGAAAAATATTCAATGGAAAATTTTTAAACAAAGCTCAATTTTATTATCATACTGAAAATTGTTTATTTCATTCATTCTTTTTTATATAATTACAATTATTAATTACATTCCTCTACTCTTTCTATAAAAATACATCTTAATTCTAAAAATTTAAATAGATCACATGATTTTAAGGAAAAAATATGTATATATACTCAAATTAAATTGGAATATAATTGCGTATAAAAATTTAAAAGAATATTTTTCTAAAATTCAAATTATATGCATAAATACTTTCTCAGCGATGTACATAAACATGAAAAATATTCTAAACTAATTAATATGATGCTTTTAATACAAGTAATTCATACACACTATTTTTAGAAAGAACATCTTTTTTAAATTTATTAAAATTTTATAATTGCAGAAAAGTTAAAAAAACCTATTTCAAACAGCCGTTATGTTTATATATATATATATATATATATATATATATATATATATATATATATATATATATATATATATATATATATATATATATATATATATATATATATATATACGATATTTATTTCTAAACTAATTATAATTAAATATATGCTTTTACAAAATATCTGTATTGTGACATGTTTTTTAAACTATTCTGTTTCCTGCTTTTAAAATATCATAGTATTTCTTATCAGATAATATTTATAATTGTTTCACGAAATAATTTAACATTTTCACAAAATTCTGTATTCAACTTGATAAAAATATTAATTTTTCTTATGAACAGAACAATTAACCTTTTTGCACATATTAATATAAAGTTACGAAATTAAATGGAAAAAAAAATTCAAATTTATTTTTATGTTTCATTTTGTCTGCAATATGCAAGTGGGAAAAATTATAATTTTTATCTTGAATATTTAGCATAATAATAATTACGCTAGTAATGTTTAAAAGCATTCATTTAATAAAAATAAATTCATTCCAATAATTTATAATTAAATTTGAAATCTATAAATCAAAGACACGATCACAAATAAGAACACTGATTTACGAGAAATGAGTTAATGATTTTAATTACCATTCTCAATGAAATTCATTTGAAGTCTTCAGATATCAAAACTAATTACGAATACTCAAAGAAATTTTCATTCTTCCATGACATTTTGATGTGGCATTTAATCTTGTGCTCTGCTAATTCTTGGAGGAATTGGAAATTATATTTCATCTTAAATTAATGTTCTCAAAATAATGCTTTTTAATTTTTGCTGGCACTATGAAAGTTTAGATAAATTAAACAATTGGAATATATTTTCTGGTCTGTAGGAAAATGTTGCAAAATATCTAAGCACTTTAATTATAAACTTTTTCTTCAAATTTGCAAAGCTTTTACATATTAACTTAAATGGAAAACATTTATAAATCAATTTGAAACCTAATTAAATGTTTTAAAGGAATTAAATAAATGTTTCATGGTGTTGACAAATACTCTAAGATTCCTCTTTCTTTCTATTTGCTGAAACTTGTATTAATTCTAACAAATAGAAATGAAGAATTTTATTTGTTAGAAAATGATTATCCAATTGCTTTGTAAATTGAGTATCTAATTTTTTTGCAAAATGCCCACCTTAAAGCAAGAATTTTATAAAAGCTACAAACATTTATTCAGGATATTATTTTAAATATATATTTCGGTGATTTTATCAACAGTTGCTTCATATCATTTAAATAATTATATATATTATATATAAGAATAGTTAAATGAATTTGACATTTCAGGAGTGTTTTTATTAAAATGACAGTTGATTATATTGAAAATTTTGAATTTATTTTATGTTAATAAAGTTGAATAATTCTTTACTATAGAAACTGAACTTTCATAAATTAGAATAAAAATTAACTGAAAATAACATGATCAAAGATTCTAATGTTTGTAGTATTCTGTAATACAAATCAAAATTTATTTTGATGTAAGTGATTATAAAAATTTTATTTTTGTTTGCATTTTAATACTATTTTACATTATCTATGATGATGTTGATATTTTAATTAGTCTTAACATTAATTTTCCATTCTGGGCCTGTTCCTTTTGTATTTCCTCTGATTTTAAAATTTGACTTAATTTATTTGAAATACTGTTGTTTTTTCTCACATTAACGGTAAATTATTTCAAACATTGAAGTACTTATGCAATTGTACAAATATTGTTCTTTTTTTACTAAAATTTTCATCCGTAATAATTTTGCACCAGAATGGTTAAAAACGTTGAATTTTTGTTCATTAAAATTAAAAACATCAAGAAAAGATATAAACTAAAGTAAAATAATGTCTGGTAATGAGATAATGTAACGTGAAATGAAAACAGCACTAACTGAAAACTTAAAAAAAGAATAAAATTGGTTAAACATCTTCCTTATTTATTTTCTCCTCAAAATGCACTTATTGGATTCATTTATAGTTTACAATTTGCTTCTCACTTCTTACGGTAAGTTTATAATGAAATAATACAAAATTATATTAGAATATTCATTAGTATCAGATTTTTTGATTAGCAAGATTAATTTACTTTTAATGTAACCAATATCTGAAAGTTAATTTGCACTTTGTTAATATAATGTTTAATTTCAATAACATTATTCAAATTTTTTTTCGATTTCTATGACATGCATGCTTTGAGATCAGAGTATAGATGTAATCAAAAATATCGATACCTATACTTATGGGTAAACATTTACAGTATCAAATATAATGAATGTTTACTTTTTTTTTAATCTTTGATATTTATTCATCCATTTTCACCTCTCAATTGACAATAAATATAATACAAGTAATTTTATTATAACATTCACACATATGTAGTAAAGTAATATTATCGCCCAGATTTCCATTATTCACATAAAATTTTATTTTTGTCTTAACTGCATGATTACTATTGTAATTATTCCTACAAGTAATCTACGATTGAATTTTAAAAGAAGTTTTTACTATTTGACATTAAAAATTTGCATAAAAGTTTAATAACTTATATTAGTAAATTTTTTTTTGCATAAAAACAATAATCGCATTTCCTCAAAATATTTATAATTTTGTAAAAATTATATGAACTTTCTTACTATAAATTGATTAAAAAACAATTTTTTTAATATGCAGTTGGTCATCTTAATGCAGTTACAGTTAAACATCTGTATATAAAACAGATTTAAATTCAGCTTTTTAAATTATTGACAATAAAATATAAATTAAAATAGTTTTAAATTAAATTCTAATCTTTTTATGTAAAAGGATTATTTTTTAAACATTGCCAAATCCACATATTAATCTAACAGTAATTTTTTGATACAGTATATAATTTCATATATTTTGAGAGCATTTTATTATAAATGAATTGTCTATAATGATAAATAATAAATCTTGAAATGTATTTTAATTCATGATTTGTTTCTTCCAAAGCATGTAAACCTTTCATCTTTCAATCGCTTTCTTGTTATTAAACTATTATTCTTCTCTTTTAGCTTAGATACCTTTTCTTAAAAATAAGTAATTCTATTTAAGAACTAATGTTATTATGTTTACATTAACCTAAATATAACTGTTAAATCAAATATAATTAAAAGTTTGAAAGGATTAGTGTTATTTATTAATAGTAACAAAAACTTCTCAAAATAAAAAGCAGAAATTGGAAAACTCTGAGAGCACTAATTTAAAAATAATAATTTTTAAGAATACATCATTTAAATAAAACGTCAGCTTATTTATTTTATATTTGATAAAGCTTGAGCTACATATAAAATTTATATATATATATATATATATATATATATATATATATGAATAAATAAACTCATTAACTCATTATCTGATTAAAAACATTTATTTATTATCAGTCTTCATTTGAAATTAATTTGCTCTGTTTTGAATGAAAGAATTACAAGATATAAAAATATTCTCAATGATATAATTATTCTGATATCTACATTACTTATATGAATTCTATAACATTAATTACTTTAATTTTATTAGCGTTTTAACTAGCCTTATAGTGATGTTTTTGATTTTAAAGCATTGTTAAATTGTTAATTAATGTAAATTATACTGTGCAAGATAAACAAATCTATTAAATTCAATTTATTAATTACTTTATAATATTTTAATGCTTCCTTCAGAGATAAAAATACATTGTATTACAAACTAATGAGATCATTATAAGTAACATTGGAGATATCTCTTCGCAAATAATTCTATTAGTTGTAAAATTTAATTTATGCTTTGCAATTTTTTTTTAGAAATTTATGCATCGGAAATTGTCTTAATTATGTAATTACTTTAGAAAGGTCATCATTTTTCTTCACATAAATATATTATGTGTTTTATTTTCCTTAGACAATTCTAATTTAATGACTAAGAGATAATCATACTGAATTATACTAAAGACCTGTATTCTAAATTGAAATGGTTTTGCTATTTTATTTTATTTATCATACCTTAAAAAGTATCATTTATGTCTGTTGATTTTTAATTATGTCAGATGCTTTTATAAAGAAAATGTTTTTTTTTCTATTACTTACGAAATTTATTTTAAAATTTCACCTTGTTACATTTTCAGAAGCAATTACATTAAGTATAACATTAACTGAAATTTAATAATACCAGAAAAAGCAGTTGTACAATTTACAATAATTTAAATAATAGCAAAAATAAAAAAATAACACAATTAGACTAATTTTTCTGAGTTATTGCTTTTTATATTGTGTTTTCCTAAATTAAAGAAACTGATTACAGAAAAACTAACAGTAATATTTAAAATTTAAAGACAATTCTATGGGAATGAGTTTGAGTTTAAAACAATACATTTTAACTGGTAAAGGAAGCTTTCTTTTTTTAAGGCTAAAAGGGGGGTACCTACATGAAAATCTGAAAAAGATCTTTTTTTGTTAATTTAAAATATAAAAATATTAAACATATACAGTGATGCAGTTAATAAAAAGAACATTTTCATTGAATATTAAAAAAAAACACAAAAATTTAATAGGTGATAAGTTAAAATGCTAAAATTTGACGCTTGCTTAATAGTAAATGTATTAATAACGAGTAAAAATTCATATTCTTGTAAAAATAAATAATTAGAACTTATTAATGAAGAAAAGTTAATATATTTTAAATATAGGAGATTTAAAACTGGCTTGATATAAGAGCAAGTTAAATTCTTGAACAAAATTATATTGAGAATATTTAAAGATTTCAATTCATTTGTTAAAAGTAATTTTGTGATAAAGGTTTCCAAAACTACATGATTAATCATATTTTTTGCAGAAGTGTAACTTCTTAAAAATCAGCTGAAGTGTACTGTAAACTTTCCAAAATATGAGGATAAGTTTCAACAATTTCTATTTAACAAATGAAATTCATCTTCATCAAATATAAGAAAGATGTATGAAAATATTACATTATTTAGTAGCTATATTTTTGGAAAAAATTATTTAGATTACAAAATAACATATCTTCCAATTACCGAGGATATTATTCATTTTAAGCATAAAATTGTCATTTGAGTTAATATGTTGCTGAAATAAAGAAATGTATATTTTAATGAAGAATGTATATTTTAAGAAGAAAATGTATATCTTAATAAAATACATAAAAGTTATTAATGAAAAAATTTGAATATGTTTGTTATTTTCTCCTAGTATTTTCACAAGGAATGTTAGGTTGACTTATAAGGGAAAATAAAAGATTGTTTTACGTGGTAGAAAAAAATCATTGTTGTCATTAACATTCAAAGATGCGAATTTCATTCAATCTTTGCACATGATTCAATTCAGAAATTGTTCACTAAATATTACTATTTTGATGTAGGATAATGAAGCATAATTATGTGATCAAGAAATTCAATATTAAAAATTCTTGATAATGAATCATGGTTTAAATTCTTAATAAAAATGTTTTCAAATTTAAAATTAAATACAAATGAACATTTTACCTAATTTCAAGTATTTTCATATTTGGAATATAGTTTTCTAGAAAATGGTTAGAAAAGATAAAGGAAATTTACAAAGTTTAGGTCAACTAATATGCTCCATCATTAGATTTATATGTTACGTGATTATATTAGCATAAAGAAGCATAAAACTTGCCTCCTTTATTTAGTTATTACAGACTTTGCAAATAAGTTAGTCAAATAAGGATATCTGATGAAGGAATTGAAATAAAACATGCGTTTGTGTGAATTCTCTATTTAAAATAGATTAAGATTTAATAGCTTTAATTACAAGGTAAAATATTTCATAGTTTTTAGAGGTATGCAACTTCCAAGTTTTATAAATTTTTCTAAAGCAAAATGTTTGCGAATAAATGATAGATGTTTTGCACATAATATTTTTAATTCATTATGGGTCATTTTGTTATAATAAAAAAGTTTTCCAAGGATCTTTACAGTTTCTGCAAGTTTTGATGCCATACAACATTACTTGCACCACAACAAACTGTCAGGGTATTGTAAGTACTTTTAAGACTGTCGTAAAATCATTAATTAGCTTATCTTTCCACTTAGATAGGTAAACTGATATTTCTGAAAAGTCATAAGTTACATCTTTTGATTACGTGCTTTTGATTATGTATCACGCGATGTTATTTATTTCTTTAAATTTAATATGGATTTAAAAAAACATTTACATTAAAATCATATTTAGTACCATGCAAAGAAAAATTATTAAATACGTCGCTTACATATCTGTTTATATCGGAACTATGAAATAATAAATATTTTTCACAAAACTACAAATTAATTTTTTCTTTAATTTTATCATCATATTTACACTTTTCCAGACACATAGTCTAAGAATATCTATTTTGCAACATAATTCTCTAAAATATTTATTCCAAATCACATACATTATTCTTTCATAAATATTTCCTTTCTTTATAAAATTTATATATTTCTACTAAAGAATGTGCATTGATCTATATATCTATTCCAATTATACTGCCAGACATTGAAAATGTGACACCAAGAAGGAGTGGAAAGAAAATTATGCAAATATCAGGGTAGGTGCACCATATCAAGTTAGGAAAATGATGTAAAAAGCGCAGTTCTCCAACGCACGAGTGGTATGATACAAGGTGAAGAAAAGGCAGAGTGAGGAAAAATACTCGCTCCATTATTGCTGCTTGGAAAATAATCTTGAAAGTTTGTTCGTATTGCAAAAAACACCAGTAATTTCGGAAAATGCCAGACCATTCTTGGTGGAGTCAGTTAAAGCATATAGACAAGCTTGGGAAAGGCATGGTGATTAGGCTGAGAAGAACACGTTGGTCCTTACAACAATTTGCAGCTGAGAGATACCTGGAAGCGTCCACATTGGATCTGCTGTGGCAAATATGGATAGAATAAAGAACTCTGGAATGTTTGCGAGGTGCCGGTTCTGACAGAGTAACGACAAGTCCAATGGGAAGCCGTGAGGGCTCCACAAAGCGCTTCTACCGAAATTCTGCAGCATCTGCAAGACATCCTGAGTGCCCCCATATCAAGCAGAACCATTTGTCATGGATTTTTTGCTAGTGGCCTGTCTCACTGCGTCCATTAAAAAGACTGTCATTGACCCTACAGAATAGACGCCAACGTCTGGAGTGGTTTTGGATTAGAGCGTTGTGAACGACGGAATGGCACAATATCGTTTCTTCAGAGGAGTCCCGCTGCTGTTTCTTCGGTGTGCAATCTTGTAGCAATTGTGTAACTCATCACTGAGGACAACGTGTCATCATGGTTTGGAGAGATATATCGTATGATTTTAGGTCACCAAGAGTTTGTATTCACGTCACTATGACAGTGCAACTTTACTTGGATGAAATGCTGTGGCCAGTGACACTCCCCTATTCTTCGTTGGTACTCAAGGCCATTTATTAGCAGGATAAAGGACATTGGGTATCATTTGAACCTTCCCTCTCGATATAACATTGCTAGATTTAGCCAACATACTGCAAGGTGTACAACTATTTCCCTGGTTACGTACATACTAAATTTGACACCAATCGAACACGTTTAGAGTATAATTGGAAGCCATTTTCAGAGCCACAGCCACTGCCTACTTTAGAAGACACACTTTGGCAAATGGTTGACAGGGAATGGATAGCCTAGATAATGCACCTAGACGTGTTGCTTTGTGAATCGCCGTCCCCAGTGGTTATATTTGAAATACAGATCACTTATTTTCCATTGCTGTCTCTACCTTTTTTGTCGAGATTCATCATTTTCTAGCAACTCCTTGTTGGTGTTGTATTTTCAATGTTGCGCAGTGTATTTTACATAGAATGGAATATGTAATTTCAAATTAAATTAAGAACTATATTGATTTAAGCGATTTCAATATATTTATATTAGAACTATCACTTTTATTTATAATTATTCAGATTTGTTTAATATAAAATTTCTGAAGAATTAGAGTTTTTCCAATGCTGTTCTTTTTAACTATCAATTTTGCTTTAATTTATGTATTTAAGTTTTATTAGAATTCGCTTATAGCGTATTTTAAGTAGTTATTCAATTTTTAATTATTTGATTTTCTTGACTTAAATTTTATTATATATCAATTCGGAAACATAACAATCGTAAACAGTTTCGTTTAATCTTAATAGACTGAAAAAAGCCTTGATTTATTTGAGGGAAAAAATACCTTAATCTCAAAATTAATTTTCTCCGGTTATAAGATTTACCTAGAATAAAGCTTTAAATTAGAAAAGAAGCTAATAACATAATTTTATAAAACTTTTTACTCAAAATTAATTTCTACGAAATTTATGTATGTAAAGCCTAGTAGAAGAAATTTCAATTAATAGATGCACGGTTTTTATTTTTAATTAATTACCAATTGCGAAGTGTGTGTCTTGAGAAATTTAATTATATTTTCAAGGAAAGCTATTTTCTAAGACTTTATGATTTTGTCTTAATAAACATACGTTCTTAGATTAAATTTAGCCCCTACAACATGAGGAAATAGTTGCTGCGTATGGCATTTCTGTTATGGTTATCAAATGACTTTATTTCTAAAAATATCACCAATGCATACATACATATCACCAATGCATATATATGTATGTGTGTGTATGTGTGGTGTGTGTACAAGAAAAAAAACTTAAGCTTGGCTTATGATTTGTATATTTTTTATGATTAATATCTCAACAGGAGGATAATGTTTATATTTTAGAGGGTTACACAATGAAAAAATGTAATAAATATTTATTCTAAAATTTTAAATAGTGCTATATTGATTGTATGAACCAGGAATTTTTTTTAAATTTAATTTTATTAGAATTTTCCTGAGACATCATAATAGTGTTATAAAATAATTTAACAGGATTTATTATATATTAAGACATAAATATAGAAGATAATTCATATGAAAATTGATAAGTTTATATTAACTTAGAATGTTTACTTTTGTATACTTTTATTATGTCATACAGTTTCTAGTAATTACACCATATTTTCTTAATTTCTATTAATATAAAGTTTTTAATATGCAATTATTATATTAAAAACCTTAAAATATTTCTAATATATTTACGAGTAATTCTAATACTAGGCAAATTATTATGTAAGTAGGATTATTTTTAAATATATCTATGTCAGAGTATATTATAATTTTTTAATGCTTTATTTCTGAGAAATATCATTAGTTAATTTATCAGGATTTTATAGGATGCAAGAAGAAACTTTATTATTTTTCATGGAGCATTAATATAGAAGCATGAAGCATTTCATATTGATTCTAATTTTATATTATTTTTTAAACATTGTATCAAATTTTGTTGAAAACACAATGTCATTATTATTAATTACAATTATTTTTAAACACACTTGGAAACTCAGTGTAAAACCCTATATATGTACAAAAAAAGCAGACACAGTATATGCCATTTGTTCCGAACCCTACATTAGCTTTTCCTTATTATTAATTACTATACATTTAAATGGCTTCCAGTTTCTAACTAAGATAATTTAATTATTTAATAATAAACTGTTTCTAAAATGTTGAATATTTTACAGTTAAGAATATTTTACAGCAATTTATATGTTTTTCTTAATAAACATCATACATTATTGTGAGTATAAAAGAAGTTTCATATTTTAATAATTGAAAAGAATGTAAAGCAAAACAATCGTGAATAAAAGAAAAATATGCCTCTATGTGTATTTCAGTGGAAATAGTTATTTTATATATAACTTATTTTATTTAATTATTAAATCAAAAATAGAGAAATAAATCTATTATATTTCTTCTTTGATGGAACTTAATAAGTAATTTAAAATATAATTATTTTTAATAATTATTAAATTCAAAAGTTTAAGCTTTGTTAATGATATGATTTATATATCCAATATATGTATTAATGCATTTTATACATTTTTTAAATTTGCTTTTAAATAATACGTAAACAATTTTACCTGTTTAAATTAACATATCTTATAAATTTGGTTTATTTATTTTTTAAATTTCCAGATTTTCTAACTAATTTTCCGTTCTTCCACAACTTTTTGAAAGCTGCTTGTAAAATAATTATTTGCAGTTTTTGCTCTCACAATTCATTATCCTGTATATTCTGTATATATAATCTCAGTATATCCTGTATTCAAAATTATTTTAAAGAAAGGTACGTGAATGTAAATTGTATTACATTGTTATTGCATGATTAAATATACGTGTTTTCCATATTCCTTATATGGCACACTTACAGTTCACAATTTAATGACTCATAAATTTTATTTATATTCCTATTTTTTATTTCATCAATGAAAATATTTTCTCGAATAATTTTAAGCATTCAAACAATAACTAATAAGCAATGTATCTTATTTACAAATTAGAAAGATATGATGTAAATTAGTAATTTATTGCTAAACTAAGCAAATGTTAAATTAAAATTCTCTAATAAAAGGAAAGCTTGATTTCCTTTTTAAAGAGAAAATGATCAGAAAATGAGAAAACGCTCATGCGGTATACAAGATCAAACAATAGTCAGAAGGACATAGTCCTAAAAATAAACTTTATTATCTCTCACGTTCATCAATCTGCTATTGTATTTTATTCATTTTTACTTTAAGCAAAGCAAATATTTACTGAAGTCTCTATCATAAATGAAGATAATTATTTGAAAGAGATATGCGATGAGTGATGAATACAATTCCGTTTGCATAATTATCATTATTGATGGGAATGAATTAAGGAGAGTCTTTAGAGATTTCCATAAAGTATATATGATACATGGAAGCATTTGTGCATTACTAGTGCAAGGAGAAATCAGATTATTTTTCATCCTAATCTTCTATACACAAAGCAATCTGCTTTACTGATTGCTTCTCCTACGGGAGATCAGAAAATCTTGCGAGAAGAATTGGTTTCCCAGTTTCGGAAAAGATAATTCAATTACTCTAAGATTTTATACATTATATTTCAATGAAATATAAATATTAATTTCATTATTTATCTGTTTAATTTATAAAAACATTTTTCTTTATTATTGTTAGGCAGATAATTTCCTATAAGTTTTAAATTTATGAATTTACATTCCTGCAATTTATTTGAATATTTTTATTGATTATTTTGTAAAAATATAATCCATATTTTTGTATGAGTGCAAATAAACCTACAAAACATTGATCATATGTAAACAAGCGATGGGAAAGATTCAAAGAAAAATATTTTGATTATCCATGAAAAAGATACTTTCGATTTTTTTCAATTTAAGGCACATATTCTTGTTTGCAATTAACAGCTTTTGATTACCTTCTTTTATAAGAGAAACGTTTATAGTTCTTTTCTATAAAAAAGTACGAAATTAAACAGTATAATCAGGTATTCTTTTCCTCATAACTATTATTGAATTTCCTCGTCTGAATTTTAGCAAAGATTCTAAAAATAGTTTTCATTTGTAAGCATTATATTATGTGTTTTAGATTGTAATCAATATTTATGTTACGTTGTTAAAACTACAAGTTTTTCATGCATAATTTATAATCATATTTTAAAGTTCTGACAAAAGACACTGAATAATTTATAAGAAGTTTAAGCGATAGTATGTTGGAACTTGACAACGCGACAACAATTCATCGCTAATTAGATATGCCTCAAAATCAACGAGCTGCTGTTGACTTTGAGTGACTTAAGTCATCATAACCATGAATTCATGGTTATAACACGACATGCAATTTACAACTGACGAGCAGAAATCAGTAAATTATTAGAACAACATCGTTCATATTATTTCGAAGTTTACAAATTACAAAATATATGCCGTGAAACAGATAAGCACAAGATAAAAATTTATTCATATGCCAACATATACACATACATTATTTCTTCTAAAAGCTACAATTCATTTTTAATTATCTAATTATTATTACTTATTGCAACAATTATTTTTTAATTATTTAATTATCCACTACTATATTACAATGGTAGACATGAGATTGTCATTTCATTAATCTAAGTTAGAAATTAAAATACACGTATTTCCAAGGATTGAGAAAGTATTTTTCATGTATAATTATAAATAATTCAACAGCAATACTTTCACAAAATTGCAATACTAAAATTATTAATTCAAAAAAGAATGACTGCATGGGTGGTAGTGACTCTAACATAACGTTTCAAATATTATAGTTATATAAATTTGTACTAGATATTTCTATAGATTTCTATATACAGCATTAAAATTAACTGAGATTAAAAAAAATCAAAAGAAAATCATTGCCTAAATTTGAGACTGTTGGTAGCTCCAACATTTCAGTAAAATTTTAAATTATTAAATTTTTTGATAAGTTTTCAAATTTAATTGACAATTTCTTAATATCAATTATTGTCGTTATTGATATTTAATGGCATCATTTGCAAAATAGCAAGAAAGAAGTAGTTCACTGGATGAATGTATCTTTTTACATAATTTAATATTCAGTCTTAAAAGTAATAACAGACGATATTGAACTTGAGCAGAGTAAGTTTGAGATATTATTTCCGTTGTGTTTGTAAAATCTTTTTAATTAAAAATTGAGTTGTTGCTTTGTGAATGAGATCGAATTTGTGTTGCAACAATAATTAATTTTACAACATCAGGAAAAAACATGAATGGTGTTTGCAGAAATTATATTTTATACCAGTATAACAACTGGAAATTTTCTGCAATTATAAAATAATGATCTTTCATTATTTTAAAAAATTAAAATATTAAGGAATTATGATATTAGCCAAAAACTCAGAAAAGAAATTTCTATATCAGTTTTTCTCCAAGTCCAATATAGCTTTTCAAAATTTTTCGCAGCATTACTTTTAATATGTTGAAGAAAAATCTTCTGCACTTTGAGAAAATGCTTCGCAAAAAAATTTGGAAATGAAACAAGTATAGGGACTAAAGGATTTTCAGTTGTTTTACGAACTTTATTATTTTTAAATATATTTATAAATTAAAAGTATAGATAAGTATATATATATATATATATATATATATATATATATATATATATATATATATATATATATATATATATATATATATATATATATATATATATATATATATATATATGAATAGATAAAATATATAACAGAAAATTATAAAAAACTATAATGTGACACACAAATAGAGAAAACTCATTTTAAAAATGAGAGAAACAACAATAATTCTTCAAGTCAAACAGCCAAGAAAATCAGAATTTAGAATTCTCCATCTGCGTGTATATATATATATATATATATATATATATATATATATATATATATATATATATATATATATATATATATATATATATATATATATATACTACTCGCCATTAAAATTTCTACACCAGGTAATCGGCACACCACACACGTGATATTTGCATGACAGGTAGAACTTGCTATGATATACAAATGAATAGATTTTCAGCGCATTCATACAAAGCAGGCGACAGTAGCGACATCTACAATTTGTATAAAACCAGAGATTTGACAGCAGTTTTCTCATACTCAATTTCCGTTTCAACGTTGTTTTCTGCAAAGAAAGTTGTTGTAATGTCTCGTGTAAGAAGAAGAAATGCCTATCAGCGCGTGCCTGACATTGATCGAGGAAGGATTATAGCCTACCGGGATAGCGTCTATCGTACCGCAATATTGCTGCTCGCGTCGGTCGAGACCCCATGACTGTTAGCAGAATATGGAATCGATGAGTTCAGGACAATCATATGGTTCAAAACAATCATAAAAATTGCCATGCAGGATCTCAGCGACCCCCCATCACTAACAGCAGAAAAGACAGACATCTTATCCGTATGGTCACAAGGGATCGTACACCCACGTCACGAACCCTGAGTCAAGAAATGGAGTCATTTGCAAGGCAACAAGTTTCCTCTCGAACAGTTCGACGACGTTTGCAGCAGCATGGATTGTCTGTATGGCGACCATGGCTTCAGCTACCATTGACGCTTCGTCACAGACAAGAGCGCCTTCAATGGTGTGATCAGCGACGAATCTGGCTGCGGGAATGGCATCACGTCATCTTTACAGATGAATCTCGGTTCTTATACAGAACCATGATGGCCGCATCCGTGTTTGGAGGCATCGTGGAGAACGCTCATTGCCATCTTGCATTGGACATCGCCATACTGGCCCATCTGCTGGAGTGATGGTATGGGGTGCCATTGGATACATGTCTCGATCACCTCTTGTTCGCATTACCGGCACTTTGAACAGCAACCGTTACATTTCCTACGTGTTAAGGCCCGTGGCTCGGCCCTATCTTCGAGGCCTCCCTAATGCTTTGTTTCACCAGGATGATGCACGACCGCATGTTGCCCGTACTGTTCTGAACTTCCTTGATACAGAACAGGTTCAACTGTTACCCTGGCCAGCACGTTCTCCTGATCTGTCACCAATTGAGAATGTGTGGTCAATGGTTGCCGAGCGATTGGCACGCCATCACTCACCATCCACTACTGTCGATGAACTGTGGCATAGTGTTGATGCTGCATGGACTGCGATCCCCGTACATGCCATACAATCTCTGTTTGACTCCATGCCTAGGAAGATAAATGCTGTTATTGCCGCCAGAGGTGGCTGCTCTGGTTACTGATTTCTCAAGATCTATACATCCTAATTTCCTGTAAATCTAATCACTTGTTCTTTCTACTATAATATATGTGTCCAATAAATATCGTTCTTTTATTTGCATTCTTTCTTGGTGTAGCAATTTTAATGGCCATTAGTGTATATATATATATATATATATATATATATATATATATATTACAGGAACATGTCAGTTGTTATGATATCAGTGTCATGTTAATCAAATGCATAACTATAATGAGATATTATTCAAAGTTCCATTTTGAAAAGTAAGGTAAGCACAAATTTTCAGAACAAAAATAAACATAATATGAAATATTTTTAATTTTGTTTTTCACCTTTTATATGATTTATGAAGTAATAATCAATCTCACCAAATATATAACAAGAGTTAAAAGAATACACAATTCAAATTTTAACTAATTTATAGAGTCATAAATTAGTTACAAAAATTCAAAAATTAATTACTTAAAATATGGTATATGTGAAAATTGAAATTTTTTCTCCACTATCTCTGACATATTTATCATGAAATTTTATATGAAATAAGTATATCAATGGAGATTTTAATATTTTATTTTCATACAAGTGTATTATGTATCAACTTATAAAATACAAGAAGATATTTATATATTATCTTAAATGTTTATTATGCATAAGTACTAAAGAGCCAGCATATTTTTACCACTGCCACATTTAAGCTCATCTACAGTGTTGTCTTATGAAAATAACTGTTGATTTACAAGATATTGATGAAAGCAGATTGTGATGGTTAAAGATACGGAATGAGAATCTGAGAAACTGCATAGTTCATGACTTGATTCCATCAAAACCAAACCAAATAAATGAACTACACTGCTGGACAATTGCTAAGGACGGTTCTCAAATTGCAATGTAAAATAACATTAAGTGAGACATGGGGCCTAGTAGGATAAAATGTAGTTGCCAGACTGTTCAGACACTAGAATAAAAAATATTTATTGTTTTCAAAAGTACAAAAGATGTGAAACATGATAAAATGTTCATTTGATACTGCATAAGAAAATAGAAAAAAATGTTCATTTGATGCTGCATACGAAAGTAGAAAAAAATGTTCATTTGATGCTGCAAACGGAAAAATGAAAGAATGCATCTAAAAATCACCAGGCATCTTGAAGAAAGGTATCAGTACAGGATATGTCCACCGTGGAGTGTGATGCTACATTCCACACGTCGTATCATACTTTGCACAACATTATCCAGCAGCTGCTGAGGCAATTTATCCCATTCCTCTGGGAGTACACGGATGAGGGTGTTTTTGTTTGTCAGAGGATAGTTTCGACCAGCAACTTGCCTCCCCAAAGCATCCCAAACATTTTCAATGGGGTTTAGATCTGGAGAACGTGATGGCCATACGAGGAGTTGAATACCCATACCCACGCTGTTTAGACAATGCTGAATAGTGAGTGTTCGATGACATGTTGCGTTGTCGTCGATAAAAACAAATTCATCACCGACAGCACCACGGAAAAGACGAACATGAGGAAGTAGAACTTCATTAATGTATCGTTGGCCCGTCATAGTCCCATTCGCAACCACATGCAGGGGCGTGCGGCCATTGATCATGATGTCGGCTCACACCATGACAATGCATGTCGGTTTTCGGTCCCTTTCCTGGATATTTTCTGGACGATAAGCAGTACCACTCTCGCGCCAGATCAGTTGGCGTCTACAATCCGATGACAGACTGAACCTACTCTCATCTGATAATAGTACGCATGCCCAGTCCTGTTCAGTTTTTGGCAACATCTGTTATTTTTCGCCCTTCTTCGATCTTTGCAATAATTCGGCCACGCATAAAATCATCTAAGTAATAACGGGAAGACATGCGAAAAATTTCAAGTTTGTCTATTAAATCTTTCCTGTAAAACTTTGACTTGAAACAAAAACTGTTCACACGCGTCAAAATCTTTAAAGCTCTTATGTACGCTATCACGTGATGAACAGACGTGGAAAAAAATTTGCATACGCATACTTCTTCTTACTATATCCCGCACTTATTCTAATTTTCCACATTTTGCTTCCTTTCATTTTGTGGTTGCAATGGATGACCGTCCTTAGCAATTGTCCAGCACTGTAGTTAGGCACGTAGCAAATACCACAGAGTTGGAAATATGTTTATCATTAATAACATATGTTGTCGGAACTTGCCCCTTTTTTCATAAAAAATGTCGATGGACATGTGACCATAGACAGTTAGAAATAGTACTGAGTCGTGTGTACTCTTAGAAATTTCATTTGAATTCCAACTATACACAGTCTTTAATTGAGTCACTGTCATCATTTTTCGGCTTTTCATTGTATAAATTTAAATTATTTTAATCAATAGAATGGATTTTAATGCAAGAGTTTTCTTAAAATAATGATTTAGTAGGTAGATATTTTTGTAAAAATGGCATATCATATATTATATCCGATGCCCAGAAACATATTTGAGACATTTAGGGGAACTTTGTTCAGTAATTACTTGAATAATTGCATTTATGGCCAAGAATTTTAAAATCTTTAAATATTTCGTTGTTTGTTATTCATGAATGTATTTTGTAAATCCAATTCACCAATATATGTTATCAGCTAAATTTTTCTTTCTTATGATTTTTAATTTTCAAAAAGAAATATGTTTTAGATTCACGTTTGATAAAATGCATCCTGTATGCTTTTATACTGAGTTTCATAGCATTAAAATCTCTCTCTTCTTGAAATGCATAGTAAACTTTAATTATATTTATGCATAAAGTGAGTCATATTTATTCAATAAATACTGAGTTTACATGAGAAGAATAAAATATTTTAAATATAAAATATGAAAAATATACTCAATTCATGTGTTTTGCGATCTTTAAAAATTAATTTAATTATAAATAGGCTTAGGTTCATCCATATTTTGGAAGAAAAAACAATTATATGTCTTTTAATATCAGGTAGCTTAAAATATCAAAACAATAAATGCATACAATTTCTGAAACCGGAAAAGAAATTAACTCAGATGATGAAGAGAAAATACGTAAAAGACTGAAATTTATAAGCTTCTTTCTCTTTTTTAGTCTCCATTTTTTATTTTTTAACATTTTTCATTGCCTTTCTCAGAAATGTTAGCCTTTCTCTTTCTCAGGGAAAAATAGGAATTGCTCTTTTCAGACAAGCGCTTTACGCCGTCGACACCTCTCTCTATTGCAGGGAAAATAGCCTTCGTTATCCCGTTGTTTCACTTCCCTTTTTAGTTGCATTAAAAGAAAGAAAGCCGAAATCTCATGAAGTGTAAGGAATGTGAAAAGAAGGGGATACAGAAGACGCACTATAATAAAGATGATTTCCCCTTGCCGATAACCGATCTCTCCTATTGAATGCCTTTTTATTTATTTGCTATTTTTGGTTGTCAAAGCAATAAAAAGAGTTGCTTCCAAAATCACATTCCTTTCTGCAGAAAAGTGAAAATCAATTTTGCATGTCGATATCTTTTATTTCTTTTTTTCAGGCTCATTACTCAATAACTCATGGATAAAAGCCTTTTTTGATGTCTTTCAAGGAAAAGCGATGACAGAAACTAAAGTTTCCAAAATGGATTTATCATTGTAGTGTAATGTAAATATATCATACAGACTAAAATACTTTTTTATCAGAACTACATCGTATTGTTTTTCGTTTGATCAATGTCAATTTTTCAACATATTTATTATATTTCAATAAAATGTGACAGAATTTTAAGACTTTCAGTACTTCGTTTTGAATCGATGTCTGAAATAATTTTGAAAATTCCTGTTATTGCAAGAAATACTTTTGCTGAAAATTCCCTGTCATGCGCCAGAATTTCAGTTAATCAATTATTTTTATTTTTAGTTTTAGTTTTATGTGATAGCTTCTGTAGATTTTAAACAAAATGAATTGTGCTGTGATATATATGTATATATATATATATATATATATATATATATATATATATATATATATATATATATATATATATATATATATATATATATATATATATATATATATATATATATGTATATATATATATATATATATATATATATATATATATATATATATATATATATATATATATATATATATATATATATATATATATATATATATATATATATATATATATATATATATATATATATATATTAATGAAATTACCACATTTTCACAATTGAAAAAGGCACAACTGACTAAACTAACTCATCGTTTTCGGATTTTTTTATGTTAGAAATTTTCATTTTAAATAAAATGGAAATTCAATTACATTAATTACATCATAAGTTTAATTAAATGTATATTATATATTTAAATGTATGCAAAATTATATTATGAAACAATAAATACTTAAGCATTTCATAAATTAAAAATTCATCATTCAAATATATTGCAAATATAGTTTTAAGAGTACAGTTGCAGTATATTGGAAAATTAAACGTTTCCAATTTATGAGACATTAAAGTAATAACTACTATAAAGGCTAAGAATTAAAACGATAAATTTAAAATTACCGTTTTATGTAAATGATTTATAATTTTATGATTATTTTTTATGCCATTTCGTTTTTAAGCGCTGGTATTTGAATAATTTTTAAATGAAATATTTGTAATGTTCAAGTATAAAAACAGTTTTAATTGGCTCAATATGTTTGCAATATTTTTCATGTTAATGATATAATATTTCATTATCACATTTCATGGCAAAATTAAAAAAAATAGAAAAAAATTCAGTTTAAAATATTTTTGCTAATTTTAAAAGCAATATTATGAGATAAGAATGAATTGTACTTTCTGAAACTACTTAATATATGCTAATACAGTTTTAACCGTTTGCCTTATGTTTCGATACAAATTATCCATCCTTTTAGTTCTTAAAAAAGGTATTCCTAAAATTGAGAAACTCAATATATTGGTTGTAATATTATAGCTAAAATATATTGAATACAATTTTTATTTTCTAAAAAAAAATTGAGAGATTCCTTTCACATAAGATTTATAATTTCATTTTTATTTAAACCACTTAAAAATAATTTGTCTGCTGTAGACAATGGTTTTCCTTTATTCTAAATATCATTTATTCTCATCTGATGATTAGGCATAATCAAATTATATTTTGTATCATTTATTCTTAAAGACTAAGTTAATTCTATTTTTCACAGAAAATGTCAAATTTTGATTTCTGAAAATTCATTATATTTTAATTTACTCAATATATTGTGAAATCTACAAAATATCAACACTTCAGGTTTTCAAAGCAAATAGAAAAATCCAGCTTTTAAATGCATGTAAAAAATATTAAATGTCTATTTATAATGAGTGCTATTTAAAAATAATTTAAATATATCACTTTTTCATCATTAACATATATGTGGTTATTGTTTCTTATGACACTTGGACAAGCCAAGCTCGCTATGCGAATTTAAGTCAGTAGGGTGCCCTTTTCGTTTAATCAGAGTGCGCCAAAGATGAAAGTACGACTTTTGCTCTTCAAATTCTCCGATAGATGGCAACACCAGTGATCAACGCTCAATTTTTGACATTGATCTGAAGGGGGAGGGGATTAATAGTCTCCAGACCATTGCATTCATGGTAAGTGCTCAATGACTGCCAACAGGGTTTTCGATTCCACAGATTTAACAAGCACATATATCGCATGTACTTCGGTTGGTCCTTAGCGGCATTGGGAATTGAATCCCGGAAGCCAATGCTCTAACCACTAGGCTGCCAAAGACGTGGTACTTATAAAAATAATCAGCTTTAGTTAAGCATAAACCTGTTTGAATTCATAATTTCCAAACTTAAAAGGGCGCTAGGTGGCTTAATGGTCAAAGTATCACTTTGCTAATCGCTTGAGATCGTAGGAATGTGGGTTCGATTCTCACCGTGGCCCTGGGTGTTTTCTTCGTTATTCTTCTGTGGTTGTACATCTGTCATTGTGCTATTTGTCCTATTATCGACGAAGACTTACAAGCGGATCTCAAGAATCAATCATACAAGTCTGAATATATGCAATGTAATAAATAAAAAAAAAATTAAGAAATTTTATGTGTTGATATAAACAAGTATTTTCGGAAAAAAATCAAACACAATTCTCGAAAAAGATTTAACATAAATTATGTTTCCTTACTTTTTTAAAAGTTTATTTTCTATTTTAAGCAGAAAATAAGGATCTAAAAAAACAATGTGGAATCTATGGCTCTGATATTTTGATATTGTTCCTATTTAAACAATAAATCCTATTTTTTTTTTTGAAAAAAATATTAGAATTCTTCAGAAATTGTTATCGTTTTCTGAGATTTCTTGGATTTTTTTACAAAAGATATTAAGCCATTATTTAACAACAGCAAAAAATTCAATGTAATTTTTTTTCTCAAAAAACAAAAAATAATTACTTGTTTATAATATAAAAGAACTTAGTAATTCAGGACATTTATTTCTTAGAAAATATTGGACATTAAATAAAAATACTAGAAATTTTAAACTAAATCTATTGGTCTTTAGTGTTTATTTTCGGAATAAGTCCCTAGTACGAATTGTACTATAAATTTCTCACGGCATTTGCTTTATAAAAATTAATCTTATTTCAAATTAATATTACTAATTATTACATCTTTTAATAAAATATTAATAACAGTTTTATGTATAAAGTTAGTAATTAACACTCAATTTTGAAATTTATTTTATTTATTATTCAGTAGAAAACAATTGCTAAGAATATGTAACAAGAAAACACACCTAAAATAATAAATATACATTGATTTACTGAAGTATATGACAAAGTTACAAATGCAAAAATATCATTAAAATTCACTTGTATTACATAAAGTCGCAATGTTTGAAAATTCATGTCTCACTATTTTTAATAACTATATGTATTGATAGTAAACTTTTTTAATTATAAAAATTTAAAAATTATTTTATTTTTAAATAAAATAAGATTATTAATTATATTTAAAGCAGATTCATCATATTCAAGAAGTATTTTAAAATTATTCATAGAATACTTAATTTAAAATGTTTAACACAGTGATTTCTTGACAGTATTGTAATATTTATTACCTGCAAAAACGTTTATGTAGGATATAAGTAATCATATATTTACTGTGAGAGAGATTGTAATGAAGTAAATAAAATGATTCAGATGAAGTAAATAAAATGAGTATTTTCCAATTAAAGATGCGATTCAAGACAAAAGCGATCAATTATATCAGACACTGAAAATAGTTTTTCTAGTTGGGCGTAGATAAAATGGAAATAATCCTAATTAACGAAACAAGTATTTGTTAGCTCACTAAAAGCTCATTACCGAAGAAAATAAGCATTTAGTATTGAGCGATCTGTTTATGAGATAAAAAAAAAGGCTTTCATGCACTTTCGATTTCGAGAGTAAAAACTGCGTATCCATTACTAAATTACATTGGCACTCTAATGAACATTTTATTATTCTTATGTCCAATGTGCTGCCTGAATTATCAGTTACTTTAGCGTAACAAAGAAAATAAATCTTATTATTTGCTGATGATAATTATTAGTGAAATCGCTCTTTTTTACTTAACATTGTTATTAAATTGATATAATCAATATACTTTCACTAAATAATTGTTTCTGTCAGATTAAATTGGATGAGTTTTACGAGTCAGTGCATAATATTCATTATAAACTAATTATTTTGAAAAATTAATAGTATTTTTCTTATAGATAATATATTATTTATGCGTAAATAATATTTTATTCCTAATACTTCCCTACTATTTTTTATATTATGTATGAAAACATAAAGAATTTTATAAAAAAATAAAAAACTTGTAAAAAGTATATCATCCATTCTAAAACTAAATTTAACTCAATTTATGAAGACTTATTATCTTTAATTTCAACAATAATAAACTCTGAATTTATTTATTTATAAATATATTTTTTGCAATGATTTTTATTGGATTTATCTTAAAGGGATTTTCATATGATAAGCAACGCGTATTCATATTTTGCATACTTAATGAATTACAAGTGTATTATGCATTTAGTAGTAAACATATAAAGAATGCTATTATTTTATTAAGAATTTGATTATATATATATATATATATATAGAGAGAGAGAGAGAGAGAGTATATATATATATATATATATATATATATATATATATATATATATATATATATATATATATATATATATATATATATATATATATATGTATGTATACATATATATATATATATATATATATATATATATATATATATATATATATATATATATATATATATATATATATATATATATATATATATATATATATATATATATATATATATATATATATATATGTCAAAAGTTATAATACTTGCTTAAATTTGTGCTTATCTGGGGAACAAAATTGTAATATCCATTTTACTTTTGTTTTGCATTGATTTTTCTTTTTTTGGTGACTGGTCTAAAATTATATGTTCTCGAAATAATCCTCTAAAATTATTTGATTATTTCTAGTTTTCACATTAAATTTATGTTTTATTAGATATCTTCAAATAAAACTTTTAATTTAAAATTTTATTTCTATCAATCAAAACTTCTTATCTTTTTCAAATATTTAAAAGTTATTTTTTACGATCTTACCCCTCTGTTTTTTTAATTTGTCCATTATATCAGATTTCAAATCTAGAACATTTTTTTAAATAACGACGGGTATTGCGTGACTAACCATTCGCTACAAGATTGGAAACTGCTACTCATTTGTTGTTACTCAGTAAGCACCTGTGAACCAAGACACGGAGGTGAGTAGCATTATCCACGCCATTCCACAACAAACCCGTTTATAGGGTGGACCACATTCATACATGATCTCAGAAGAAAGGACAGAGAAACACAGAGAGAAAGTAACATTCATGCCCGAACCGGAATTCGAACCCGGGAGCTAAGGTATGAGGAACGAATGTACAACATATGAAGTAATTGTTAATACTGAGGGACTGAAAATAGCTGACTTTAGTAAATTTTTGTGAATGTAATATAAATTTGTATAACTTCACTAAATACTTGATAAATAAATATTATTGACCAAATTACTTTGGCATTTATTTGAATAAATTACATAAAACGTAACTGAAAATTTAAGAAATTAAATAGTAAATTTAGCAAATAAATATAAATATTTATTTGCTAAATTTACTATTTAGTTTCTTAAATTTTCATATTCTTATATTTTTATCAGTAATTTTTATATTTATTAAATAAATAAAAATATTTATTCAATAAATATAAAAATTACTGATAAAAATATAAGAATTTAATAGGAAATTTGTAATTTAGAAGTTTTCAATGCTTTTAATTAAGAAATTTAATTGAAAATATCTTGTAAAATAATTCACTTAATTAAATTAGCACATTGTTAATGACATTTTTATATTTAATTATAATTAATAATCATATGTTAATGTTTTCAGAGACACACTTTATTCATTTTGAGAAACTTCAATACGAATACCTTTAGAAGTAAAAATAAATATTTAGTTGCTTGATTACAACATTCTTTTAATAACCAAGTAATGATTTTTTATTTATTTTCTCCGATCTTTATTTTGTACTTTTTGAAGAAATTTATTATGTACAAAATCATATGCATCATTGCGTTTCTTATTTCATTATACAACTAAAAGAAAACAAAAATGTTTTTTCCCATAATTTATTCAAAATGAATACAAGTATTTGCCGAGAGAATGAAACATATTTTAATTATTTGTCATTCATTGCATTAAATAAGTTATTTTTCTTTGAAAAATAATGTTTCATGATTTGAATTTCAACTTACGTATAATTTAATGAAACAACATTGGAAAGTAAAATTTTATTTCTTATTCTATTCAAATGTATTGTAACTCTTTCATTAATTTTCTTTTATGTAGTCCATTTGATGATAATTTTGTGAATAATTATGATATTTATAAAAATGTTTTCCTGAATCCTACACCAGAGTTTTTACTAATTCATAAATTATGCAGTATTTTAAAAACTCGAATAAGTATTTTTAATTTCAATTTTATTTCAATAATAAATGAATATATAGAATAAAGTTCAACTATCCTTTAAAACAGAATTATATTTATTCTCCATAATTAACAGACATTCAATATTTTCTGCAAAGTAAGTTATTCTATTGCCTTATTTTTAGTATAACGCATACTAACTGAATAAAAATTGTATGTAAAAAGCAGGCATTCTACACTACACGTGCAATACAAACAGATGACTTTTGCATTAAGAATTAAAAGCATTAAATAAGGCATAAGTATGATACTGCTGTTGTGTATTTGTGTGTCGATTTTAATGTAATTTCTTTTCTCACTTAATACATAGACACATTTCGATGTTTTGAAATAAGCAAATTTTTAATGTTCAAGCTATTAAAATTTAAGCAATCAAGAAATAAAAATTTAATCAGAAATATTATGCTCGTTTGCCAATTTGATCATTGGATTTTGCGGATACGTTTCTTGCAAACAGAACAATTAATAAATAAGAGTGAGTTTAGAGATAATACTTTTAATATGTAATGGAATCAATTTAGATAAAATTAAATTTCTTTTTATCTATTATCCATTATTATTTTTTATTTTTTTCTTGAATGAAGTTAATATGGAAGTCAAATAAAGTAAATTACAGACGCATTTTAAGAAATTATATTTTGCAATTAATATTATAATTGTAGTTGTTACCACATAAAATTAGTAAATGAAGCAATCAATATTCTTGAATAATTGCTTACTCTAATTTAAGAAATATTATTTTGAACATTTAAAAAATGTACTTTAGAATTTATACACAATAGATTCATCATGATTCAAAAGTATGAAGGAAATTTTTGGGATAAATTATATCGTGTTTTTTCCTATTCTATGTTAAATAATGAAAAAGATGCTTATATTTCAAAATTCTGCATGTTCATTTAGAAGTTTAGTGTTAGCTAGTTTCTTTGCACTACCTTAAATGCAAAATGTTTAGTAAAGCCTAATGTTTAAGATAAATCTACTCGAGAACAAATTAAAATATCAGTGTTCTACTGTCTAATACAAAATGTTAGCATTTCATTCTAGTCGTGGAATTGCCTTAATTTATATAATACAAGTTCTAATCTTCTTATTGATAAATCAGAATAGATAAATAATTTCTGATTATTTCAAGGTATATTTTAAAGTGAGTGTTTCTTATTCTCATGTATATTCATTTGCTAAATAAAATTAACTATTTTGTATTCCGTATCAATTTCTTAGAAAGCAAATTGTAAAGGCTAGAAGAAATATGTAGCGGAGCATATACTATTTATAAACTTCTAGAATCAAAGACTTTTATTAGGTTTCTGAACAACGGATTCCTTCTTCCTCTTAACAGACTTTTTAGTGAGAGGATAATATTAATGTGTGGCAAAGGTAGTTTATCTGAAAACTTCTGATACCTATTCTGAAAATACAATAAGTGACAATAAATATTTGTCTCATTTTATTCAATGAAGGATCAAATTCTGAATTTTACACTACTTATACAAATATATAGATTTGTTTATTAGTTTTGGTTTTGACATCTCATAGTAGAACATCCAACTATAAAAAGCCATTGTAAAGTAATCCATCCAGCCTTCTTAACAAACAAAAGATACCTGCAAACTGAAGGCAGAATTTACATGCAATAAAAATAAATTTCTATGTATTCCAAACAATGAAATACAAGAATTTGTCTAAAATATTTGACAGAAATTAACTTGATAAATACTCATGCCGAAAAGTAAAGTACAAAATTCGCCTTACTTTATTTAGCGAGGAAATCCATTTACCCCCTGATTTTCTATTGCAATAAAATTATATTACTATTACAACAGTATGATAACATGGGTTTTTATAAAACTCAAATAAATGAATTAGTATTCACTATAATGTAATAAATAAAAAATAATTTTTTTTAGATTTTTTAAAAAATTTGATTTATTTAAATGTTTACCAAAAAAAGTGACTCATATATACTTGGTAGGAGATAAAGATTCATAGTAATTACTCTAGATTTTTTTCCCATTCAAGACAAAAACATTTTCATGAACATTTAAGATTACAATCGTTAGACAACATTATATTCTTAATTGAAATATTACTAAAATTTGAAATAATTGGACTATAACTTTTTTCTAAGAAATTAAAGATTCATTTGTTTATATCTGAATGATGAATTGAAATTTTTCAAAGTTACTAAACTTGGGAGAAATAAGCCACTGCATTCAATTTACATTGATAATTTATTTTTTTTAATTTTCCTTTAATAAATAAGAAACACTGCATTTATATGCCATTAAAATTGTGAAGAAATGTTTTTACATGCATCTAATGATAAATGTAAGCTTCGTTCAAAATACTCATTCAGAATTTATTACAAATATTCGAAAAAATTTCATCAAAATTTAATAACAATACAGCGTGTTAATTTTTTTAGGCATTGACACCTTAATTGCTATTCATATAAACATGATGATTTTAATTTTTTTAATTATTCAACAATATACTTAATTAAATAATTGCATACAACAAACTGTATAAAATATTTTGTCACTATAAAATCGTATTAAATTATGCTTTCGTAAAATACCTAGAAATAATTTTCAAGATACTTTAAAATAAATGTGTTGTGGGTAATTTAACAAAATATTACTGTGATCTTTTGTTAGGCTATTGGGATTATATTTTAGAGTTTTATATACATAGAGAACATATAACAATTTATGCTGTTACTTATATAATTTTTTTATCAATTTAAGGATTAAGGACTTGAGAAAAATTACTTTGAGATTAATTTCAGTATAATTTAAAAAGTTTTAATCGATCCATAATGACTGAAATTTAGATATGAATAATTTAGCTGATATAAAAAATGATAATGATTACAAATCCTACTAATATATTTAATTTAATTAACGCTTCTTAGTAAATATTTAGAAAATAGTAAATTTAATTGAAATTAATATTTTTGCAAGCTTTATTTTTTATTGATATTGAAATACTTATTAATTTTTATAAAGTTAATTCAAACAATAAATGTGAATAAAATGTGAAATATACAACTTTCTGCAAATTTTGCAAAATTCAATCAAGCCATTCAAATTTTAATTATAATAATTTAATCTCAATTGCATACATTTAAGTGAATTGTTGCAAACTTGGTTTGTTGTTTATATTATATTATAATAAAGAACACATAATTAATTAAATTTAAAAATCATTAAGGTCTAATTTACATCATCAATTGTCCTTATTAGGTTTTCTTTTCTAAAAATAAAAATATTTACAATTAGTAAATCAAACATTTTATAGTAACTCCTGCTAGTTTAAATAACAACTGAATTACTATTTCCTATCTTACTAATATAAAAATAATAAATTAATATTTTTGATAAGGATAATTAGCATAAATTAATTATATATGTAATATAATTTTGGAAAAAAATATTAAATAAGAAAAAGATGAAGCTTACTAATAAGAACTAGCTTTCTAATAAAAATTAGAACTGTTAAAATGAAAAACTCACAAATCAAATATATTTATCAATTAAAGTTTTTTAATTGTGTTAATGAAAATAATGCTAGTTATAAAAGAAATAAATCATTCATTGAATTTCTGATAATACCAATTTATTGTCCGCTTAATTACACCAAATTCTCTTTGTCTTCAAATTCCGTCATTCGCATTCTGTTAATGAATTAATGATGGAAATAAATTAATGATCCAGTGCTAATGATTTACACTTGCGTATTATTCATTCATTATCAAATAATTTTCTGAAAAGAAGTTCAAGTTTTAACTTGATCGCTTTCCTTAATTACATTAATCATTTCCATGTCTAAGTTAAAAAATAAATTCAAAAGAATTTCTAATCGGTTATCGCAATTAAAATTTGTGACAGGGTATAAGGAAATATTATATATTTATTAAATGCTATTTTTCTTAAATATGATAATTCTTATATTTATTTCAAATGAATTTAAATGAAAAGAAATAGTTAATATTCAATTAATAATTATGTTAAATCAATATAAATTTGGTTACATATAATGAATTAATCTCAATAGTTTAATAAACTGAAATTTTAGCAGAAAAATTGCCAGATATTTTAGGTTATAATGTATTTTATTAAATAATATTATTTTTTAATAAATGTGAATAATGTATTACGTAATAATATATAGCAAGTGTAGCCAACCTGGGGCTCTCGAGCCAAATATGGCTCTTTGAAGGAGTATTTGTGGCTCTCGATAAATATACTCGAGAAAAGATCAGGCTCTAGAATTAAAATATAAGTCAACGGTGATGACTGAATTTTAGAAATTTGTACCAGAATAAAGTATCTTGAATTAAAAAAGGCTGCTTTTCGAACTACTTAAATATTCGGAACAACGTACTTTTGTGCATTATTTTATCCTTTAAAACTTGTGAAATGCAAACACCGATCGCTATAAAAGATAACCAAAATCTCAAAGAGTTATTAAGAAATACTGTCACCAATTAGTCGCCAAATTGTAAAGAATTATCAAAAGAAGTCAACTCAATAAACTCAATAAATGTGTTTAGATTTTAGTATTTAAATATAATACACATATTTTGCGCTTTTATTTATATGATTTCAATAAATATAATTTCTGTAAAAAATGTTTAATACTTTTTTTGCTTACCTTTTAAATACGTATTTAACTGCGGCTCTCGAAAAATTTCAAACTTTGTAAAATAGCTCGAATCATCAAGGAGCTGGCCACCTCTGACATATAGTATATTTAAGATTTCATACACTATTTAGCAGTTATTGTAAGAATATTTTAAAAAATAACAGTATAAGTACAGTTTTCCATAAAACGAAAAAAGCAAGTCGGAAGTGCAAAATTTTTCTCCTTTTCGAACTTTGCAATATGCAAATTTTGGGCTCGACTTGAAAGAAAATGCCTTAGTGGCAGCAAATGCAATTTAACTTTTAACTCAATGAAAAACAAAGTGAACAATAATGATAGACGTTCAGTAATAGTTTTATTTTGATGAGTGCGGTAACTCAATGAAGTCATTTAACCATATCTGAAGCTTGGAGAATTGTTGGCTTGGAGATTGCGTTTGGCCTTAGACGGGGCAAACGCATTCCGAAATAGTAGACGACCAATTGGAGTCTAATAAAAGTGTAATTTCTATGATCTGGAACTCTTTTACGAGTCTGGAACTCTTTTAGAAATTTAGTCTGAAGATCAACAACTCAGGCATGCAACTCTGCCCAATGAAGACCTCTATTTGATGCTAATATGACTCGGAGGAACCAAAATGTGAATGACGTTCTTTTATATGCTTGTCAGCCAGTGAAGTGTGTCACGTTAACAGCAATACATCGTCTCGTCCACAATGAGTAGGCAATAGAGGACATGCGATTCGAGGAGAAATTAATAAAAACAATATTATTTTCTTTGGTGAGTCATATTTTTCTTTTCAACCTGTTAATAGGCGTATTGTCATCTGGGGGGAATGTGGCACTTGAAGCAATCTTGCGTTCGTGTTTGAAAGTGTCATGCGACTGTGGTGGAATGATGGTCTATGCTGGCATTTTCATTGATGGCAGAACTCATCTCCATACCATTCGAAATAGAGCTCTGACCACTCGTCGATAATTGGATGAAATCCTCGGACCTATTGTAGCACCCACCCATTGGACATGACTTCCTGTTGATGAACGATAATCAGGTCACATTTTGTTAACTTGGTAAATGATTTCCTTTTGGAAAATGAAATGATAGCAGGTTCCCCACTCATGAAACCAAAAGAAGATTTTGGGAAATTATAAGTACACGTGTTTTTGGACCCCTAGTACTTCCTAAAATTCTCGAAGAACTGGAAAAAATAGAGAAGTAAAATAGAACAATCTAGACCCTAATTAATTGCTTTTTTGAATCCGTACCTGAAAGTTTTTTAATGTTGGTGCTTGTCTTGGAAATCCATATTTTCAACTAAAATAATTTTCTTTTAAGGAAGGACAGTTTTTTATTTGTTTTCCATAAATGAATGCATTTGTGGAAATCAAATATGAAACTATTGTGCATTTTTCTTTTGTAACCTAATTCTCATTTTGTTTGCCAAACTAATGTCGTTTTTATATCATACATCCCACTACGTAAGCCAATAATGTATCAATCAAATAAATAATTTTCCTATTGCAAGATCGATTCACAACCTCAATACCTTTTAATGATTTTGAATTGTGTTTTATAAAAGGTTTTGCTTTTGCAGTTGTGAAACTTGTAGAATTTCCTGATATGAAACTTGCAAAATATGAGAAAAATGTATATCAACGCAACTATGTTGTCAGTTTTAAAACAACAAGCTTATAAATGGTTTTGACTATCAAAAGCATTCATTAACAATAAAACAGCAAATATTTCAAACTTGCTTTTTATCTTATTATTTTATAATGATATATTTTATAACAAAAATTGTTTTTTATTGTCCTTAAAACAATATATTATTTCTATTTCATTTCAAAATTAATTGCTCAACATCTTTTTAATATTCATTAAAATACTGACAATCCTTCTTTTATGCTAGGTTTATTGTGATTAATTTTTAATACCATTCGTTATTCCAAAGAGCTATTAGTGAGAATTTTTTTGAAAATATTCCAATCTTTCTAAATTTTGATAATATACAGAATTGGATATATTTATAGAAAATTTTGTAAACCCATAATAGTTAGAATAAGTAATTTTTTTTATATTTAAATAAATAGTGGCTTAAGTGCATAATTTTTTTAACTTTTTAAATGAATACATTTTTGCTATATTTTAAATTATACTATTTACTGGTTATGAAAACAAATATATTCAACTTACACTTATAAGAACGAAAGACCAAGTTATATGTATATTGTAATTGAATGTTATAAATTATCTAAGAAGCTTTTAGATGTGTATGAGAAATAAATTTTCTCTCGTAAGATATTTTAAATAAAGTATTTATTAGCATAAATTTTAAAAATTTTGTTTTAAGTCCTTGTATAAATCTTATTTTACTGACCTTTTAAAATAATATATTGCTGAAAATTCAAAGGAATTTTACCTTGCTTTTGGTTTTGTACACTTCTTGAAAGTGCTTCATCTTGTATATATATTGTATAATGACGCAAAAACAAATATTAACATCAAAAACTTTAGCTGCTTTTATCTAAAATACTGCTATGTTCAAGAAATAATTTTTTTTGGTTCAAATATCTATACTTTTTTCAAGAGATTTTTTGTACACATACGATCCATTTTTTAAATATTTACCATTAATATTGAATAATGGCCTTCGAAGTTTTTTGTTTTATGTTTGTTAGTTTCAGCAGAAAATAAATTGCTTCTCTATAGGTGCTGTTTATCTTTAGTCGTCTACTTGACAGCCACTTTATGTGCTCAAGTAAATTATTCTGTCCTGTGTATACTTTTTCAGAAGCATCTCCAAATATAAAAGCAGTTTAAGTTATGACTTAAAAATAATGGATATGGTTTCAGGAAATATTTTTATGCAATTTAAATTTATCCTATTATATATTCCATGCAAAATATAAAAATGGTATTTTTCTAAGATGTTTACGGGAATTTATAGATGATTAAATTTATTTATCGCTCTTTTAATATAAATTTTTAAAGTGATTCATTAAACAAACTTAGTTGATTGGTATGACAGTTATCGATTGACTCACAATCATTATTTTCCAGAAAATATTTATTATTACTTCACTTTAAAATATCGTTGTTTTGTTTCTAATTTGTAGCTTTATTTATGTAGAAAGGATGAAAAAGGGAATGATATATGTAATAAATTATTCAAAGTCATTTCAAAGGAAAATTGATTTTTAATAAGATTTTTTTATGTACATAAATATAGGAAAATAATTATTTACCATTGATATCAAAAACTAGTTTATATTAATTATCTCAAGATTCCTGACATAAAAAATGCATTTTAATTATAACTTATTTTTGTTATATTATTTATTTTGAAACTGAAATAAGAAATAGCCCCCCATAAAACCTCCTCTATACATAAAGTTTTTGAGTAACATTACGAAATTATTAATTTCATAATATTATTCCGTGAAATAAATTGATCTTAATATTCTTATTATTAATCATGATTAAATATCCTAACTAAGTTTATGAAATAAATGATACTTAAAATTGTTTAAGAAACGTAATTAAATCATGCATAAATACATTTTTCTAGTCCTCTAAAATTATAATAAAAAATTATTACAATTTTATGTACAGTTAAATAAAATTTAAACACCATAACATTCTAATGCTTTTTATTCCGCAATTTAAAAAAAATTATAAACACAGTTGGATATTTTTTACCTATTAATTTTCAGAATACAGCCAACCGATGTCTGAGTGGTTAGCATTTCTGACTCCTGAGCTGTGGGTCCCGGATTCAAATCTCGGTTGGGGCATGGATGTTACTTTCTCTCTGTGTTTCTGTGTTCTTTCTTCTGATATGATGAATGAATGTTGCCCATCGTATAAATGGGTTTGTGGTAGTATAACGTGGGAAATGCTACTCGCCTCCATGACATAGTTCACATGTGCCCACTGGGTAACAACAAATGAGTATCAGTTTCCGGCCCTTATTGTGGCGAAGGGTTAATCACCCAAAAAACCGTCGTTATTAAAAAGTAATTCAATACATATAAGTATCTTTATTAAGTTGGAAATTAATGGGAAATTTGTTGATATACATATGCGGCAACATCTCTTAAAATTTAATAAGATATTAAGAATTTGCAATAAACATATGTTATTATTAAAAACTAGATTCCTTAACATCATGTATCACGAAATATGTATTCAAGACTTTTCATACCATTTCACATAATTGATTTCCGAAATATTGATAATAATAACAAACATTTCAAATAGCGTATATTTTAGTCATGCATATAAGGTTATTCAATATATAAATGATAAAAAAATTTTTATCACACCGTTAAATGTCATTAATCTTAATCTCAATGCAACCTGGCAAGGAAAACTAACCAAATATTTAAAACTACTGTAATATTAAAGTTTTCAAATATTTTTTTAATTCATCTAAGTTTAATAAGTCTAAATAGATTTTATAATATTGAAGAAGTCATTAAAAGCGTTACATTGCATTAGCAGGAAACTAAAGTTAATATATTAACATTCATCCGAAATATACATATCAGAACGCAATTCTGCTAAAAAGAATTTCTTATCTTTATAGAAGAGTTGAAAATATTCAAACTAACTGTACAATTATAAAATGATATCGAAATTTACTTATTTTAATTAAACTAATGATTAACATTGATTTTTTCATGCTTTAAACTTATAATTAGGTAGCAAGTGTCTTCAAATGTTCCAGCCATAGGGCTATAATGTTTACTCCAATAAATGCCAAAGGCCAAATATCATTTTAAATTTTTTGCCATTATTTACAATTTCTGGATTATTTAGCGAGTACGAGCGCTGAGTGAACACACGCTTGCTAAATTCACTGGTGCTATTAATATAATCATTATTCTTTGTATTGGTATAACCGTGACACTTGTTCATATCTAGTGGTAAAAAAATGAAATAGGTAGGTAATATTCCTTATTGCTAACAAATGGTGCTAAGAATAGTTTTGAATAAGCAGTAACAATTAAATATTTCTGATTAAATTCATTGGTTCGAGGAAATTCTGGTTTATTCTACTTACTTCAAGATCACAAAAATTAAAATATAAAAAGCTATCAAGACAACCACTAGCTTACACAGGCAAGTTGAAGTAATGATACTGAGTCGAAGGAAGCGGAACTGAGTCTATTGTGAAGTTAAGTTGTGCGTAACCTCGTTTAAAAGACCTATCCGACCAACACCCCTAAATTATATTTTGATTCACTTGCAATTTTTTGTGCAATTTACTAGTATGGAAAAGAAGTGCAAAATAGACAGTGAATACAAAAACATTCAATAAACAATGGAAATTTCAATATTTTGTGATTGAGTTCACTAATAAGTTTCTATGATTGATTTGTAATGAAACTATAGCGGTTCTCAAAGAATATAAGCGTCATTATAAAACGAAATATTTTCAAATTTACTCAAAATATGCAGAATGTTTCGGATAGAAGTATTTGAAACGCAGATTGAAATTGCAGCAATCTTTATGTATGAAAATCAATATTGAACAAGATGCTGCAACTCATTCCAGCTTTCATGTGGTTCTTGAAATAGCAAACAATGGAAAACCATTCACCGGTGATCCAACAATGCTTAATTGCAGTAGCCGAAGAAATATGTTCCGAAAAAATTAATTTAATTAAAACTATGAGTTTTTCAGAAAACACCGTAGCTTGGAGGATGCAAGACATAGCAGAAAATATATCATCTCAACTGGCTGACAAAAAGGAAAGTCTTGAGTGGTTTTCTCTGTCCTTGTATAAGTTAATGAATATGTTAGATAAGGCTCAGGTGTTGATCTTAATTCAAAGAGTAAATAAAATATATGAAGTATATGAAAAACTTCTTGATATTGATAGTATTTAAGACTCGATTACTGGGAAAGATATTCTTAAGGACTTGATAATGTCATTAATAAAAATAACCTACGATGAAAAAACTTAAAATCTAATATAACTGATATAGGTAAAAACATGTGTGGTAATAAAGAAGCAATTGTTGTATTTGTGTCAAAAGCAGTAGAAAATGATGATGGATCAAAACTATTAGCCTGTATTATATATCAATTGTCAATGGGTGGAAAATCATTGGGTATGTCTGAAGTTCTAAAATCAGTTATATCGGTTGTTAATTTCATCAAATTCACTGAGTTGATTTACTGGGGTCACAATTTGATAATTTACGTAAATTTGGTTATTAGCTGTTTTTTTTTCTTTTTGTTTCTACTCACTTGCTGGAGGAAACATTTTCCGAAATGAAATACGCAAAGGATGTTTAGTAATCTAAGTTAACCTATGAGCATCTTAAATCTCTTTTAATAATTGATACAAATAAAATTGATTCACAACTACACACTATTGTCAGGGAAAATCATATAATTACAAAACTCTCATTAGTATTTTTAACAAGTGGATACAATCCGGTTTCATTCGCATTAATTTAGCTTTTGTGTTTCTCAGGGATTTTCAGGATAAAAATTATAGATTTGATTCAGTATATATGCATTCCAAACATCAATATAAATACATATGTGATGCACTTTATTCCAACATAACTACTGAAGGTAACCACGAAATGTTCTTTACCTTATAATGTTAGTGAAATTCATTAAAATTATTTGTTAGTTGTTATGCTTAAGTTGGATTTTCTGCATATTATAATGATCATTAATCTTTACATAGCAGGTAAGTAAAACGGAACTTTCATCATTTAGTGTTTTTTTTATTTAACTTATTACAGAAACAAAAATCTATTGGCTATCGCGGACAGCTTTGATGACACTGGCAGTCCAGATTTGGACTCTGAGTAATAGTTTTGAGACCCTTTGAGTAGATCAAGAATACAAGACTACATATTTTTGATTTCATATCTTCATTATCATCACTTCTGGAAGATACTTTGTTTATAGCATTTTAAAGTCTTTAATTCTTCAAAAGTAGATTGGATTTATATGATCAGATACTTGCTGTCCACTAATTATACCACATGTCTATAGAAATTTGAATAAGAATTGAACTCAGAAAAAATGTTTTTTATTTTATTTTATCTTTTTGCTTCTACGGATAATGATAGCAATTTTTTTCGAAAACTTGTTTATCATTCAAACAACATAATATAAAAAGAAAAGCATGGTATTTTATGTTACCTTACCAGTAAATACCGTTACATTTTCATATAAGAAATACCACTAATCTGAGATTTATTTTCATTTTTTATTTAATATGTCATTTACATTCCTTTTTCACTTGATAACATAATGTCAAGTATTTTTTATACGTTTAAAATACCATAATCATTCATTTACTCACCATATTTAAAATAGGTATTTAGCAACATAAGGCAGTGAAAGATATAAAACTCTGTTTTTCAAATGCTTAGCTTTTAAAGATAGATAAAAATATTTTAAGTTATTTTCTTTTGCGTGTAATACATGCTGTGGTCTCACTTTTAATTGACCTTTAGTATTTAAAAGTTTTTTTTATTACAACATAATGCTGCAACCTGTTTTTGATTTTCATTTCATAGTTAGAACTTAATTTGCAATATGTTGTGGTATAATGCCTGGCTACCAGAATTTCCAATTTATAGCCCCTCAAGGCACGGTAATGATAGCACCTTATATAATGAGCCATCCAGTGTGTATGTCATTGTTTCCCTGAATGTGGTTCATCATAATTTATAAGTAAGGACCAAACAAAAGACATAAAACTTGGTCTACCATCTTCAGATGTTGATTCACAGGTATGTTGTATTTACTGGCCGGATAATTTTTATAAATTAATTAAATTACCCCTTTTTTCACCTGGCTGTCCTAAAGTAAGACTTTGAAGGAAACTCGTTTTTCAGGGGGAGAGCGAGGGAAGGAAGCTGAAGAGACACACATGTTGGCAGGAGGAATTACAAAAAAAGGCTGAAACACACGCCACTAAAAATGACACTGTTGTTTATTCAAGTCTTACGTTCAACTGGAATACATCAAAAGTTTTTTTTTATTCCAATGGCGGGCACACTTGGGTCCTATGCCACAATCCTATGCCAATCCCTATGCCACAACAAGGCCAGAAACTGCTACTCATTTGTCGTTATTCAGCGGGCACATGCGAACCAAGTTATGGAAGCGAGTAGCGTTACCCTCGCCATACCTCCACAAACCCGTTTATAGGGTGGGCCACATTCATATTACATCACAGAAGAAAGGACAGAGAAGCACAGAGAGAATAGAGAAGGAAAGAAACATCCATGACTGAACCGGGATTCGAACCCGGGACCCACAGCTCAGGAGTCAGGAACGCTAACCACTCAGCCATCGGTCGACAAATATAAATAGTTAAATCTATATATTAATAGTTAAACACCAATTTTGAAATAATAAAATACTATGATTTTTCAGATGGGAAAAGAAGAAGGATACTTTTGCAATATGAGTACAAATGAAGAAAGCCACGCTGAATGAATGGACAGGTTTATCGAAGCCCTCAAAATAGGGCGGCCGAGTACCAGAGCTTGTCTTATGCAAGTTAATGTTTTTCTTTAAATTTATTTACCAGCCAGTAGTTCCTTTTTAATTGTGGTACCACCTATTTTATAACTTTAAACTATGATTTTGACATCTAGTATAAATTATAAACTCCATGTGAGTGCTTAACCATGTTAATAGTAAAGTTTAAATATATGAAATAGTAAAAGTAACTGAATTTGTATGTGTGTAAATAGGTTTGTAATTTTATGATTGAATTAAAAGAAATTTTACTTACAAAAACACACACAAAGCCAGTTTCTGCTCCTATTTTCAAGGTTTGAATCTGGGTAGAAAAATAAATACACAACACAATGTTAAAAAATTATACATCATTTAAATTTAAAAAAATAATTTGTAAAAGCTATATAATAACAGTTGTTAAATGCACAACAGGTAAGACATTGCGACGGCATATTTAATGTGCACTAGTAACCATTAGCGAACATCTTCTATTGGATATGGATTCGAATTCACTAATTACTAAATTACACTTTCTAATTACAAGAACGAAAGTCATAATTAACCGGGGAACTACAGCGTTTGATTCCAAATATCAATTCTAGGGCAAAAAACATTCGAACAAATATTTTGTGATATAACATTCCTATCTTTCAAATTATGACTCTATTGACAATTAGCCTATTTTTAAGCATTTTAGCTTAGTAATACTTTTAAATAATTATCCCGATTAGCTTTAAGCTGTAGACCATTATATTATGTTAAAAGTAACTTACTGAAATTAAATATGTTCATATAAAAATGAACAACAATTTTGCATTATTGTTTGCTATAATGAGTTAAATATATTAATTGTGATGTGTACATGTTTTAGGAAAAATAACAGGCTAAACTTTGAAAACTTTACATGAGGTATAGTATATGATTTAAAAGGAATATAGAGTTGCAAAATTTATAAACAATGATTACACACGAAGGAAAACAATAAAAAAAATAGAGGAATAATAATTTTTACCAACTCATTATGTCACTTTAATTCTGATATTTTTATTAATTTACATATACTTTGATGGATTTATTTGCAAATTATATGGTTATTTTAAAGTAGATAAGAAAACAGTGTTATATTTTATCCAAAAATAATGAAAATACCATTTAAAATTCTCTTATGATTTATGCATGTTTTTTATTATTATAATCTAGTGATCAATATCTTCAACATGTTCTTGAATTTAAACATAAATATGAATCTTTTGGTAATAAATTCGCATTTTGTTAACAAAAATTACGCTTTCTTTAGCACTAATAAAAGAAAGAATTTAGTGAATTTAATTTAGTGCAATTTGCTTAATACATGTTTAAAAAATATGAAGAAAATCCTCATATTTTAATAAGGAACCCATACAAATTATTAGATTTAAAAATTAAACTCAATATATTCAATTTGAAAAGTTATGTTTTAATGCCTTCTTTACATTTAAAATGAATGTTATGCAATTAGAATATTTTACTGATTCAGTTATACTTAGAAAAAAATTGAAGAAATTAAATTTATTGAAATGAATTAAACATGATTTGACTGTTTGGGGAATCAAAGTAAAATTTAATCAGCAAAAGTATAATATCTGGATATTTTTGAAATCATATATATTTTAAGAGTGATATGAATTTTAAATTAATGACTTATTTTAATTACAAACAGAAAATTTATTTTTTCCAATTAATAAATCTCAATTCAATAAATTATTAGTATTTCTTAATAAGATATTATTTTTCTATTAGTTATTTTTCATGTTGGATACTAATGCTGTATACTGCTAAATCTGTATTTGTATCTACATAATTTAAATTTGCATTAATTTAAATCGTATGTCAGTAATGTTAGTTAAATCATTAAAATATATTATTTAATGAAGCTGTATGAATTTCAAGTTGTATGTAATGCGATTTAATCAGAGGAAGAAATTCATCAGATAAAATGAATGTATTCTATTTATTGATTTTGCTCAAAAGTAAATTTTTCATGACGATGGAATTTTAATTTACACTATTTTTAAGAAAACAATACATAACTAACTTGAAATTTAAGATTCATTTTACTTTATTTTTAAAATATAAAGTATACTGATTCTTAAATATAAAGTATTTAAACAATGTCTTTATTCCTTTGCAGCAACTTAGCTAAAAAAAAGGCATGATGATTTAAAACTTAATATTTAATAAGTAAACGTTAAGTCATGAATAATTATTAAGTGAAAAATTAATAATTTGATTATTTATAAGGACTTTATTTAATAATTTATGAAATAATTATTTGTTTCTTTAATGTCAAATGAAGTTTCTGCTTTGTCAATCTTATGTACTGGAGTTCGATTGAAATAACATTTTTTCAATAAAAATTTTTCCTAGTGAAATTATTAAATAGTTGACTATCTATTATTTTATTCAAAAATTATGATTTAAAATGGAAAAACATTTAAATTTTTAAACTTATGTTAAGTAATACTTTCTGAATTCTATCTATTATTGATGAAATTTTAAGAAAAGTTTAGATGTGTGGTTGAAATTAAAACTAAATATAAACTAGAAAAAACTTTGCTGTTTATCTAGACTTTTGATGCATTAAATCATAATTATTTTTATGCAGTTATTTAAAATATATAAAATTTTAATTTGCATATTTTAATATATGATAACTGATTTTTGAAATTACTAATTTTTCTTATTCATCAATACATAATTTCAACGGAAATTAATTAACAAAATAATCCATTAAAATATTTTAATATGATGAAAATGTTTTAAGTATAAAGAAAATATGCATCAATATTTAATTTAATTTAAAACATTAAAAATAATGGAGAATTTGTAATAAGAAATTTTATCATTATTCTAAAGTATTTGATAAATCTAACTCTACTTTATATTTGATTCAGGTTCTTAGAAAATTGAAGAATTATTCTTAAGTATTTTATTGCGATAATAAATCAAGCGCAATGAAATCTTCATTGTTTTTAGTTTTTATAAAACCAAGTATAACGTTGATTGTATAATGCCATTCATCTTTCATCTGAATCATTAGCTATTAGTTAATGACTTGATAAAGAAAATGAAATGATAACTTCACCCAAATGATTTTAATGACGGCAACTGATCATTTATTAGAGAATGGTTTTATCAAGTATTTTGCGTTCGTACAAATGAATTCATTAATTACCTAAAACATTTCTGCGTCTAGATTGCAAATCTAATGAATATATCTAAGAAATATCTAAGCTTTTATTATTAAAACAATGCAGAAATTTAAATTCATTTTTCAAGTTAACATAGCAACCCATGCATACAGTTATCATAAACACAGTGAAGTTAACTGAATACATTAAATAAAAATGCTTATTTTGCTACTTTTAAATAAATCAGTTTTTATATAATTTAACTTCTCATATTAAATAATTTTTATAATCTGTGAGGTGGCAATTAAAGGTTATGCTTATACCTTTAGCCAAATCTATAATCCATAAAAAGGATGACATTGTTTGGTATAAGCGTTTATTAAAAGAATATTCCTTAGCTACTTCAATGAGTTATATTGTCAGAAATTTACTCTGATTTTTTATTAAAGAAAAATAATCGTGAATAATTAATTACCAGCTAGTCTTTTATAAGAAATAACGTACATTGAAAAAAGTGGTGTATATTACTGACGATATCAAAAATCAGAAACTGTTGTGCCAAGCACCTTCAATTTGTCGTCAGTATTTAGATGAGTAGTTCTTATTTTTGTTTGAAAAATTGCAAAGATTGAAATACAATTCAATTTAATTTTGTCAATTTTGCCCATCAAAAGTATATGATAAACGTTATATTTTAGGCATGTCAGGAATACCAAGAACCTCTTTTCATAGTTTCATTTAAAAGGAAATTTACTATTATTCATGAAATGAGATTTCTCACGGAAATCTGTTCACTTCACTGAAAAAGTTCATGAAATGCCCTTTATATTCCATTGTCTATCTAAGAAGTCATATATTGATCATTTTTAAGGATATTTTTCCAACAGTAAATTATTCAAATCTTGTTCCTCTATAGCTAACATTTAGAATTTAATTAAAAAAACTGACTTGAATGTCAAGTGAATAGAGAACATTCTTCTTATTACAATTAGTGCAATAACTATGCATACGTTGATATTGGTAATCGGGCACAAGCAATAAAATCTCACTCACTCACTCACACACACACAGCTATATTTATCAGCTATATTTATCATTTATCAGCTATATCAGCTATATTTAGCTATATTTATCAAAACGACTTAAAATAGCTTTGTAGTGTATTTGAATTTTAACAGAAGCAAATGCTTTACTTTAAACAAAATGATGTGATCTACAGTGTTGGTTTACTTTCTTTAAACATGACAGTGTACAAATAAACTTTCAACAGTTTATGAGGTGAATACTTACCTTGCAACTTCTGCCATGAGTCAAAACATGTTTTAATTATATTTTAATTAAAATATATAGGTAATAATAAATCATGTAATTAAATAAAATATATTATAACTTCATGCAATATAAAACTCTTAGACAAAATCAGATAATCAGCTCAATGAAGTTATTCAGATTTTTGCATTTTTTCTGTTAATCTTTTGCAAATGAAGTTACTCAAATTTTCTGAAAACATCGTATAATAAACAAATCTTTTCATAACTTTTAAATTTAATTTTCATATTTAATGCTATTTTAATGCATTCAAAGAATATAGATTATCCAATGTATGAGCACCCAGTTAAAATCCATGTCTATTAATATATCACAGAATAGTAATTCGTTTTAAAGACTTTAAAATAATATATCTTATAATGTAAATAAAAATAGGATCCTTGATGATAATGAATTGAAAATATTTTAATGAAAATTTTATGCACATAAATTCTGTTATTTATAGAAAATATAGTGAAGAAAACATATTTTGTTTCAATTTTTTCATATCCATGAGAATATAATACGTGTTTACTGAAATTTATTTTATATAAAACCTTATTTATATGAAACGCATTAAATAATGCATAATTTTATTTATATAATGTTTTATTAATTTGAGTTTTTTATAATATAATAATTAAATCAAATGAAAATTTTATGTATTAAATTCCTCCCCAATTTATTATATTGAATATGATTTATGAAAATGCTTAAAACAATAAATGTTGATTAAATTCTAAGAATGAATTGAAAATAAAGCCAGATTTTTCATTCGCACATAAGGAATGTCTGTATAATAAACTTTGAGTACCTTAATTAAATGGCATTAACTTAGCAAACATCAGTTAAAATTATTCATTTTGGGACACATATTATGGCAATATTATCCAGGTATAAAAGTAAATAAATCCAGTTGAAAATATTTAAAAGATCCATCAACTTCATCATATTTAAAATGTACATTCATTTAAGTGGTTTTTGCAATTATAAAAATACACTTTTCTATTGACTTTTTAATAGAATTCTTTAAAAAATTATCATTAGAATGATCATACATTCTTAGTTTCTTTATACAACTAATTTATTTTAATAACTACATCTTTATTTACATGGAATTTTACTTTTTAAATGTTTGACATATTTAATTGAGAAGTCATCAAACTGTATATTGATAACAGGATATTTATGTAAATACATATTGTTCACATAAAGGATTTTTGTTGATAAGTAATGTTTAGTAAAACAAATGAAATCATGTTAGTTCTTTCCAGATACCAACATAAATGCATTTTGCCAAAATAATAACTTTATTTAAAATATAGAGTTTTAAGAATCCAATATCTTGTAGACGACTAAAGATGAGTTTTTTACACATAATGTAATATTATAATATTACATTATGATTAAAAAACTCAATTTTAGTCGTCTCTTTATTATTGTTATATTATTTAATAACGTATTATTGTACATAGTTTATTTAACATCTTTATAAATATTAAGAATTATTTATTTTTTAATAACTCTTATTATTTATAAATTATAAGAGTCTCTTGCTCAATTTTTTAAATTTATAGTTTAAAATGTGTTTCCTAGAGAAATAATTGCACGTTTTGTTAATATATGTCGAAATTGTGTTATGATTCTTATTGAAGAAAATAATCTGTATGATAAAAGTAAGGACTTAAGACAAGAATTTATCTTATGTAAATAAATAAATAATATTAAGCAACTTTTCAATATAATTTATCATCAGTAGTATTTTAAGTTTGAAAACTGAGTTATTTAAATATTTAATAGAACTTTATAAATGATAAATCAAACCTTGGTTATATTTAAAGCTATTTTCATTTAAATCAAATGATCCATATTGACAAATATTTCAAAAAAGAAGGACATTTTACACATTTCTTTCCAAAAATATACAAAACAAAATCATTTTTTCTAGAATAAAAAATTAAAAGAAAAGTATCAGATTCTTACAACTTGGATCTTAAGAAAAAGAAACGAATAAAATCTTACAACCTGTGAAAATTACTAACAAGTTACAGACTTAAGCTAGTGTGAAAAGCGAAAAGGAATGAAATAGAAAAATAAAGTCTGCTCTTATTTTTTCAATACAAAGATTCTTTTTATTATGTTTCTAAGAAACATCCGAGCTTCCTTTTTAAAGAAACGGAAATTTGAGACTAGAAACTTTTGACTAAGAGTGTACTACTTCCTCAACTTACAAAAAATCTGCAATAGAAATGATCACGCTGTCATTCGTAATGTCTTGACTTTATTTTAAAAAAAGTACTGAAGTCCTTAAAAAATCAAATAAGGAGAAAATATGGGGAGAAGATCTGAAAGAAAATGAGGTAAATTTTAACAAATGAAATTTCCTGATTCAGATAAAGGAATTGTAGTAGCGAGCAATTTTCTTTCATCCATATCTTTTATTAGTGTTACGATGAAAGGAAAACTTAATTTATCAGAAATTTTGGGTAATTTTGAGTGCAGAAACTAATTTTTGTGCAACAAACCACGTTATTTCCAATCATTTAATTTACAAGAGTTTACTTAGAACAATGGTATATATATTAACTTTAGTTTTGTTTTAGAGAAATAATTAATGTAGTTACATCTGTTAAATATAATATTTAAAAAATTATTGATCCACTGCTTATTAATGTTTTTGTAAAAATCCATGACACTATTATTTACCCGATTGCTGATAAGGGTTACATTTTTGAGGAATGATACTTGATCATATTTTGGAGGTATTATATGGACTTGATTTAATATAGAAAATATTAGGCTGTTTGCCTGTACAGCATGTTCTGCAGATTTCTTGAATGAATTTCAATAAAAATATTTGGTCAATGGTGTCCAATGAGACTCGTCGTCTGATTATAGTACTATGCTCTTGACAGTACAGTGGCATATGTTTGAAGCTTTAAGGTAACATGTATTTACATTCCTCATTTAATGTATCTTTCATTTGATGGAGAAAAAATGAATTTTTATTCTGTGTAATGATGATATATCTAAATTTCTTCACACGATTAAATCTAATAATTTTGAATTTGATGCAAAATGTTAAAATGTGCATAAATGCTTACATTGTAATTCAACGCATTAAATGATTTTCTTTTTAAGCTGAAAGGATAATGTTGAAAGATAAGTTAAACTCAACATCATTTAATATTTTGATAAATTTAAATTACATGATAACCAAAAAAACAAGATACCTAGAAGTCTAAAAGAAAATGATTTACTGTAAATTCAACATTTTCATTACGGTATCTTCACCTTGCTTTAAAGTTCTTGAATTTAAGAAAAATGGAAAATAATGAGTGCTTTGTTATATATACGTCTGCTTTATAGGCCTGAATTTTCTGAACTGAACTTTAAAACTAATTTCTTGCAACACTTTTATTCACAGTTCTATTTTTAAGGTCTTGATATATTCAGGAAGTTGATGTAGCTTCCAATAAACCTACTTTAAATTCGTAAAGCAATCAGAAAAGAACAATTTGATTGGACTGCATGAGTTATGAATGGAGAAATCCTTGTGGTATCTCATTTTATATCGACTGGGGGTGTTCCCTACTAAAATCGACAAGTTTTTGAACACCGCGATGAGTGAATTTGAATACTGAGTCTTCTTTCATTCAATGGCAAAAGTTGTATATTTGCCTTCAAGAAATTTCTTATTTATTTTTGATTATAAGCATTTCTCTAATCATACAAATGGAGAGATGTTAATTTCCTTAATCAAGTTATGATTAGAGAAATTCTTGTGACTTGTTTATGAAACAAATTCATCATTGAATTTTTAGTTATATTGTTTGAGCCTTATTGATTTCAAGTTTTACAAAGATATCTCAAGAAATTACGATTATTTTATTCTTATTATTACTTATAAGTCTTCTTATAAGTTTACTTTACATAAATTATATTTTTAATCCTGAATGATTTTCAGAAAAATCTTTCACTTTAGCAATCTAATATGGATATTTATCTTCCTATGCAATAAATGGGTTGATACTAAAAATTTAAATGAAAATGCTTTATTCTTTCTATATTACAATTTAGAAAATGTAAAATAAATAAAAAATGAAATATTTTCAGCACAATTTTTTGATTATTTAATTATGATATAAATTATAATTTTATATAATGTGGTTTCAGTTGTTTTAAGTTGCGGTAGACATCTCTGTTCTTAAATTCTCTACAAAATTCAGAAAACGTTTTATTATGATTGTGTTATATGATTAAACTTACAAACAATGTTTCAACTAATTTATATTTATTTAAAAGCGGAAACTAAAAAGAAAAAATCCAAATCAATGTATTAAAATGTTTTTAAAAATATTTTGAATCTTATGCGAAAAAAACTCTAGAATTGGAATGCTAGAATCATTCTGCTGTAAAGTTCAAAGAACTTGACAAAGTTATTTGCTTAAAGGATTTAAGATACAGATAAAATTTAGTCTTATGAGTCAATAATATTCTTAACATTTTGAATTTTTCTTTATAAAGATATTCCTGTATATTTTCAAACAGAAAATATTTTATATTCCTCAGTGTATTTTAATAAAATAACTCTTTCTTTCACGTTCCTACTATCTTTTTTGTCTCACGTTGTTATTGTTTAAAATTTATTAAATTTCAATAATTTGATAAGGTCTATATGAAATTATTGGAAGTAGACATTTTTCTTAGGAAATTATTGTCCTGTTAAAAAGTTACTGTGAAAAAGATAAGATTTGGGAATTAGTTCAAAAATGTGATATACAGTTATTAAACTACAAGAAAACGTTTTCGCAAAAGATATAAAGTTTGATCTCTACATTTATTATTAAACTAAAAATGCACTTATAAAATTGAAATTCACCTAAAGGAAAGCTTTGTGAGTGCTGATTTTGGAATTAAGCATTTTTCAAGAATGCCTATAAACTTTCCGTATTTATTTCTCTAAATTTTTGGATTACATATATAAAAATTATAAAACATATATAAAAAATTAAGCTTTTACCTCTAAAACATAAACAAAAGATACAAAAGGATTGCTGCATTTATTATCCAGGAAAGAGCATACAAATGTAAATACATATTTCTTATTATTGCAAATGAATAGCAATAATTGCTGGCTGTCTTAGGAGCAAGTGAAACAAGAATAAAAATCAAAATGTACTGAGATTTTTTAAATATCCCAAAAATTTAATTTTTCTTTTTAAATTTTAAATGATTAAATATAATTAAAAAAATTATTAGTGTAAAGAGACAAAACTAAAACGATGAAGATTGTTGCAACATATTTTACGGAAATTAAATTACCTTTTTAAAATACTTATTAATCTTATTTGATGTTGCTAGACAATTAAATATGGGAATAAGTACTTTAATGACAGTACCCTGTAGAAATTTTACATTTAAAGTTGGCATTTCAAGTAAATTTATTTCATTTAAATCCTTTGACAACAGAAATGTATCTTTTCGATTTGTTGATTCATGCAAAAAGACATAAAAAATTTAATTTTTGATTAATTATCTTAAATGTTTTCTGCATTTAAGATCTAGATATATCTAATTTAAAACAAAACTGTAATACTAGACGCATGCAACCTGGTTATAAGTAAGGGAATGTAAACTTAAGAAAATGCTTTTACAAGTATGAATGAACTTATTCTGATTTTCAATAATACTTTACTTCAATACTAAACGTTGTGATAAGATAAGAAATATATTTCACACAGTACTTTTTTCAATTTTATTTAATTATACACTATGCTAATTCTGTAAAATAATTTAATGTATGATGTTGTAAATGTTTTCTATTAGGATAATAATATGAAACTACCTTTGTCTCTTTATGCTTAAAAACAAGCTGAATACATTTACAGTCTTCTGTTGCAACAAAATAAACTCTGGAAACAATTAATGAATAATGTTTAACTTACTACTCTGGTATTGAATTTTAGGTTCATGTACACATTTCAACAATAATTATCATTTCTTCGAAAATATTACAAGCCACTTTTTTGTTCGCTATTAATACTGAGTTATGTCGCATGACATAGTTTGTTTACTTTTTCTATTTTATAAAGAAAATAAATTGCTTATGATGGGAAACTATTTATCTTTGTACATTACTTTGACATCCGTTTTACTAAGGAAATCCTCCTTTCCAGAACATATTTTATCTGAAGTATCTTCCAGAAGTTATGAAACAAAGAATTATAAACAAGTGCCTTGAAATTATTTTTCCATATGCGAATAATTTATTCGTATTATATGATAGAAAACTTGTGAAAATCTCATAAAATTCATTAAAACAAAATCTTATTTTTGTCCTTTATAATGCTAGCTATCAGAAAACGATAAGAATGTTTTTTTAAGAAAAATTGCACTTTAATTTGCTTCATCATGTATGAAAAAATATTGTTAAAAATAGAATTAACGTTAGACTAAAGCTGCTTAGATTATTTTTAAAACGGATTTTTTTATAAATCAAATTTAAAAAATGGATTTAAATTTCAAAATATATTAAATTTTCTTTATATATTAACTAATCTTTCCGTTTATTTACTGAAAATAATGCTTTCATTTTTACATTCTTATAAATTTGATAAAATAAACTAATAATTAAGTAAATAAAAGCAAAGATGAAGATTTGCTTTTCTGATTAAATCTATTAAATTAATATAATCATTTATACAAATTTTTTATCATATATCATACTTGAAACTTACAAAACTAGTTGAAAATTATTACATTAAAACATTTAGTTTTCAAACAAATGGAATTTTGCAATTTATCTATAATTATTCAAAGCATTAAATAAAGAAAATTGAATAAAGTAGGTTAAAATTTGATTAGTACTTATGCACTCTCAATCATTTTCATAACAAAAAATGTCATCAGATAATGTGAACTAGTGCCAAATGCTGCAGTTGAGTGACCATGTCTTAAACTTTTGTGTTTTTAAAACTAAGCTTATAATTTGCATATTTTCAATTCTTAATGCATCCAAGCTGCAAATGCATAAACTAAAATTGGAATACGATTAAAAATAAATTTTATCCAATTGTTTCAATAAAAATATAATTTCCCTATTAATCTCTTTTTTTCGCATATTCTGAAAAAATTTGCAACAATTGCTGAAAAATGCTTTTGACAGAAACTCTCGATAGAATGGCATGTTTGCACCATTTTATTTACGTAGTATATATTTTGAAAAATCTTCATTTAAAATTCTACTAATAATAATTCTATATTAAGAATTAAAATAATTCTAAAATTAAATTTAAAATTTAATTTTTCTAGTTTTATTTCAATTTTTTAAATTCTTTGAAAAATCTTACATCTAATTTGGTGTAATTTGACAAAACTGACATTCTAAACCAAGTTTTAAATGAATTAAAGTATTAAAATTTTAGAATTTCTTAAAAGCTCTGTTTTTTAAGCTTGTGAAATTTCGAAAAAATGTCATAAAAATAAAAATAATGTAGCGGATAAAATTATATTTAAAAAGAGTACTTAATCGTAAAAGATAAAATAATAAAATTGAAAAAGATATTATAAATTTAAATATATATTCAATATACATATTGTCTTTAAGCATTAAATTTGAGTGATTGAAAATTGCGAAATATAAATGTGTTAAACTGGGTACTTAAAAGTTTAATTCTAATAAGCTCCTATGAAACTATGACATTTAGCTCATAATTAAATTCTAAAAGAGTATATTTTGATATTTAAATCTCCATGTATTTCACAAATATAACTAGATTTATAACATAAGTATAAATCTTTAAACTTTTCATAAATGTTAATTAGATACACACACACACACACAGAATAGAGTATATAATTATGAAATCAATTTCTAAATAATGATTTCCTTTTTCACCCCTTGCACAATTTTATTCCCTATGAAAATGCTACAAATATTGCAGTGTAACTGTATCTTTTTTAAAAGAATTTTAATTCTCATTTAAATCCTATGATTTTAATTTGTAAAACCATTACTTGTGAACAAATTTACTACAAATTATTTATTTGAATATCATAGATTTGGAATCTCAATGATCAAAGTGAGAAATAAAAGTTTTCTTGATCATTATTTGCCAAATAAGCTTAAAAAAAATTAAATCTAAAAAAACTAACCTACAATAATTTTTTTAAAATAATAAAATTCAGTGAATTAAAAATGTTAAAATTGAGAAACTTTCAAAGAAATTGCACTAAAAAACTTAAATGTATTAAACTAAAACTTACAAAAATTAAACTTACATAAAGCTTACATTGGTTTAAACTAAAAAACGTAAAATTACATTGAACTTAAAATCTTATAACGATTTCTGAGTATAATGAGATTCCTTAAATGAAATTTGCATATATGTAAGTGTATTTAATATTTAAAACCTATTGGTGATGGCAATTTTTATATCCCATTTTTAAAAAATGTCTTATCTCTAGAGGCCAAAAATTGAACCAGTGCTTGTCTGATATCTTCTTCGTTCTTGAACTGTTTGCCATGCAAGAAATTTTGTAAGGACAGAAACAAGTGATAATCAGATGGTGCTAGGTTCGGGGAGTATAGTGGATGCGACAGAATTTCCCAGCCTAGCTCTGCGACTTTCTGACGAGTCCCCAAAGCAGCATGTGGCTTGGCATTGTCATGAAGCAGTAGGATGTCTTTCCTATTGAACATCACCGGCCTCTTTTCTTGGAGTGCTGTTTTTAATTTATCCAATTGCTGACAGTACCTCTCCAAATTTAGCCTTTCGTTTGGTTTCAACAGCTCAAAATGTATTGGTCCTTGAATGTCCCACCATATACACAACATTCTCTTGTTCAGGTTCAACTTTGGTTTAGATGTAGAGGGGGCAGGTTTTCCGGGTTCACAATATGCCCTTTTTTATGATGTTTTCATAGGTAATCCACTTTTCTTCCCCAGTTATGATCATCTAAGAAGGGTTCGATTTTGTTGCGTGCAAGCAGAGATGTGCATATGATGATTCGATCATTCAAATTCTTCTCACTTAACTTGTGTGGCACCCATCTCGAATACTTCCACACAAACCCTAGTTTCCGAATATGGTCGGAAATGGTTTGTTGAGCTGAATCAAGCCTTTCCGCAATCTCCGATGTTGTCAAAAGAGGATCTTGCTCTAACATGATCTTGACAGTATCGTCGTGGATAAAATGGTCGCCCAGAGCGTGGCTTATCAGAAAGGTCGAAATCACCTACATGAAATTTTTTGAACCATCTTCTGCATGTTCTATCAGAAACTGTACCTTCACCAAACACTTTCAATAAATTTCTATACACTTCTGTAGCATTTATACCTTCTTGGAATTCATAAATGAAGTTCGTTTTAGTTCATCTGCGATGAAAATGTGTATACATTGTTAGCGATCAAAAGAGAGAGCCAAATATGTGTCTGTTGTCGCCAGATACATGTGAATGTACAGCGCCAACGCAATTTAAACCAAGTTCCTCCATTATTACTGCAAAATGATTATTTAACACTGTTCTTCGGAAATAATGTAATTAAAATTTAAGACACGAATCTCAGGATACAATATTACAGCACAGTTTTATTTTTCTATATTATATTACACACAATTTTTACATTCGAATGCAACTAACTAACTTGACAACGAAAATTGTTACAAAACTAACTTGACAACGAAAAATGCTACAAAACTAACTTGTTGCCAAACTCATTATTCAAAGAAAATACATTTCCAGCAACAGTTAAAATAACTTGTTTTTTTCATTTTACATGCACAAAAATAATTTAATAAATTACACATTAATTTTATCTTTAAAATTTACATGAAGATTTATTCCTTATTTTAATTAATATTTTAGCACTTTGTTTAATTTACTTCATTGCAAAATAATATTTTGCTAATGATATGATATCGATTATTTCTTCAAAAGAAAACTTGACTTGTAAAGCCATCTAGTGGTCAATTTACGATCTAGAAACTGTGTACTTACATTACTCCCTCACCAGTAACTAAGTTACGATACAAAGAACCATGGTGAAATATGTAATTTTTAGAAATAAAAATAAGATTTTTTTTTTTTTTTTAAGGAAAAGGTATAAACACATAAAATTTTTAATCTTTAAACCTTACTGGTTGTTTTATTTTTCGACCACACCTGGAAGTTGTTTGATTATTAATTGGAAGGTGTGGATTTCTGTGATCTGAATTCTTATTTGTTTCTTTAGCTGTTGCTTGCTCGTTAACTTTGTCCATGACCAACAAATAGGCAGGTTTTAGACGGTCAATTGATATGTTCACATTTTTCTCTTTCATTGACAATGTGAAAAATTTCTCAAAACGTTCAACTACCTTATATGGTCCTTGATAAGGTGGTTCAAGGGCCTTTTTCACTCTGTCTATTCTGACAAAAACATGAGAACAAGACCTTAGATCTTTATGTACAAATATTCTTTGCTGCTTGAAACTACCTGATAGTACTGGTTTCAGATGTTCCATGACCTTCTGTAACTGTGAGACAAAGGTTTCTTGGTCCATTTTGATGGTAGGTGGGTCGAAGAATTCTCCTGGTAACTTGATGTTTGAACCATACACCATTTGTGCAATTGAGTGGTTTGTGTCTGGTCTAATGGCAGCTCTCAAACCAAGTAGTACTGTAGGTAGGGATTCAGTCCACCTTATGTTGTTATGTGCTTTTATAGCACCTTTCAGGATCCTATGTTGTCTCTCTATTTTTCCGTTACACTGAGGGTGATATGAGGTAGTATGCGATACTTTAGCACCACATATAGCAGCAAGGCATCTGAATAATTGGGATTCAAATTGTCTTCCTCTATCTGTTATAATTTGAGCAGGGACACCAAACCTGCTAATCCAGTTGTTGTAGAAAGCCCTACTAACTATTTCAGCTCTTATGTCAGGTAAAGGAATTGCTTCTATCCAGGAAGAATACCGATCAATGCAAGTTAGGCAGTATTCCATGCCTTCCGAAGGTGGTAGTGGGCCAATCAAATCTATATGTACTACACTAAATCTTGAATCTGGAACTTGGTATTCTCCAAATTTTGACTTGGTGTGTCTGGTTGTCTTCACTTTTTGACAACTGATGCATCCTCTAGCCCACTCTCGAACTTCCTTATTGATTCCAGGCCAAACAAACCTAGCAGTTATCTGCTTAACAGTTGATTTGATGCCAGGATGTGACAGGTTGTGAATCTGATTAAAAACTTTTTTCCTGAAGTTGAGAGGAATATATGGTCGAATTTTGCTTTGAGATATATCACACCACAATGTTTTTCCAGATTCAGTGGTGTACGGTTTGAACTTGAGTGATGTGTCACTGGAGCATAACTCTTTAAACTCTGGATCAGTGCTTTGCTCTTGGGCTATTACCTCATAATCAATCACAGATACTTCTTCAATCCTTGATAGAGCATCGGCTACAACATTATCGGCTCCACTGATGTGTTCTATGTCTGTCGTGAATTGTGAAATATACTGGAGCTGACGTAATTGGCGTGGAGATGCCTTCTCATTTTTTTGCTTAAAAGCAAATTTTAGTGGTTTGTGGTCTGTGAGGATGCTAAATTCTCTCCCTTCTAACATATGCTTAAAGTGTTTTATTGACAGATATATACCTAATAGTTCTCGATCATAGGTACTATAAGATCTTTGAGCGGCATTCAATTTCTTTGAATAAAAAGCTATTGGCTTCCAACTGCCTTCTTCTAATTGTTGCAATACAGATCCTATAGCCCAATCAGAGGCATCTGTACACAATGATAATGGGAGTCCAGGTTTTGGAAAACATAATAAAGCAGCATTTGCCAAATCTGTTTTACACTTTTCAAATTGTTGTACCGCTTCATCAGTCCAGGGAACCTGTCGTCGATCTTTTTCTTGGCACCCTTTAACAGCTCATGTAGTAGCGCTTGAGTTTGTGCAGCATTTTTAAGATATCTTCGATAAAAATTTAACATCCCAAGGAATGTGCGAAGCTCATGCAAGGTTGCTGGCAACTTATAATCTAAAATTACTTGGACCTTTGCCGGAAGAGGACGAGATCCTTTAGAAGTAATGAGGTGTCCCAAGAATTCAATTTGGTCAACCCCCATTACTGATTTTGCTACATTTATATGTAATCCATATTTATTAAGTCTTTCAAACACAAGATTCAAGTGCTCTTTATGTTGTTCTTCTGAAGATGATGCAACAAGTACGTCATCTATATATGGAAATAAAAAATCTAATCCATGAAAAACCTCATTAATAAATCGTTGGAATGTGGCGGGAGCATTACGAAGACCAAAACTCATTACATTGAACTCGAACAAGCCAAATGGTGTGATAATGGCTGTTTTCTGTTTATCTTCCTCAGCAATTGGTATTTGGTAGTATGCTTTCGTAAGATCAAGTTTTGAGAAAATTACTTTATCTTTTAAAATTAGTTGAAAATCTTCGATTCGAGGGATGGGATACCTATCTGGTATCGTTCGTTCATTTAATCTCCTATAATCACCACATGCACGGACGGTACCATCTTTTTTTGCTACGAGGTGCAAAGGACTTGCCCACTGGGATTTAGATGGACGAATAATGTTATGATCCAACATATATTGAAATTCTTGTTTAGCTAATGACAATTTTTCTGGGTTTAATTGCCGTGCTCGTGAATGCACTGGTTGTCCTTTGGTAGTAATGTAATGCTTGACATCGTGTTTGGTATAAGTGTTTAAGACATGAGGTTTAGTAATGTCTGGGTACAATTTAAGTAGTTCACTAAATTGTGATGTATTATTTAATGTACTGATACACAATGCATCAGTAACAGTCATAAGTTCACTTCTTATGGACAGTTTTGTGACATCATCAATTAATTTTTTGTTGTGAATATCAATTAATAACTGAAAATGATTTAGAAAATCGGCGCCTATAATGCCTTTGCTCACCTTTGCAACAACAAATGGCCACTGGAAAGCACGCCTGAGACCAAAATCTAAAGTCATGGTTTTCACACCATATGTTGGTATTTCTGTTCCATTTGCTGCATATAAAACATACGAACTGGGAGTAGATGTTTTTGCAGTTGCCGGAATTAATGAGAGATCTGCACCACTGTCAATAAGGAAACGCAGTCCAGTCGTTCTATCTTTAACAAATAAACGAAATTTGCGGCGAACTTCTTGGGAAGCAGCAGGTCTTGCCGCAGAATCTACTGCTTCTCTATGTTTTCCGCATCCTTCCAGCTGCATGGTTGTTTGCACTTATCTGGGAAACATTTTCTTCCAAATTTAAAATGAAAGAAGCAGTATTTACCTTTGGGGTCAAACCGCCTTCGTGATTTACTTCGGCTTCTATTTTTATAGTGCCCAGGACTCTGAGCTCGTGACCGTGATATCCTTGTACTCATACTTGCTATTTGCTGTTCAATAGCACATATCTTTTTTAGCAACTCATCTACAGGAGGGTTTGCTTGACTTGCACTAGCTAATTCCACCCGTGGATTCAGTTCCAGAATTTTGTCCGCCATTGTGGCTAATTTTTCTAACTCTTCATCACTCACAATCAACACATGCTTAATACAATCTGGCATTTTTTCTAGCCACAATGTTCGAAGGACTTTGTCGGAAATTTCATTTGATTCACCTAAAGCCCGCATTTTTCTTAGAAGCTGGGTTGGCTTCATGTCTCCTAACTCCAGTCCAGTGAGTAATTTTTTCATTTTTAGGCTTTCACTCTCTTTAAATGTCTGCAACAGTCTGTTCTTTGCAGTTGAATATTTATTTGTGCTAGTGTCCTTAATGATATCCCAGATATTTTCCATGTATCTAGGTTCTAACTGTGCAACTAAATAGTTAAATTTTGTTTCCTCGCTTGTGATTCCACTGATAGTAAATTGTGCTTCTACTTGATAAAACCACATTTCAGGCTTGTCTATCCAGAATGGTGGAATCTTAACACTGACTTTGTTAGCTTCAAATGTGTTTTTGTCTTCACTATCAGTCATTATGACAATATTATTTACTCCACAGAAATAATGCAGAAAGAACACGATTTAATAACGAAACGTCCGGGTCACCAGTTGTTGTCGCCAGATACATGTGAATGTACAGCGCCAACGCAATTTAAACCAAGTTCCTCCATTATTACTGCAAAATGATTATTTAACACTGTTCTTCGGAAATAATGTAATTAAAATTTAAGACACGAATCTCAGGATACAATATTACAGCACAGTTTTATTTTTCTATATTATATTACACACAATTTTTACATTCGAATGCAACTAACTAACTTGACAACGAAAATTGTTACAAAACTAACTTGACAACGAAAAATGCTACAAAACTAACTTGTTGCCAAACTCATTATTCAAAGAAAATACATTTCCAGCAACAGTTAAAATAACTTGTTTTTTTCATTTTACATGCACAAAAATAATTTAATAAATTACACATTAATTTTATCTTTAAAATTTACATGAAGATTTATTCCTTATTTTAATTAATATTTTAGCACTTTGTTTAATTTACTTCATTGCAAAATAATATTTTGCTAATGATATGATATCGATTATTTCTTCAAAAGAAAACTTGACTTGTAAAGCCATCTAGTGGTCAATTTACGATCTAGAAACTGTGTACTTACATGTCACAGGAATATGCGCATACTTGTTGAAACTGATTGTAACCGGAGCGGACAGAACTTTCCGGTAGACCTAATATATATATATATATATATATATATATATATATATATATATATATATATATATATATATATATATATATATATATATATATATATATATATATATATATATATATATATATATATATATATATATATATATATATATATATATATATATATATATATATATGTATATATATATATATATATATATATATATATATATATATATATATATATATATATATATATATATTCAGTTTTCCATGTCTATCTCCTTATTTACGGCACCTGCATCTTTGTTAATTTTTCCAATCATCATTAATGTTTCTAATCATTTATAAACTTTTCAATTCAAATCTCATTACTGTATCTTAATTGAATACTTTCTTATATATTTGTTTATTTTTATATTTATAATAATTTTATGTAAGTTATTCTTCAAGTTCCTAGCTTGTAACTGTAAACATCAACGTAACTCTTAACTCACTTCTTTAAAGTACTCTAATCAATCATATACCAATTAAATTACTATTTCTAAAACAGTTGCAGAAGAGGATGAATTTTCTGCCAACACAAGTTATGCTAAATAACATCGTCTGCTTTCGAGTCACGGTAGTGCTCGACATTTGAGCCTTCCTGAATTTTCACGTCTTTCAAGGGTGAAACAATACACTCAATGAGAGTGTCGATGTCTTATCAACATGATAATCTTAGTCTTGCTGAGGTAAAGAGCTCTATCTTTCTGAAACAAAAGTGACGCTTTTACTTATAAGCATTGTAAAAATTTGAAATTACTGATTGGTTAGTTATTTGGGCTTGTTAAGCCAGCTTCATACGTTATTTATGAATATTTGAGACGCCAGTCTCTTATAAATATATCTATTTGCTTTTCAAACTTTATTCAAAACCTAAATTCGTTATGTTTTGTAATGCTTAGGAAAGTAAATTAAAATTACCATCTGTAATATTACTTATGATAATACCTCCAAGACTTACGTAAATTGTTTTACAAACGGATTACCATTTCGAAATAAAAGCAGGAAATCTACTAGCCTAATACATTTCTCACCTCCTAATATATTGAAATGAATAATTTATGTTACAAAATGGCCATCAAAAGACTGAAAATTATGGTATTCAAAAGAAATTAGGCATTTGTACAACCAAAAAGCTCCGGGAGTTAATTATGATGATCGTGATAGTCATGTAAACTTACATCTCCGACTTTAGGTGTGATCTTAATACAAAATATTTGAAAGAAATGCCTTAAAGAGACGTTCAGCATAAAAAACAATCTTCTGTTCGTCTAAATGTGATGGTCGGTAACATAGAATATACACTATGTTGTGTACTCACAGAAGCTTTATGTGCTTCAGATACAATTGTTTTTCCCATCGTTGTCACCAATTCATAATTTTCTTTCATAATTGGTAAAATAGGAATGGTGATGAATTTTATGGATGATCCTGTACGCAAACGTCCTTATTCATAAACTTATTTCTAAATTCAACATTTTGCTTACACCAACTGATGGATTCATTCCAAACAATCCTGCTACTTCTATCCTGACTTAAAGAAAAATAACTCGGATGATATGCAAACGTCATCTATTTTTAATAATTTTTTTAAAGAAAAAATACAAAAAGTGATTCATCATATTACCTCAAATTCTATTTAGCATATATTATTAATTTTATTATATATTTTTAGGTTTAACTGGATCTTAATAAAAATTACTTTTGAATTTACCGAATAAAATAAAAGTAGTCAACTAACATCAGTTTATAAATCTGAAAAGATTATAATTTCCTTTAAAATTGTATTCAAAGTTACTGTATGAACCAAAAATAATAATGTATTTCTTTGCTCAATGGTTGATTTGTTTTTGTTATTGCAATTTTAAATTTCAAAAGACAAGCTGATATATTATTTAAATCTGAGAGACGTAAAAATTACCATAATAAATAGAAATTACGCGATAAAATAATCACATATTTTTAATAAATAAATGCATTTAAAAATATTTTGGTTATAAGAACTTGAAATCGATCTCAGGGATTAAAAAATTTCACTAGAAGTTCTTATAGAATCAGGCATGAAGATAAGTGGATTTCCAAATTCCGATATCATCATCGATGAATTTATTCCAGCTACCTTTAATATCCTATCGATATTTCCGTAAGGAAGAAATAGTAGAATGGGAGAAATGGTTCTCAGGGAGAAACTGTTATCATGGGCAGAATAGTTATTTATACGCGTCATCTGTTGGAAATAGTTCTATAGGTGCAAAAGTTTGTTTATGAATACCCGAAACGTTAATAAATATCCGATCATGTATAACGGATAAGAACATTTATTTAGAAAGAAGTTATTCCTAGTGCACACACCTAAATACACTTTAATATCGAAAGCTAAGATACTTTTCAACAAATAAACAAATTACAAGTATTTAACAGTTTATTATAATAATGTAATTACGTACAACAATGTAGTTACTTTCTAAAATAAACTGCACAATTTCATAGCCTTTATTTATTTGTGTATTATACTATTTTTCTAAATTAATTGTTTTATAACGAGTAATTGGTCAATTGAGTAAAGATATGTTGTTAAAAGGAAAACAGAAATGTTAAATTTATCAAGAAGAAACTACATTCATTTTTTAAATACGCGTGTAATGACACAAATTTATGAGTTTCAAAGAAGTAGTTAAAACATATTAAAATATTGCAAAGACACTATGTGGTTGTCACAGATATACAGCTTAAACGATGCTTTTTATATCATTATAAATTCAAAAAATCATTTTGAAGAAAACTGCATGGAAAAATCAGTAATATTGAAATATTATGAATTGTTTATTGTACAATTCCAAATAAGAAAAAACAATTATAAACTTTGACTATATAAATGAAATACTCAAAAAGAGAAGCGACACCAAAGATAAATCTATTTCAAATGGATTTTAAGTACATTTAATATTTATAAAAATAGTCAATAATTATTGCTTCTGAATTCTTGTGTTGTACGTACGTGTTTTGTTTAAGGATGTTTTGTTTGTATTAGTCCTTAAATAAATTCTAAACATACACCTCATGTTTTATATTACTGGTGAGGTACGTTACAATGGAAGAATTGTTGAGTAATTGTGACTAGTTTTCATTCATTTAGGACGAGTTTTGCTGACTCATGTAGTTAAGCTAGAATTCTTTTACGTGGGCAATTCGGTTTCATGTGAGCATAATCACAAACATAAATTAACAAAAATACTTTTGTTTGTTTGACGCTTGGCACATTATCCACTCCTTCCATAATCCATGAAATTGGTTAATTTTCTAAGCTTTTGGAGAAATTTCTGCCTGTTTACATTAACTTATTTGAAAACATTGGAGAGGCCTGACTTCAGATCATCATGAAGTTCTTCATTGTGAAGCATTTTTTTTATATCTTTTAGTCAAGAGTTTAAGAAACCTGTTTCAAAGCTGTATAGCTTTTACTTATTTTTAAGGAAAAACTGTACGTTTTTCTAGTAAAGATATTTCAATCTGTTACACGTGAATCAACTATCATTTCTGAAAAAGAATTATTTAAATTATAGAACTATTACACTCTTTCATTAGTTTATCGAAATATTCCAGAGAAAAGTAGTCATAATTTAATTATTTCAGTTTTACCACAAAATTAAAATTTATATTAACGAAGTCACGTACTATTTTATAGGGATTATAGAATAGTGTAAATTTTGTTCTTAATTTTTCTTAAAAAGCTATATTAAGCATGAAAACAGAGAAAATTTAACCATTGGTTACTAAAAGGTAATTAAAGGCAAAATGTTTTTTTTTCATTTTTAATACAATAATTTTACACATAAAGTATATCATATTATAATTACTTAGGCACTAAAAAGTCTTTCTTTTAGAATAAAATTTCGCATTAATTTTTCTAATTACTCTTTGTTTAGCAAAAGTTTTTACTTCCTTGAACTCATATATTAAAGATGCAGGAGATGGAAATATCAAATAAGTATAAAATTTAATAGCATAAAGTAAAAATGTATATGAAAATGATTACATTTAAACTGAATAAAAGGTTAAATCCATGACCCCACTGAATTGAAGAGAAACTTTGTCATTGCATGTTAACTTCGTAGCCAGTTAACATTGAATAAATTGATTTTCCCGTAAAGATAAAAATTTTAGCAAATAATCTCTATCCATTGTAAAATTATAACAGCAAAAACTACCTGAAAAGTTATCCTATTCATTTGCGTAGTTGCGCCGATGTGTAGTAAGAAATTATGTCCAATCTCTAAGCAAATAGCAGAAACTGCGATTTGTGGAAGAATATAATGGGTAGAACAAAACAAGTATTTTCTTATTCTCAAGTTTCTAAAGCAAATAAGCATCTATTTTTTCATTGTGATTTTTAATATTCTTTTCATTAATATATTTGATACCATAATTTCTTTTATTCCAAAACTTCAATTCCTCTTTTAACCAGTCTATCATCCTATTTATTTCCAGTTATTCCAACGTAAAAAAAAATCATTAATAGAAATAAATAAAGTTATATTTTTAGATGTTAAAGATAAAGAGCTCTACTGCAAGCTTTTTAAACATCGCGGACTAAATATTGAAAGCCTGTAAAAGTGAATACAAATGGATTAAATGACCCATTTCAGTACTTAAATTATTTAAAAGTTTTAACTATAAAAAAATATATCTCTAAAAATATATTTTAGTTTTTATTGGTTTTAATTTCATTAATCGTGTAATTTAAAATAAAAGTAGTTAATTTAGTTAAGAGATTATTTTTAAGTGAGCCTGTAATATTAAGAAATTTTACACATACAGTATAGTACATACTAAATTTGTACACACTAAATTTTACTACGAATACAATAGTTTTATCTTAGATGGAAGTTCCAACTAGTAAATCATCATAGAAAACTGAGATAATTATTTATTAATTTAGGAAGTTAAAATTAAAATATTTGCATATTACATCATTTGATATCTTTGAATAAGAAAAGTATCATATATATATATATATATATATATATATATATATATATATATATATATATATATATATATATATATATATATATATATATATATATATATATATATATATATATATATATATATATATATATATATATATATATATATATATATATATATATATATATATATATATATATATATATATATATATATATATATATATATATATATATATATATATATATATATATATATATATATATATATATATATATATATATATATATTATATATATATATATATATATATATACATATATATATATATATATATATATATACATAACATATATAACATAGAAAGCAATTTTTGTACATTAATGCTTGAGATGCAGAAAAAACTAGCTTCGTTTTCTTTTTTCAATTCTCGTCACTACTCTTCAGAATAAAGAAAAAATAAAGGAATCGATTTTCGTTTAAGTCATTGAAATGATGGGTCCGAGCAGCCCTTCTCACTTCAACATACTCCAATAGTTTCTTTCGTTTCTATCTCACCTTTCGTTTCCATCTGTTACACCATTTGAACAGTAGTTATCATATCATTCCCAACTTTTGAATCAAATATATTTTCAATATTCAAGCTTTTAAATATATAAGTAGAGTTTTCTTATAAATTTTACAAATCAATGCATTTTAATATATAGGAAACATACATCCTTTTATACAGAACAGAATTATACGATGTATGTAATTAAGGTAAAATTTTTTCGAAATAACTGATATAGAATATAAGTAACAAAATCTTAGTCAATAGTGTGCTATGATAAAATCGATGCGAAATGTTAAATATAAGCAAAAAATATTATAACATTAAATTAGGCAGTCTAAATTTACTGAGTCACTCCAATTGAAAATATGACTAAAATAAAGACTAAAAGACATTTATGAAATTAAAATAGACTAATATTTAACTATGTATTGATAAAGCATTAGTTTACATTTTAAACTGTTCTATTATTCTAATAATTTAGAGATACAAATCATTTTACCATACTATAGTATTTTTACTTTCAAAAACTTACTAATTTTTAAGATTAGCTAATCTTACTTGCTAAAGTATAAATTCTGCTTTTTTATCTTCATTTGAATGTTCATAAGATTATGTTTAAAAATATTTCTATTAAGAATTTTTATACTTGAGTATGAAATTCCGAAAGAAATTATTCATTCATATTTCGATAAATCTTAAAAAAATTTATTAGTAAACTCAGAAGTAATGAGTAGGTGACAATTAAGTAAATTTTTATACCCAAAATGCATTAATTTATAAAAAAAAATATCAATTTTGTAAATGTATTTAAAAAGCTCTTTAATACGAGGATTCACAGATTTTTTTTTAATTTTTTGGTCAGTGAAATATAAAAATCCTAAATTCTATCATAAAATGCATAATTTTAAGATTTTCAAGGAAACCCTTGCCAACCTGTCTTGGTATTGTGTAAAATATTTTGGGGAATCTTTCCTACTTAAGCCGAAATGCCGCCAAACTTCTTTTTTGCGCTTCTTGAGTGGCCACATTAGAATCCTCCCTTTTAAGCAGGGTCAAAAAATATACCCTGAGTACCATTGGTGCTCAGCAGACATCACCTCCCCTGCTCATATTTTGGTGTGTCTAAATTTTTATCAAAGACGAGATTCTGAAAGATCCTCATCCTTTTTTAGGCATTTTACTTATTTTCAGATTCATGGAGATTGTCAGGCTCTGCTCGGTAATCCCGATGTTGACAACAACAAAAGTTTAGTAATGATTTCAAAGATTATAAAAATGACTAAATATTCTTTTAAATATAAAAAATGTAACACAATCAGAATTTAAAACCCTGATATTTCTTTAGGAGATTACTTATTTAAAAATTTTTGGTAGTAAAAATTTTAGAAATATGTTTGATTTTTATTTAAGATACTCGAATTTGCAACAGTATACAATGCTGGAAACTTATTTGAAAACCAAAGTTAAATGTAACATTGATATTTAATGTGTGATCATAAGAAAAACATTAACACAATACTCTGCAGCAATATATAGTTCTTCCTTCAATTTGTTTTTACATAAAGTGATAATTTTCTTTTCGAATAATAACCAAAAGTAACTGTTAGTGACTAACATATAAAAACATTATATTACATCTTATGTCTTTATTAATAACACGTCATTTTTGCTCCATAAGTTTGTGAGTATTTTTGAGAACTCAGATATTATATCTCATGATAAAGATCCTCCCTCAGATGATATTCACTTTGTTTTTCCTCCTGGAAATCATCAAAAAATATCATCTAAGTAATGACATTTGTTTTTTTTTTATTTATAACTATACAAATTTAGATAAATTATTTCTGAAGATATCATCAAAGAACCACGAAATCACTTGTGAAACTGCTAAATAAATGTTAAGCATTTAATGAAACACATTGAATAATGTAATTTTTATTTGAAATAATTTTTAAATTTATTTTTTAAAATAATCGAAGAATAGAACATTTTTAAAGAAATAAATATAATTCATTATAAATAATTATTTTATGTAAATTTTCATTTTTATGATTTTATAATATTTATGTATGCACAAAATATTCTTAATTAATGAAGACAAAAATTGTGTTGTACAATGAATTCTTAGTATACTTCAAATTTCGGAAATATTTTATTTCAATGAATTGGGTGAAAGATGAGATATTTCAAAAATTTACAACTATTAATTAGTATTGTGTAATAATACTAATTTGTGTTACTCCTATTATTAAAATTTATCTTTTTAAATTATTGAAATTTTTACAATAGATAACATATTATCAATGAATAGAAACTTTCTTCCCGCTTTGGCCAAATACGCCTGGCATACCTTTTTACTTACAATTTTTGCAATTTGAAAAAATTTGAGTAAGCAAACTTAAAATAAAGAAGATTATTTAAGTGTTATTGGAATCTTTCAGAAATTTTAAATCATAATTATACATTAGCAACCATTATATTCTTAAACTACGGGAGATCGATGTTTTTCTGCAGTTTGTATCAATGCCTACCAGGTTGAAAATTAGGGAGATTTTGAAACTAATATTTCTTGAAAAAATTCTCTAAAAATATCTCAGAAAAAAATAGGAATAGAAAGACTTACTATGCCTATATAGCAATTAAAAACCCGTCAAATAGTTTTAACTACATCGTGTATGAAAAAATTTTTATGCTTTTTAAGTACATTTGTTTGCTAAATTATTTCAATAAATAATCGGTTTGAGTTGTACTATTTCTCAATTTAAACTAAACTATTATCTACATAAAATCAATTATTTTAAGTTATTCTAGTAAGTTATATATTAAAAAATATCACTATACAGATATATAATAGATAATGCAAATAGAAACGGCAGAAAAAAATAATGTTTAGAAAATTAGCATTGATAAAAATTAAACATTTAAGAAAATTACTTTTTAATTTACTTAATGTAAGATACATTTATATTATATTTCAGAGAAGAAACATGAATTCATATTATCTTTTAAAAAATAAACTACTAGTGTTTAAAAAATCAACATAATAGTTTTTCAATCTTTCTAGATTAAAATAATTGTTTCCAAAGACAATAATTCAACTTGTATTACATGTTTTTGTTTTCCCCTTAAAGTGTTCAGTAAGTGTAATCAGTAAATTTATTCATACGACCATTTCTGAAAAGTTATAAAAGTTATGATCTAAAGTAGCTCATTCTGCTGTAAGCGTCTGTATATATATATATATATATATATATATATATATATATATATATATATATATATATATATATATATATATATATATATATATATATATATAATATTAATTTCCTAATATTAATCGATTGAAATTTGTAACAAAATAGTTAGATATCTGAGTTACTTCTTTCTTTTCTTTTGATTTGAAAAAATTAACATGATACACTTGGCTTCATTGATTTTGTAGTTTTGATGTCATTTTTATTACTAATCATTTTTATTATTAACATCAGTATAAGTTAAAACCTTAGACTGCTGTTACTAATAATAAAAAAAAAAATTTAAGTATTTTCAAATATTTCTGAATATTATATTACAGCATATTTTTCTGCAAATGAACAAAACTTAGAGGCTCCCAGAAATATAACAGCAAAATAAACAGTTTAAAATAGTAAAAGCAATGTATAAAAGATTATAGATTTGAAACATTTTAAGAGATATTAAATGTATGTAGCCATTTTAAAATGTATAAGCCCATTAGGCAGAGAAACATATAAGTAGAATTTAGACGTTACATAACTTATAAGAAAATAACATTTTAAATAGAAATGTATAATATTGATTTTGGTAGAGAAAAGGAAATATGATCAAGAATAAAAACTAGGCATTTTCTCCAAATGCTCCACTCAATTTCAAATCTCAGCGCGAATGACATTTTTCCATTTTTATCAAAATCTTTCTAGGAAGGTTATTTATTTTTCTTGATATTGAGCAATATTATTGGCGATGTTTATTGTATGAATTTGGAAACTGTTTTCGAATTTCATTTGAAATTGAAAAATGCATTATATCCATCGATTGAAAAAATATACTTTTATTGCAGTACTTTACTCCTCGTATATCCACTCTGTCACTTTAAATCCTTCCATCTCTCTCTCATCTGGTTCAATTGGTTCAATATGATGAAAATTTACCACAAAAATTTTTTTCTTGCTATTATTAACATATACGTAAAAATATGCTCACGTTATTTTAAATTGTTGTTTTGAAATATTACTCAGTGGTTTGCTATTATAAAAATTCCAATAAAATTATGTGTATGTTCTTTTTAATTATTCATTTAGAATATTACTCAATGGAAAAAATTTATTTCATTTTTATGATTAGATTCTTTTTATAAATAATATATATATATATATATATATATATATATATATATATATATATATATATATATATATATATATATATATATATATATATATATAAAGTTTAACTATATATAAATGATGTATTGGTATATATTGATCTATATTAATAATATATGTGTATTGTTGATATAGATCAATATATACTAATACATCCTTTTTAACATAGTTAAACTATAAATTTTAAAAATAAAAAAGAGCATAATATTAATCCAACAACATATTTATATACTACAAACAATCAGATACTCCCAATGTTGAACACAACCAATTTCAGTGAGGTATTCTTTATATATTATTTTTGCAGCTACAACACCACCACCTAGTGAGGTTCTTTAATTTTCCTTTATTGGCATTTTACAAAAAACTAAATTTATTAACATTTGCTTAGAAAATGCACAGAAATTAATCATAATTAATTTCAAATATAAAAAATAAATTAGTTTTGTTAAAGAAATTTATTAATCATTATAATATTTTAGTTATGATATTTGTTGTATTAGAAAAATATTTCCTATCAAATCACATCAGAATTCTATGAATTAAATGGTTTAAAATCAAAAAAAAATTATGGCAATGAAATTTAATAATGTAATGGAATATTTATGTAAAATTATATAAAATATGTTCAAATATCAACTACTTTATTTAGACTATAACTATTACTATTATATTTTAAAATTATTTTCCAATAGGATTTTTTAAGTTCATGTTCATATATAATATATATTAAAAAGATATTTTATATAAAATGTTAGTAATGTTTATTTTAATATTTGTTTACAATAAAATAAATGTAAATTTTACAGTTTATTTCCATATATACGGATATTTAATAATAATTCTGGCTCTTTTGATTTTCTTATTTGAAAATCAAACTATAAATTAATATTACATTCATGTTATAAGCATTTTATGAATACTCTATTAAATAATGCTACTGTGCTATTCTAATATATATATATATATATATATATATATATATATATATATATGATATATATATATATATATATATACTATATATATATATATATATATATATATATATATATATATATATATATATATATATATATATATATATATATATATATATATATATATATACATTAATTTTTTTATTTAGCACACTAATTTCTCATATTCCATCAAATATTACGAAATAAGGAAGTTTTGTGCTTTATTTACAAGTATGCATAATTTATATTAATGAAAATGAAAGTCATTAATAAAAGTGTGAATACAAATTTCTAAAATTCAATGATATAATCAATATATAATTTGAAATATAAATCAAAATTTATCGATTACATGTGGCACAAACGTAATATAATGTTGTAAAATATAATGATATTTACAAGTTAGTAAAAAATAAACCATAATCATCAAAACTGTATTAATTTATAAATCCCATAGAAAATGCAAAACAATTTTTAAAAATTCAAAGCGATAAAAATGCTATATAATCTAGGGAATAATATTTCTTATTTTACCGAATGTGAGTAGTAAAAAAATTGTCTTGAAATTTTTTGTAATAATTTAATATAAAGCAAATATTTCACTTTGATAATATATTTCCCTCAGGTTTTGTTGATTCTGCTGCAGCCCCATAAATCTTTTCTCAGTTGTAAAGCCAAAGTAAATTGATTAAATATTTTCTTTTTTTTCCCCTAAATTACAGAATAGTGAAATTTTGTTAAATTTTGGAAACAACTGCATAATACATACTTCACATCAATTTTCTTACTTGTAAAAGCAGCTGATTAATAAAATTATTTATCAACAGTACTTTCAATGAGTAGTAATAATAGTCATGGATATCTTGAATGTTAAAGATTTCCAAGACTACTAAAATATTTTTAAATAGAGTTTTTCAGTACAATAACATTTGTAAATTTTATAAATAACTTCAATGTCATCATTTTTTCTCTTTTTAATGTAAAAATGAAGGCTTAATAACATTCACATTGTTAATGTTTGAAATAGAAAATTTATAATACATTATATTTCAATGCCTACCAAACCTCTTACTAATTGGGAGCTATTTTCTAAATATAAGGGAATGAATAAAGCCATTTAGATGGTCCCGCCAGTACACACATGGTATCAGCGAAGGTGCACTGGCGGTTCCTTTTCTTGAGGCAACAGTAGACGAAATCAAACTGATCTTACCTGTTTCATTGGTGATTAATATTTATCAATGACTTTAGTTGGAGGCAATAAACACTTCGAAATCTTCACTAGGTGCTATTCTGCACCAGCCTCTCCTGGTCACATTTTATCTTGTCTGGGACTTACCAGCCAAGACCTGGATCAAAACTCCTTATTAGTACTAAATTTCTTCATGGTGAATGAATTAATGGACCTGATTTAGCACTGATAGTCACGGGAATGAGAAACAACATCGAAAATCTTATAAATGATTATACATTTGACAAAACGAAAAAATTATTGGAGATTGAAATGGCAATTAACACATACACTGTGACTCATTAAAATTAGAAGGGAGATTAGGGTTAATGCAAGAAGTTATCGAGATTTCTTCTATCTCCTCGTTAATATGGCTTAATGTCCCACAAAGTTTCTTAGAAGGACATGTAAATCCATTCTTCAAGAATTATTATGACTTTTTTCTGCAAGTGCATCACTACGCTTTTTAATTTCAACATTTTAACTGTTCCATGTCAATCTAACATCTCCATGAGCTGTGATCGACTTCTGGAACAGCATTTGACACTGTTACCGTGGTAGCCTGGTTGGTTAGGAAGCCAGTCTCTCTATCAGAAGGTAGTGAATTCAAATCCTGACTTAATTGAATATCCACCGTATTCACTAAGGCAGTCTGGGCCACAACCTATAAACTAAAATAATAACTTTGGGCTTGTCAGATCAAGTATTGGGGGTCTTCTGCTTGGTCACTGCTTCAAAATAGTGAAGACTCATCCATTTACTTCCACATAACTGGTACAGCCTAATTCAAAAATATGTAAGGAGATGTATAATGATGCATCAACAACAGTTGTCATTTTATCGATATACAAAAGATTGGCTAGATAGGGTCACTGTTGCTCAAAGGATTACATTTTCTCTGACTGAATTTATAAATATAAGGGATCTAAATTGGGAATATATGCCTCAAACAACATTAAAATTCTTACACTTACTTTCCATGAAGATTTTCACTTGCAGTAGTAAAATATTTCTAAGATCTTAGAAATGATTAGAAAAATTACTGAGAAGCGATGCGCGATTCAATAAATATGCCAAATAAATATGAGTCAATAAATATGTGCGATTTTAAAAATATTTCAAAAATATTTTGATGCATAATTCAATCAGAATTTTTAGCGCATATTATTATAAGCAAATTAAAAATTTAAAACAAATAAAAATCATTAAAATTTCTGTTTATAAAAATATATACAGGAATTTAACTTAAAATTTACACAATTTTTGTTAAAATAATTTCATATTTATTAACACTTTTATTTTTCAAATAATAAAACTCGTTGTTTAAAATGAATTGTGAAACATAGTATGTAGAATCAAATTTTTGTAAATAAAAAATGTACTAAATATAAAATAACATCCCTATAATTTTGGAAAATAATCAAAAAGTAATATAACATTACTTAGCTAGAAGACATTTGTAGCTATTTTCATGTCACAATTTTTAAACAATGGAAAATAACGATTTCTTTTCATATATTTCTTTATCATTTTTCATAAATATAGGTAATACTTTTTCATTTTCAAATACATTATGTATGAAGCAATAGAAAAGGAAATATATTAAATTCTTGCTTATTGATTTTAATGCGAGGAAAATTATGAAATATAAAAGGTATAAAAATAAAAATGAATTTTTGTTTACTCATTTTTGAGGAAACTGCTGCTACTAATGCAATTAGGTGTCATGGGATGAATGTTTTGCTATTTTGCTTGGAATTAAAAAAGAAAATCTAAGAAAGTAAAAATTATTTAGACACTTCATTGGCTTTTACATGTTTTAAAATATTAATTCACTGTAGCCACCATATAAATAAGAGAAGGAAGATTTTTGCATGGAAAAAATGAAGCTGTCAAAGTGTTGAAAAATGATGAATTGTTTTTCTCATTCATCAAATTTGCTTGGATAACCGAAAAAAAAACATTTGAAGAGATCACTCATTATTCTACTAGGTAATTTAGGAAACACTTATTCTAAGAATAGATATTTATATTGCTTATCCTAAGAATAGAATTTTAAGAGAAAGTACACTGAAAATGTTCTGCTGGATAGAACATAGGTTATGTCGTCGAGTTAAATGTTTTAACTTTATGTATATATATATATATATATATATATATATATATATATATATATACACACATATATGCATATACATATATACACACAAATATATATATATAGTATGTATTTTTGTGTTAGTGTAAAACATCTTTATAAATTCATGAAACAACGATGGTCTTTTAATGAAAATATAGAGTGATTAATTGATTAATTATGACATTTCATAAAACCCAACACCAATTAAATATTACAGATACCTGGCATACTAACATTTTTTTCAAACTAACATGTGTCCATATTGTGTGCAGCTCTGATAGAAATAGCGCACAATCAATGCAATCTTGTAAATGTGTTTTTATACTCCAATACATGTTCTAAGTGTCAGCCAGTATTATCCATGGATGTAAATGATGTAATGAACAAATTTGTAAATGAACGTTCTTCGATTGTTATTCAATTTTGGTGATAATCTCGCATAATAAAGAATTTTAATATAAATGTGTCTGCATGTCATATTAACACAGACTCTTTTATACATATTGGCAAAAGTTTATGATTTACATAAGTAAATCAGTGAATACTTACATAAATGTATAAAATATGTTGTATGATATCAATTTTAAACCCAGTTCAATGTTGTATATTATTTACTTATTTAAATATAAGAAACTGTTATTATTGAGTAAGCATGCCTTCTATCATTTGAATATGATATAAAAAGATAGATATATTTATTCATATTTCACATAATTTCTTGCAATTATAATTTTTATACCATATACAGTAAATATTGTAACAAATAAATTAAATATTTAAATTTAGAGGGTGAAAATCATATACAAATTAAAGCACATTAACTCTAATTAAGTTGTTAAAATATATTAGAAATATATAACAAGACATCATATCAGAGTATAACAATTCCACTGCTGTAAAAAAGCATGTAAATAGACATGTGTAAGGAAATTTCTCTCACTTATGTTCAGTGAACATTCACTTATGTTCAGTGAGATACAAAAATCATGTATTGATAATAAACAAACAAGAAAACAATGATATTGACAAATTCCTTGTAATTTAATCTTAACAAGTTGAATTAAAATCACTGAGTGAAATTGTTTCTTCAAATTCTATAAGCATAAAAACAGTTAGGAGTTGAGTCCTTTTTTCATGTGAAAAGTAACTTAAATTCCATTGAAGCACTCTAAAAAACTTATTCATCTTACAAAAATACAACTCATAAAAATGTCCAGAGACAAAAGGTAGGAGGCAAAGCCGTAGCACATTAACCAGGGTGCACCACGTGGAGGCCCTTATGGACTTTGTGACTCTCCTTTATGTACTCAGTGCAGATAACATCAAATTTTTGGTGCTACTCTACTCTACTCGTGCCCCGCACTTATGTTTTTAAACTGTAAAGTTCAGAAATAGTGGAAGGCTAGAGAAATAATGACGTAATAGCCTAATTTCTGGGCATTTGTAATATATATATATAAATATAAATATAAATTTTCTAAACGCATTTACTTTTGCAACAATATTTGTTCTTTTTTATTAAATATTTTATTATTAATTATCTGTTATTAATGAATTAAACAAATTTAATCCATTACGAATTTCTAAAATATTATTTACTTTTATCTGTACATATAATGATATTTATTTTCTTTCTTTTTTGATGATTGAAGATTTTGTGTGATGTGTAAGTGCGCATTGTTCAGTTGGATTATAGATGAAATATCAAAGGTATGGAGACCTATGGACTCCAACTCCTTAAAGATTTAAAGACATTTATTCAGAGTACCATCAGTGCATACCAAATTTATGCAGAAATGAAATCTAATACCACCCCAAATTATAGTATCGAATGGAGGTTTAAAGTGGCGATACATAATTCAACAATTCAGCTCTTTTTTTCTCACATTAGTGTCTTCTAATTCAAATCCAACTATCGTTGTGCTTATAGTATAATCAGGTTTTATATGTAAAGACAGAATCATTTAACCTTATTGTCCATGTTCATCGTACATCACACAATTGGCTGGCAAATTGTTATTGTTTTGAGTTAAGTGTAAAAAAAAAGCATTAGATGCCTTTCAGAGAGTCCATTAATCTGTAAACAGTGTCTTAAAGAATGAATAACTCAGGTTAATGCATCTCAGATTGTATCCGTTGCTCTATTGATCTCGATGTGGCTGAGCAACTCATCACCGATATTCATACAAAATGCCTGTCATCATGTGCAGTTGTGCAACGTGCTATTGATTGCATTTGCTTACATTCCTCCTTGCATCAAAACTGCTATTAATTCGCATAACAGTTAGTTGTTTCATTCAGCACGATCACCAACTTTTTTGAAGGTAATCCACAGTCAATTTTGGTTGTTATTCTTCTTTAGCTTAAAACCTCACACAAAAGATGCACAGTAAAATAATGTCTACGTGGCACAGTTAAATAATTGTTACAAAAGACTCACGAAAAAAACAATTGTCATTCATCAAATCGGCGGTCTTCTCTTTTTATAATTTCCTTGCAAGATGTCACGACTATCTTCCATTAATTGTATATGCACTGCAATTCTTTTGATTTTATTGTCTTATTGCTGCAAATATATGATTCAGGGTGTCCCATTTTGGGTAGCAAGGAATGTTATTCAATAATATAAAGAATAATTTTAAAATGTTCAAATTTAGCTTATAAGAATTTGGTGAAAGAATATGTCACATTATTGAAATTGTTTTTAACTTTTTTTCACAAAATACTATTGGAATATATGTTGCATAAAAAGTTATAGGTAGTATTTCCTTTCATACATCCAAATAATAGGAATACTTTAATATAACAAATTTATCCACTAAATTAAATACTCTGAAAATTATATTTTAATCAATTTTCCCTCATAGTAGAAAAAAGTGAGACATTTTAATTTATTTCATTCATCAGAGTTGCCGATAGTAAAAGATTATGTTTTGACTATTTAAAGAATTTCAAACTTCGTAATCATAAAAACTAATTTCTCTTTTGATTCCATGGATCTTACTTTTTTCAGTTCTAACTTATTTAATTATTTTTCATTAAAATTGAGACAAAATTAATAACTGTGGGCTTATGTGCTAGATAATTAAATTTCCAGGATGATACAACAGCAATTTTTAATAATTTATTAAAGAACAGTTTGAGGAGTAAAATTAATATTATAACAATTAGATATATTATTTTGAAATTAATTACTGTGGATACGTATATGATTGTGTTATGTAAATGAAATATCGTTTTTCGGGATAATTCATAAGCATATTTGTCATTTTACTTTGTAAAGTGCATAGTGTTTCAGCAATAGAATATTTCCAAAATAACATCGTTTATTTAGGAGTATGAGTATAAAAAATAGTGGGATAATTATTACTATTTTTAAACTGTTTATTATGCTTATAAATAAGTTTTGGTAATGTAGTGTGTAACATGAATGACATTTCTCAATACATATGTTCTAGTTTGTAACATTTATACTTTAAATTTTGCTTATTTATTAGTGTGTAGCTTGTACTGCCTATAACATGACCATTTAAAAATATTTTGTGGTACATTGTTAAAAATCAAAATACTTTCAGTACTCAAATTAGTCTAATTAATCTATCAGTCTATTAGACATATTAGTCTAATTTTTCAATGATCTGAAATATTTTCTTAAAACTGAGTGAAAGAAATTTCGATTACAAGTTGATTAAATTCACTGAAATAATTTTCCAAAATTACTTGTAATCTTTAAGAATGGTTGGAATACGATTAATTGAGTTTTGGAATGCAAAAATAATGGAAATTCCCTCCATTTGACTATAAATCTTAAAAATGTTCTTAAGAGTGCAGACAGTATTAACCATTTTTCTGGATGTTTCAAACATTTAAAATACCATAATAATAATAATTAATTCTTCATGATTATATCACGACAAACTTTTTCTTTATTTTTAGTGCATCTGGTAATCATATTGTATCAAATGATAAATTGGTATTTGTTTCTTTGCTGGTATTTTATCGATCTTATTACATTCTACATCTTTATTGAAATATAAATAAAAACATAATTCAGTATAGTATGGGGAAGTTTGTAGTTAATCTTTACTACAGGAAATAATGTGTTATGAGAGAAATGAATTGCCTTCAATGAAAAAAATCTGCTATTTTACCAAACAATAAATAATAGGAAAACAAAAGTAAAAGATAAGCAGCAAATAATGCGTGTACTTTTAATTTAACATAAAATTATCCAACCCTTTAATTTAATAGTATACCCAAAAATTTTACTTTCATATTTTTTTAGTTAAATATCTTTAAAATAACATCAATAGCCATAAAAATATGTGAAGAAATTATTTATCTATGACAAGTTAAACTACAAAAGGCCCAATCATCAATCTCAGAAAATTTAAAGTAACGATACCATTTTATTTTCTTCTTGGAATGTTTATCGCCATGAATGGAAATTATGCAATTCTCTTAAAAACATATGGTTAAATAGAATTATACGCATTATATAATCAGAAATATATGCAATAATGCTTAAATTATATAAAAGTAGAATATTATTCAAATACTTTTTTTTTTATTTTTATCTCTTCAAAAAAATGAGGAAATAAAAAACATTATTCATTAAAAAACTAAATTATAATGCTCAGTATGATTCAATTGCTAAATAATTATTATGCATTCAATTTATTATAAGGTTAATACACAAAAATATATTTGACGTTATAAATAACTGCAGAGATTTTCCTTTTGATTACATTAACTAATATGAATAAAAATATACTTCATATATTTCATGAAACTAATGCTAATTTTTATGATCTCAACAGTGTAAAGTTAACTTATTTTTCAGTAGATTTCATGGTTAAATGTTACTCTCCATTCAACATCATCAGAAGTTGCAACAAACATTTTTTTTCAAAATTCTGCGCATAAAGAGTGAAAGTTTAAATCCATAATGATTGTTGAAAAGTACTTTATAAATTAGTTTTAAATTTATAATTTTATAACTAAGGTTCAGAACTAAAATTATGAATTTAATAAAAAGCTTGTATTAATCAAGAACAAATAATAGAGTAATACTTCCTTTTAAAGTGAACATTCTCTTTGAAATTGATAGAAAAACCGTGTATAAAATTGACAGAAAAAGTATTGGTATAGACTGAAACAGATGCCTTATTCTGAGTTAGATGATCCGGACTTTGAGTGAAGTAGTTTGTAAGGATTACTCTTAACTACAAAGTAAAAACAAATCTTAACTTTTAAAAAATAAATTGTAGCATTTGAGAATAATTACTGTATGTAATTCATTATTTTTAATGCGTAGCTTAATAAAAACTCCACAAAAATATTGTAGGCATTTATTAAAAAAGTTAACAAACGTGAAACCAGATTAATTCTTACAAACGAAAACTGTTGCAACTTGTTCTCATAAATATGGGTTACATTTTGAAAAATTTATACATTTTTGTCAAAAAATTAAGGGTTGAGATGCAATATAATCAAAACAATCGGATTTAAAAAACCCTCTAGGAAAATTAAGCAAAGATTAATCTACCTCTTAATCTATTTTTTCTGTGTTTAAGCAGCATATTTCTTTTTGATTTGCAAATGATTGGTTGTTTTTTGTAATACTGAATTAGGATTACAGATATTTAGTAATTACATTTGTAATAAATTAGAAGCACAAGTTTGCTACATCGAAACCTTCAACGACCAGACATTTAATGTTGGTTATATAGTTTATTATAATCAATAAAAATACGCATGAAGACTAAAATAAAAACTTCTTTAAAACAATTATCTGTGTTCATATATGCTTTTTGTAAATCATCATTAAAATGTGAAGACAAATTTTTTGACTTTACACTAAATGCGTTTGCTATTACTTAACATTTTTATAATTAGTATACTTTGAACAACTTCCAAATTTTAATACCCTCAAGACGTGTAAGTTTACACATGATACATGTGACATTCTAATGAGGGAATAATTTGGTTTTTAAATTACTTTAATTTTCAGAACGTTTTTGATAACATATTTACAGGAAAAAATGTGCTTAGATAAATACTGAAAATTGACATTTTGTAAAGAAGGAGAAATATTGGTTGTTATATTTTAAATAAATACACACTATACATTAAATGTGGTTACAAAAATGATTTTTAGCACTGTTTGACACATATCTCTCCAACTATACATTCATATTATTGAATAACGCACGTTAAAATTATTTATTATTTTATTTTTAAAAATATAATGTTGAATGACGATAAATATCTTCTAATAAATGAATAGACAGAATTTTTTCTAATATGAATTTATATAAACTGATATATTAATTTTTTAAGCACTTTTTTCAGTGAATTTTTGTTTGTGACCCCATTTAAATTTTTGCTTCATATGCTATTTATTTTATATTCTTTTTAACACTCAGTTACTCTTTGTCTTGCCAGTATATATATATATATATATATATATATATATATATATATATATATATATATATATATATATATATATATATATATATATATATATATATATATATATATATATATATATATATATATATATATATATATATATATCAAATGCAATCTTTCTTTAAAAGATTCGTTCAACTGTTTTAGAGAATGTTTATTAATTTCACAGTAATTATAAGTAAGATAAATTAACTTGCAAATTAATGAATTTAATTATCTGATCGTAAGAACATTTAACTTAGAACTTTGAAAAATTATACAGATTAAAAAATTAAACGAATATGGAAAATATGCTAATTAAAATCTCATAAAATTTTTATAAATTTTTTCTGACATTGTACAAAATTAAATTTTATATCATTTGCTATACAATGTTTTTATGAATCACAAATATTTATAATATATCATGCAAATTATAAGCATTATATATATATAATAAAAGATTTATCTGTATGAATGCAAAATCTGTATTAAATTATTTAAAATATATGATTATAACACCTAGTTTAGAAAAAGTATGCCCTTATAAGGTAAAAAATTATTGAAGTTTCACCTTATTACGTATATATTCAAGTATTTTTTGGTACATCTCAATTTTTCATACGGTAATCTAAGCATTATTTTTTCGGTAAAGAATAAATTGACACAACAATCGATCATCGAATATTTTTCAGCCATTGTTCCTTTGTTCTCAAAGATAGTAGTAAAAGGGATAAAGACGTAAATGAGAAAACAAAGGAAGAATAAATTTTTGTTTACCTTCTTATTTGGGAGGCTTATTGGGGATAATGCAATAAAATTCGAACAGAGTATACATCATGAAAATAATATCCCGTAAAAATATGAGGATAATGTATACTTTAAAGGAAAAATACTGTTATTATATAACATTCGATTAGAAATTATAGTTTGTGAAAGATTTAATGTTAGATACTTTTAAATGGAGATGTTTGTGTTAAATGGAGTTTAATTATTTGTATAGGTATTAAATAAAAAAATTTATAAACATGTTTTCTATATTTACTAAGTAATTGCATGAATGGATTGCTTGTTTAACGAAGAAATAATTAAATAACGTTTTGCATTGCATAAGAGTATACTAAGTTTTATCAAAAAGAAATAATGTTCACAATGCCTTTTTAAATTTTGAAAGATGTTGACATAGCTAAAAAGAACTATCAAAATAATTATCTAAAACAGTTAAAATTTAGGAGTTAAAACTGCTTAAATAGTTTTAGATCTTTATCAGAAATACTGAATAATTTTAGTCATACACATGTCGTTTAGCAATGAAAATAAAAAACGCTGTCATTTAAAAAATTATCAAAAAAATGTAATGAAATAATTTTTGAAAACTCTTTCACTTCCATTTTTATGATTCCTTAATTATCATTTAAATGCAATCTATATTACTGTGTTTTGGAAAAAAAGTGCAAGTTATAATTTAGCACTCGAAAAAGAAATGGTTTCTCTGAATATAACATTTTAATTGAAATCAGTATGTAATTGTATTGCACTAATTTTAAAATATTGACCTTAACATTTTAAGTATCATCTAATAGATTTATTCACACATTTCCTAATATTACCTTAGATAATAACATCAAATATTTTGCATATCTAATGTCTAAATTAAAATAAATAAATGTATGTATTGACTATGTAAATAATTAGCTGAAATATGAGATATTAAGTTACATAGAAATTGAATTTATTTTAAATAAATGAAATTTTTCAAGAATGTTTTCTATGGAGTTTCAGAATTTTATATGTATATTGGGCTCAATAAACTGTTTTAAAATAAATGGAAGTATTATGTGTGTATAAATATATTTAGTTGCCTTTATTAATACTATTAGAGTAAATTAAAATTAACTCATTTAAAGAGACAATATTCAATATGTTTATTAAATTTTTAAGATTTACTAATTTAATACATTCCAGTGAGTAAATTTATTAAAATTCTTTACTTAAACTTTCGCATTTTCTGGAATGCTTATAAAGAAAATGCATTCCTTTTTTAATAAAGTCAAAAGATAATTTCTTGGATAATATAATATATTAAGCATGGAGGAAATTAAAAATTTTACTTGTATTAAATTTTACTTAAATATATTGAAAAATACATGCCTATTTGGATAATCCAATATCTTTTCTTTTCTTGAATGTATGGTAGAAAATATTTTTAAGGATTTTTCATTATAAAAGTGGGAAAATGAAATTTTCTTCTTTTGATCAGGTGAAAATTGTCGTGTACTTCATCGTATAAAAGATTAGGTTGTTTGAAGTTTACTATCGCTCTGTAAAAAGATGTAAAAAAGAATTAATACGATATTATTCATGTAGTTGAGAGAACTTCTTACATACTCCTGGAAAGAAAAGTGCATACATAAATTCGTGTAATTAATAATGTTTTTAATTTATAGAAAATTATCGCAAAATAGATATTTAATATTTCAAGCATTTTATGAAAAATATTTTCAGACTTTAAATGGATGAGTTTAAGTTAAATGATTATAATTGATTAAGTTATTCGCAGATTAAAAAAGTATTTGTCTTCATTTATAAGAGGAATATATGATTTCTATAAATATAAAATAACTATTTTGAATAAATATGCTGATAATAATTTCAAAGTATTTCATATTGATGTGTTAACTTTCCTTTACTTTGTGAATACTTTTTACTAGTCTGCATCATAATGTAAAAGGTTAAAAATATGCTGCAATATTTCTTCATAAGAAAATATTTCTTAATTTACTATCACGTCCATGAGATCCAAGGCACCAATTTAAACAATTAATTGATAAGAATTGAAACCAAATCTTTTAAATTTAAAATTTTGATTACTTGATTATTTTGAATATCCTATATTAGAAGTAAAAAACGTGTTTTGGGACGTCAGGATTTCCAAATCTGTTGTAGATGTATAAAATTGTTTTCTTAAAACAAAATTAAATGCAGAATATAATTATAATTAGAGTCTATGAATATAAGGAATGTTAATAAAATATATTGTTTGATTATAAAACTTCATAGCAATTATATCTCATAATATTCAAAATCATTTACATATTTTGATATTTCTGAGAGATATAGAGTAATAAATTTTCTTCAAGATTTTTAATGTTATTCAATACTTTTTAAAAAAATATCTTGGATAAACATTTTAGCTTATTCTATTGACAATTCCTTATATAATACACACACACACACACACACACACACACACACACACACACACACACACACACACACACACACACACACACACACACACACACACACACACACACACACACATACATACTATATATATATATATATATATATATATATATATATAGATAGATAGATAGATAGATAGATAGATAGATAGATAGATAGATAGATAGATAGATAGATAGATAGATAGATAGATAGATAGATATTCAAAGAGAGAGAGAGGGTTTTTTAAGGATTTAATCAAATCTGTTGTATAAATCTAGTATATAATATTCATGTATTATATGTGATCAAATATTTTCAATCAATTTCCTGTAATAAATTTAAATTTAATAATTTGTAACAACTATTATCTTAATTTTCTCACTCTTCAAAGTTAGTGCCTCTAACATAAAATGGCTTTCTTTAATTATTTTTTATCACAATTTTATGCTAATTTCTGCTGTTTTTGATAAATTTGTTCTATTTTTAGTAAATTGAGTGGATCCGATCTCCTAAGTAAGCAATTGTCAATCTTTTCTAAAATTAAAATCACCAATTTTATATATCTTTTTATTGTGATTTAAATATTTAATATTTGGGGGTTATTGAAGAATTTCTGTCAAAACTGCAATTTTATTTAATTCGCTTTGCGACACATATGCAATGGCAATAACGAAAATACTTTTATTTAGAAAGTTATTTCATTATTTGCAATGATGATTCTAGTGAATCATCTTCAATATTTTTAATAATAGAATAAAAAGCAGTAAAAGCGTGCATCACAGTTGCAAAATTAATTTTTATGAATTATTCTATGTCAATGTCAAAATTTTGAATCTAATAGTAAAATATGCTTATTTTTTCTGCGCAACATTTAATTGATTACAAACTTCATTGGTTCTTCGATGATGGTTTACAATTTTTCAGTTAAATTCATTTTTTAAAGTCCTTGCTTATGAAATCTGGAATAATCTGTTCTACTTACCACTCAACTAGGTTTTGTCATATGTATCTGTGTAAGTTTTTTCTGGGAAAAATATGATACCCAAAAAATAACACCATCAACATTCAGAATCGATTTATGATTTCCTTTATTAATCTATACTTCCATAACATCATATTTTCCTTTCTAAAGCCAAGTATTGTAACCGTATCAAAACTGTGTAGATAAATATAAAAAACATAGTCAGTTGCAGTACTTCTTCTATCGGAACTGAAAATGACTGGGTTATATATATTTTCCTCTTTCTTTCTCTCTGATTCACTGATCTCTCCTCACTATTCTTTTTTCTTTTCAAACTTTCCATTGCCATTTATTAAGAGAAAATGTGAAAAAAAAAACAAGACGGCCACTATTCTGTGAAATGGGGTGAAATATCGAGAGTGTAAAATACTTTTCTGTAAGGGGATAAATTCTAAGTTCAGCTCTTATTCTGAAAAGAAAACCTGAACATTCTAGGGGAGCAGTCAAAAAATAACGAGTGTACCGAAAAGTGCAAAGAAAAGAGCAAAAAGAGAAGATATTATATTTCAAATTTTTTTCAAACTTTGTTTGGCATAATTCCAAATGTTGAACTTTCTCACTTATGTAGAACAGGTCTTATAATATATTGTGTTTCATATGAAAAAATTCTTTTTAGTATTTAAGAGTTTTAGTACTACCATTCATAGATAACACTACTAAATTTCTTTAGAATTTCGTTGAGTTATGTATTAAGTGAAGAATTTAGTTTTATGAAAATTTATTATATTAGATTTTTTCAAATCTAAAAGTCAAGTATTCTGATAGAATTATTTTCATTAAATTGAAACAATTATTTAGTAAGTTAAAATATGCATGATTTCTGAATATAAATAAATATATCCGTTTTTGTTAATAATATTTTATTTCACCTATTCATTAAGATATTTTTTACATTAAAATCAATTTGAAAAAGTTTGTTCGACTTATCTGGTGAAAATTAAATTGTCCTTTGAAAAAATAAACTGTTCTCATTATTATTCTTATATACAAAAATATTCATTTTATTAATACTATTTAATATGCATTATTCACTAAAATAATTTATAATATTAACATCCGTTTGAAAAAAAAAAAGGTTTTATCGACTTTTCTTGTAAAAACTGACTTTTCTATGGAAAAAATAAGCTAAATTTATCTTTAAATATTTCTGCAAATTTTATTTTATTTTTAATTTTAAAAAACATTTTAACATTGAACATTTCTAAGGTAAACTAAAAAAATATTAGGCCGTATATATGGAAATTATATCACTTAGTTTTATGAAGATAATTGAATAAAAATTAATATACCCTAATTTGATTTCATTTAGATATCTTGGTTATATTCAAATAAGTTTCCTTAGAAAAAAATTTATGCCAATGCAATTCTAACAACAATGAATTATTTTTTAATGTTTACAGTTAACTTTTTATACATACTTTTTAATTAGAATTTTTTCAACACCTGATCTCCAAGAAGATTTTGTAAAACATATAAAAAAAAAGAAATGAATGGTGAAAATTGTTTTCCTTCATTGCACATGCATATATATTTTTAATATTGCATACTTTTTTTCTGGTTATATTTGTCATTGATGTGCAAGTGGTGGTAGTATTCTTCATTTTCTTAAATGACATTTTTTTATATATACACATATAAATTGATATACATTATATATACATATATATATATATATATATATATATATATATATATATATATATATATATATATATATATATATATATATATATATATATATATATATATATATATATATATATATATATATATATATATATATATATATATATATATATATATATATACATATATATTGATATGATTATACCAGAGCAGTCCAGACCAAATTTGATCCCCGGATCAATACAAATTACTAAACTGATTAGAAGGCCTCACAAATAAAAAAACACATTTTTTAAGGAAAGGTTTAATAGCGCTTAATATAGTTACTATGTAACTCTGTTACCTTAAATTGTATTAGAGCTTCGTTAATTTATCTTTTACAATCATTTCAATATCAACATTAACATCAGTTGTTACCAGACGCAGTGCGTGTGTAAGTGAGTTATCTGACAGTGAATTTCTACATTTAGATTTTATAAAATTCATTGTCGAATACGCACTTTCTCAAAAATAGGTACTGCCCATCATCAAACTCATTTTTAAGCCAAGATTGGTTAATTTAGGGAAATACTCGCCATGGAGCTTAAAAAAATCTATTCCAGACTCTGTTCAGCTATTGTAAAAGGGGTATGATTGTAGGTCACATAATTCCAATTGATAATCAGTGATTACACTTTCAATTGCAATTGTTAATGGAGGAGTGAAAAATGATACATCACCCTCAAATTCTTTAAAATCTGCAAATCGCTTCCAAACTTCACAATTACATCAATATACTTTAGGTGATCCTTAAAGGTACTTCCTTCAAAATGTTCCATCTCTGCGTAATGTTCTGCTCTTGTGACGTTTAAAATAATTTTAGTTTACATCTAAAATCATTCATATATCCATAAAAGTTGACAATATTGCTTCTTTTGCCTTGTAACTTCAAATTTACTTCGTTCAAGTGTTGTGTCATATCAGTTATAAATGCAAGATCAGCCAGGAATAAAGTATTATGCATACAATTTTGCAGTTCTGAAGTGTCTGATTTTTTTTGAATTTTTAAAAATAAAGTTATTTCTTTTCGTAAAGCATAAAAACGTTCAAGTCACCACCCAACACTAAGCCATCTTATTCGGAGCGTAATAACAAATCTCCATTGGTCGCATCAATTTCACTTATAAAATCTCGAAATTTTCTATGAGTCAAAACTTGGTTTCCGACTCTAATGATATTTTTTATTCTAACAACAGTTTTCAAGGCATTCGTTTGGATCAAAGATTTTCCACATAAGGCTTCCTGGTGTATGATGCAGTGAAACAGTAGGCAATTGATGCCATTTTCTTTAAGAAGTTCCGTGAATCCTGTTATAGCTTTTGCTCCATCAGTTACAATACAAGAACACATTTTTGAAATCCTCCGTAGTCTATGACAGTTTTATTGACAACTAGATAGATACACCTTCATTTGTACCGGTAGTATATACCTTCAGTTGTACCGGGTAATGGTATCAAAATTAACATTTCCTCCGTAATAGTAAAATCTTTTGAAATGCAACGAATAAATATTAAAATTGACTGATATCTGTCTGTTCGGTGCTTTCATCTTAACAGATTGAGTAGTATTCACAATCCAAATGCAATTACATAATTTTTTCCCATAAAAACATATTCGCCCATAACATCTAATCGTCGAGCTACTATTTGGTGAGATAATGCTACAGATTTAAACTTTTCCGCCAGCTTTGGTTGCATACAGCTTTGAGCCATTTAAACTGTGCATTTTTTTTCATTAAAATCCCATCACTGAATGATTTTTTGCTTTGATTAATAGTAAAGAAATTTTATAAGACTCAAGAAAACTTTGTTCAATATCTGTACTTACTTTTGAAAATATACTTGTTTGATGTATTAGTTTTTTTTTATAGTCGGCTACAATAATTTTTCTTGCTTCACCGATATGTTTTTTTTATTTTTTATTTTTTCTTCATGTAAAATAGTATAGTGCAGTTTCACATTGTATATTTTATTCCCCGACAAAACTTGTTTACGAATCATTCTCTGAATTGTATTGTTATTTCTGTAGATCAGATAGCCTAATTCCCATTTTTCATTACAGGCATGATTTTCTTCACTTATTTTTTGCTTTTTCACAGACATAATAAGGCTTGTTAGTTTGCAAAATAAAGTTTTGTTTCTTTCTTTAATCTTTATTTTTTTTTCCTCTTTTTGAATTATTTTAATTAAACATCTTTAACTAAATCACAAGTTTAAATTGATAAAAGAAATAAATGAAGGAGTAAGTTCGAATTACTTACAATTACTACCATTACTAAATAACTACTACACAACACTCGTCCAATAAATAACTCGTCCACAACAAGAAATAAACGACGGCTAATGTTGTTTTACTCTCCGATACCCGACTGTTAGCAAGGAATACAATCTAATCAACCAATCAGTTACAATTTTAATTTTAATGTCTTTCTTTGTCGAATCGGGCGGCTTTTGAAAAGATCAAAGCAGTGCAACTTCTGTTATTCTGCGCAGCGGCCTTAAGTGAAGACAGACAAGTGCGTGCCCTGAATAAAGCGCTAGATACGAGTCGGGACGGGTCTCACGAAGACGTACGTACAAATACGATTTGATATTTTAGTTATTTATTTATAATACCATATAAAAAATAAAATCATTTCTATCAACAAAATTTTAAAAAAATGGAAAATTTTATCTTCCGTGATAATATTAAAAACCATACCGCGGGCCGAACGAAGATGGAACGTTGGATGCAAGCGGCCCGCGTGCCGTGCTTTAGACAGTGCTGCATTAGGCATAGAAGAATTGGTGCCAAATATCTCGTAACATTTATTTTTTGCAGCAATTATTTATTTATACAGATCATTTATTTATTTTCGATGCATTTTGGAAATATATATGAGGTGGGGAGGAGAAAATAATTTAACATAAAATATATGAATACTTTTTCATAGTATTGAAAATACATGTAGTAAGTATTTACAAGAAATTTCATTTATTAGAATATCATTGATATAAATAAATTTCAATGAAATTGAAACACACAAAACTTATAAATTTTGATTTGATATTCAAAACTAAAAACATTTTTCATGTACCATACATTGTTCAGAAGTATCAAATTTAAATTTTCCTTTTAATATAATGAAGTTAACGATGCAGTTTTTATCAGTTGTAAATTCAACAAATTTACATGGTCCGAAATGATAATTTTCATATTATATGATTTCATATATTAATTTAAAAAAGAATTATATAGAGGATTATAGTACACTCAAATTATATATAGCAAGTTTTAAATGAAAATCATTTAAATGAAAATGAACAGAAATATACCGAAAATAATGAATCACACAATTATACTAAACATACAAATTTATTTAACTAAATATAATATAATTATTTAACTAAATATACAAATTTATATGAAATTTTGAACATATATTATGAAATTTGAATGAAATATTAAATATTTTAGAAACGTAGCATTTTTTTTTTATTTTCAACCAAAAAATCAGGATCCGTAAGAAAGTTAGTTAAATTATTTAATTACTGAAAAATATCATGTCTCATGCAATGAATGCATTCCGTAGATCCATTGAGACTAACTATAGTATTTATCATGCTAGAGTAATATTATGGTCATATTTCCACAGCAGTTTAGACTAAGTTTGCTTTTTTATAGAAACAATGAGCTAAAAATGCATGAATGTATAAGATTTTAGAATCTCAAATGCACACATTAAATGACTTCGTTATTAATGATTGATTAAACTGAATCTATCTATACAATTTCGTTGTACATTATACATTTGCTTGTCTTTAGAAAGTTAAAGAATGTAAGCAATTTTAAGAATTATTCTTATTATTTCAATAATCTAAGCAAACATAAAATTTTGAAATGTTCAAAGTGTAAACTTATTCTCACTTTTATTAATGTATCAATAACATACTAGAATGTATTACCCGTGGGTTGGGAACGTGTCCACGTTAATCTGTGACGTCCAAAGTCCTTCCGCTGGTGTGGCGTGGATGTGAAGAGGATGGTGCCAGCTCAGGTGTGGCTTCGTCACCTTACTGAGGCCACACCTTTATACATATCAAAATTACGAGGCACCTTAATAGAGCAAAGTCATACTTTCACCTTCGTGGTGCTCTGCTCCAAAAACGAAAGACGCTGTCTATTGACTTAAATTCGCATAGCCAACGGCATAGCGAGCTTGGCTTTTCCAAGTGTCATAAGCAATAACAACAATTTTTTTAAATATATTCATTAAATCAATCAAGAATAATCATTGCATATTGCTACTTCATCATTATACATGGATATTATATATATATATATATATATATATATATATATATATATATATATATATATATATATATATATATATATATATATATATATATATATATATATATATATATATATATATATATCCTGTTTTACTCAAACATTTTAGTGATGAAACTTTAGTTAACATATTTATATTGATAATACCATTTATAAGCCCGTAAATATGATATAAATAAATATAAATAAAATATTCATTAGTATGTTTGTAAACTTTCGTAAAAATAATGGATTTGAGGCACATATTGTTGGAAAAATGTTTGTGTTTTCCGCAATTAATAGAAAAATCAACTTGTGATTCATTTGAAATGATGCAAAGGAAATAATTTCTCATTAGTACATATTAGTAATTTGGTAAATGATGCCGAGTTATTTATTCACCAAAATATAAATAAAAGAATGCTCTTTTATCTGTTTTGTAGATCTCAAAGCTACAAAATATTTGTAGTTGGATGCATATATGAATGGAGATCCAATAATAAGATTAGGCACAGCTTACGAATGCATTTGTAGCAAGATATTTTTCTGCTTTTTGAATTATACATTTCCCAGATAATCTAAAATAGCGAAACGTATAACAATATTCCTTTTTCTTTTAACCAGTTTAAAAAATAACAACTGTATATATATATACAGCTTCTTAAGCAATTCTTGCATAAATTTTATAAATTGGATTCACAGAAGTCATGAAAAAGCACAATAATTGTTGCACCAGAGTAATTGAAGCAAATTTAAATACAGGTATTATTCCGTCTGAAATTCATAAGCATGTTAATAGCATTAGCAGCCTAATTTATAATTTATTTGAAAGATAGATGCATTAGTTTCTTATTTAATAAATTTAAAATTTCACTAAACTAAGAAATTTTAAATTCCGCAACTTTTATGCATTCTTAGTATCTATGTGATATAAATATTTGTTAATCAGAATTTTTATTGTGGTTTTTTTCAGAAAGCATATTTATTAAAGAAAGTTTAATATAAATTATAGATGGTGAATGAAACAATATTTAAAATTTTTTATCTCAATCTTAATTTTAATTCGTCATTTAATTTTTCAAAATTATGAAATTTGATGTGATACATATTGTTTTACTGGATAATCTAATGTTGGTATTCGTTAATAATAATTCTGTCATTACATTATGCTATAAAAGCATTTTGCACCAAGAATTATTTTTTTAATGAATCCAGATTTTTTTAATATAATAAAGTGAATTTAAAAAATGATAAATTCTTAATCAATTTTCGAATAATTATGATTTCCAAATTAAAATATTCAAATATGTTTAATTAACAAAATATCGCAAAATTTATATTCTGGACACTAAATATTAGTTGGTAACAATATTAACTATATGAAGTGTACAATATTAGGAGAAAGTTTCTATGAAAAATATCGCAGACAAAAAATTTTTTCAAGTATTAAAACTTAATATGCATTGTGAAGATTTTTTAGATTTTATTAGTTAAATATTTCGTTTTCGAAAAATTTATTTAGACATTAATTACTTATAGACATATTCAATGTATCAATATTTTTTTGTTTTTCCGCCACTATTTCAACTGTCGATAGATTTAAAGAAAAGCAGTCAAATGAAACAACTCAGTCTGATGGACAAAAAATACCTGAACAATGAGTGCCTCGTGCCATCACGCCTTATCATCTTGAAATATGGCTCAAGGGATCATGGATTGCAAGAACTGGGAAAGTTAGTACTGCCATTCAGAGTACCAAGTATAATTTTTAGAGTTATACAGTATTAAAATTCAACAACATCCTCAAACCATGTTATCAGCTGCAAAATAAGTGTGGCAATGCGTAATGCAACAGTTCAACTGTCTCACATTACAGTGTCTCCAGATTCGAATTAGATCATCATGGCACTGCATGTAGAATTGGAATGTTTCAATAAGAGCAATGTAGTTACATTCCGTTACACAAGTCTATTGTTTATTACACCATTTCCTAGGGGAATACCTGTGGATTTGAACAAGGATTAACAAAATTTCATTGGATTCATTACGGACTTTAAACTTAGTTGCAAATGACATTAAAATGGTTGCTTTTAATGCACGAGAATACTTCCGTGTATATAGCACATTGTTGGGTTCTATTAATAAGGGATAGCTTCTTTATGGGAGTCATCGTAATCTAGAAGTAAGGATTAAGCAGAAGATACCTTAAAACTTGACTTGCTAATCCATGTATCATTTCATTTAGAGGACACTGAGACCACAATGTATTTAACATGATCCAGATGCCTTTACTTGATGAGTTATTGCCCTATCAGACAATGATTCATGTGTAATAGACTGAATATATATTGCGCTATGATTCGTAATTTGACTACGTGACTCATCACTACCATTCGCACAACATGCCTGTCATTACGTGTAATAGTGCACTAAGTGAGATGCGATCAATCCTGTTGGTCCACCATTCCCTAAAATATTTAGCGGTTACTCACAATTTTTTGGTTTTGTTCTGCGCTAATACCAGGTTTTCTGAAGTAAACTGAATCCGGAATTAGTATATAGAAAGGATACTTCTTCGATCGAATTTAGACATTTGTGCGAAAGACGTTTTATATCTTCCACGTATCATATTTACACAGTTTAAGAAATAAAGCGTATAAAAACAATTGTGTTTCTTCAAATCGGCAATATATTCTCCTTTAATATAGCAGGATTGCCTTCTCCATGCATATCAATTTAGAAAATGGTTGAGAGTATAATGAGCATTACCTTTTGCATTATATGAATAAAACAAATTACTTATAAAAAAGTTCTCGTGGACAACAATTTACATAGGAGAAATAAGAATACCATATAATGACCTTACGACATTAAGTTATTTCCTACAAGATACCAAAGAAATTTGTTGATTAAGCGAATTTCATCAATTTCGTGGATTTTGTGTTAATTGATCCTTTTAGCAAAAAATGACATACATCTTTTCTTAAAAAAATTATTTATTGAAGTTTAAAAGCAGAAGTTTTCAAGAAAAAAGCTGCAGATAGAAAAAATAAAATTGAGTGGGAATGAAGGTGAGGTTTATTTCTATATATTGAAGTAATAGCGGTTTGTAATGCAGATAAGATTTCATGTAGAAGAATTCTGAAATTAGTCATAAAATATGTCGCATATAACAGAAAATTTTGCAAAGTACTTCTCAAGACCAAATCAAAAAGATTACATTGATTTAAGATTCGTTCTCTGTTGAATATTCAAACTTACTTTGTAAAAGGAAGAAAATCTGTCTGAATTTTTCCATCAAACATCAAAATTATAATAACGAAAATTTATTGGTTTCAGTTTAATGCAACTGCCCTACTAGAAAAAATGAATATTCCACTTGAATGCAAAAATTTTAGAGTTCCAGTTTCTTTTTCAACTTTATTATTATTCATGAGGTTGCAAAGAGAAAAAGAAAAGGTGGAGTATATATATATGTGTGTATTAAAAAATTAAATTCATAGGAATTTTATGTACGGCATTTGCATAAATTAGAATATCAGTACAGTAATACATTTTCATTTATATTAATGAATTCACATTACTACTGCATCAATGACGTTTATTTGAAAAGACTATATATCTAATTAAATATTTTAAAAGTTTTTCTCTTGAATTTCTATTACAAACATTTTAATCATTGTTTTTTTTTAATTTGTAAAACCAAATGACAAAAGTTTTAAAAAAGATAAACTTATTTACAAATATTATAAAATGTTTTGTTCCTCAAATATGTCAGATACCTAATATAATAAATCTATATCTCAATATCTAAAGTTAAAATAAACAACAGTTCTTACGAAAACAATAACCTGATTTAAGTTAGGTGACTGAAGTTAATGTTAAGAAATGTTTGCAGAGACATTAAAGGTTACTGATAAAAAAGGAAAATTTGTTTTTTTTATATTTTATATTACACACAAATAAATTTTTTTCTGGTATATAAGATTTTTTTCATTTATGTGTCAATTTCATTTTACCTAACGTCACAGTTTTCATATTTTCTATTTTCCCAGACAAGATTTTATTTTCAGTTATTTTTTTAACGGACAAAATATATTATTAAGAATTTTATAGTAAATATACTAGTAAATATAATTTTTCCAAGTTGTGTTTATTGAATAGAGTTTTCAGATATAGTATATGAATAATTCCATAATGTTTTAGTAATATATAATGAAATCTAGTATTAGACATAAATATTTGGTTTATATTTACATTTATTTAAAAAAAGTTCCTTTTCTGCAGTTAATTATAGTTAATTAAATATAAGGAGACTTCTTTCCAAGATGATATATATATATATATATATATATATATATATATATATATATATATATATATATATATACATAAATTTTTAGACAGAGGTCACGTGACACTGGTCTTGCCCTTCATATAAAAAAACTCATGTATTTGTAAAGCAGCTTTCGGAAAATTTAAATAGAAGTTCTTAAATGATTGCATAGCTGTGCAGTTTCACCAAACATAAATCTTATTGAACTCATCTGTGATTTTTGCAATGATTAGAGGCAAAAAATATCAATTATCAGAGCTGAAAGACAAAAGTGTTGAATTATTAACAATGTAGTAATCAATATGGCTATACAGGATAAATCATGCAGTGTTATCCACATGATTATATATATTTTTACCACAAATTTGAATACTATTTATCTTTTTTTAATTGCATTTAAAGTTACGATATTAATTGTAAATTTTTATATTATTTTGGAGATTTGGTATACGTTCAATTTCCAAATATTCGTACAAAAGAACAATGCTTTAAAACTATATTAGTTCGTTAAGACGGGAAAAATGTACTTGTGCTTGGAAACATTTCCAAGTACATTTTTCACGTCTTAACGAAATATAAAATCATTTGTATTTTTATCTCAAGTTATGAGCTGGATCTCTTTTACAACGTACCGGAACTTTTATAAAACATAATAAAACAGTTTCAACTATATATATATATAGTTGAAACTATATATATATATATATATATATATATATATATATATATATATATATATATATATATATATATATATATATATATATATATATATATATATATATATATATATATATATATATATATATATATATTAAGCGAATTTTACAAAGTAACATAGTTGCTCATATCATACTAATTTATTTGAATGATGAATGTAATCTTATAGATTATTCAACATCCCTCTGAAATATATTAACAATATATTTTTGGTAAAGTATAAATTAGTTAATCATTTAAGCTAGCAGAAATTCCTTTTGTCGATTTTAAATGAACTGCATCCCTCAATAAAATCACAATGACTAAATGTACAAATAATGAGTTGATAGCATTTCTTTAGAGGAAGATTACAATTATTAAAATTTAATTTCAAAAAATAAATGTATTTATTATACAATTAAAAGTGTATATATTACAAATCATAAACATTTTTAACATGTCCGAATAATGATTCAAAAATTCGCATAAGAATTTATGCTTTCATAAGACATAATTCACTTAAGAACTATTTCAAACTTATAACATAAAATATTTGGTATTATTTACATTGTTCTTATCATGAAAGGTGTTATTGTTTGCTGCCTCACAACCAGAAATTTACTCACTTTATTAATTTAAATTTTTATTACAATTGCTATTATATATGTAACTAAATTTCTCGTTTTTAAAATTGCTTATAAATCAGGGTTAAGTTGCCTTATGATAAATGATTAATTCTTGTAAAATATAAAATGAAAACCACTGTCATTGAACCATATAAATTAGTGTAATTAATAAAAACAAAGCATAAAGAAAGGACTGAAGTTTAATATTGGATATTTGATTTAATGAAAAGAGAGAGAGGGAAATAACAGTAAAAATGGCCTTAATAACAAAATATGGTTTTTTACAAATAACATAAAATGGATTGTTACAAATAATGCAAGTATTATCAAATTCCATTTTATTTGTCAGACGACGAGTGAGTAGCTTAGGTGGGGAAGGAAGAAGTTCATATAAATTCACTAATATTTACAGATTTATTTACAAATAGGATTATTTACAGACATCTTTTAGCTAGCTCCTTCAAAGTGAGCTCCTTCACATAATCTCCCTCTCTCTCAATTACTTTAACATCTCATTTAACATAAAATATTAAGCACTGCCATCTAGTGGCCACTCATTATTTTTTAAGAAATATTACAGCTTGATGTTAACATTTGGCCAGACTGACAGATTAATCTCCTAATTAATACAAACAATACTACTAGGCATTAATAAACATAAAACAATACATACTAAAATTTCAAAATATCACAAAATAAGAATAAACATATTTACAAATTTTACTAATTCTTCAGTAGACATACTTACTATTTTTAACCATCAAATTTAACAAAATTTTAGAAATTATAATAATTTTACATTTGCTAACCTACTTATAAAAAGAAATGAAATAATTAGTAGATAATGAAAATTATACTATATTCAATAGAAAATTCCATAAAAAGTTCAGATTTTTTTTAAAGTTCAATTTAGAATGAAAAACGTTTAATTAAATTAAAGTTCTTTAAGTTCAAAGTTCAACTTCATTATCACTGGAATCACTTGTGTAAGCATAAATTCTCCAGAGTTTTAGTTGGTTTACATGGGTGGTGGTTGAGAAAAAGTGTCCCTTTTCCTTTTCTTGTAACTGAGTCACTCTGTAAGTGTCACGTGGTAATACTTCATTAATTACCAATGGTCCCCTGTATTTTGGCTGAGTTTTCAAAGGGCGACCTTAAGCTTGAGGGCTCAAAAATCCCTACTTTTTTCCTTTTGGAACTTTGTTCAGCAAACACTCAAAACACATTGAAATATGCCTTCTTACATAACCTTCATAGATGGAAACCAATATAATTCTTTTATTTTACTAACAGTTCTGTCGACAGAAAAATGTCCAATGAGGTCGTGGAATCTAACTACTATATTTTTTCTCATTGATTTAGGTATTGCATAAAATAAAATTTCTTTATCCTTAACCTTATGTTTTCTATAAATCTTATTCTGCTTGACAACATATCCTTCAATCATTTTCTTTTCAGATTTTGACCTCTCCTCATCTTTCTTCTTGAATATCTTTATAAATTTACGTAGTTCCATGCCTGAATTTTGCATCATTAAAACTTGTTCTTCTGTAGTCAAGGTAACACAAACTTCAAATTTTCTCTCACTAATACTGTGCAAAGTATCTTCTGGCTCTTCAACAGCTGCTCTGCTTAGTGCATCTACGTGTTTCGTTCGTTCACTTGGTCTATGACGAATCTCGAAATCGTATTCTTGCATGAGATTAAACCATCTTGCCATCTGAGGATATAATGACTTTTTAGCGTTTAGATACACGAATACTTGACAATTTGGAACGATTGAAAACTTTATTTCCATCAGAAACTACCTTAACCTTTCGAATGTCCACACAATTAACATCAACTCTAATTTACTCGAATGGTAATTTTGTTGATTTTCCGTAGTTTTCTTGCTAACGCAATAAACCATCCTCCAATTCCTTTTACTATCTCTTTGAAACAATATTCCGGCCAATCCAATTGAACTTTCATTACAATGTACCTCAGTTTCACTTTGAGGATCATAATGAGCTAGAATCGGTGCTTTAATAAGATTACTTTTTTAAGTTCCTTGAAAGCCTCACTTTGCTCTTTTTCCCAAACAAATCTTACATCTTTGTTCGTAAGTTCAGACAATGGTGCTGCCTTGAGAGAATATTTAGGAACAAATCTTCTAAAGAAACTAGTAAGTTCTAAAAATATTTGGATGTCATGTGTATTTTTTGAAACAGGAAATTTTTCAATAGCTGCTACTTTACGTGGTCCAGGTTTCAAGCCATCTTTACTGAGTATGAAATTAAGAAATTCAGTCTCTAACTTTTCCAAATTCACATTTTGGTAGTTTTTAAGTTAAATTTGCTTTTTTTAAACATTCTAGTATTTCAGTAAGCTTTTGTATCATTTCGGTCGATGTTTTAGCTTGAATCAATATATCGTCTAAGTAGCACAGTACTTTTTTGTTGAACAATGGGCCCAAAACAAGATTCATGAGTCTTTGGAACTCTGCTGGAGCATTCGCCAATCCAAAGATCATTCGCTCAAATTGACCTGTATCGTCTGAAGTTATGAAAACAGTTTTCAATTTGGCTTCTTCAGTCAATGATAACTGTAAATAACCACTAGCTAAATCTAAAGTAGTATAAAATTGGCTTCCTCCTAGACATTCTAAAATGTCATCAATTTTGGGTAATGGAAATTTATCCTTGACCGTCTAAGAGTTTAATTTTCAGTAATCTCTATCCAATCGCTGTTCCCCTTTCTTCTTCTTAACTAATAATACAGGACTAGAATAAGGAGATCTTGTATCTGAATCTATTCCATACCTCTTTCATTCGAATACAATTTCTTTTATTCCCTTCCTCTCTTCAGAATTGCTTTTATAGGATTTTTGAAAAATGGGCTTACTGCCATTTACTTCATTAATGCCCACTTTGCAGACATTCGTGCAGCTTAATTCGCTTATGTTTAAAGCAAAACAGTCACGATATTTATTTAAAAAATTCAAAGGTTCCAATTTTTTATCACTTTCTAAGGATTTGTCGAAATTAAAATCTTTCATTAAAATAGGAGACTTTTCTTTGTTATAACTTCAAATTTTTCATTATCACTTTTAACTTAATTAGATAGGGTTAAGCTTTCCTCACCTTACTTCCATTCCCCGACCGAAACACTGACATTTCCTAATTTTTATAATTTTTAAGTTAAATCCTTCTTTATTTATTATTGGTACAACTGTTTCACCGTTAACTACTTCAAGAATAGAATCGAAATTCTGTCCAATACTTTTGACTAAAATTGCTCCATTAGCTATCCAATTTTCGGTTTCTTCAATTTTCGGTCTAATTAAATTAATTGATTTACTTTCGATTTCTGTTTCATTTAATGTTTTTAATTTAACAGTATTTTCCTTTATATCTACTTGAATTTCTGAAAAAACATCGTCAATTGCGTATCCAAATTTTAAATTACCTCCAATACGCGTAAAAGCAATGTATGGTAAATCTAACCATGTTCTACCAAAAATTTAAAAGCGCGACAATTAATAAAGGAATAAATTTTCCAACTATACCATCTACACGAATACTTACTACAGTTTTTCCAAGAGCCTTAGTCACTGGGTATTTTAATTTCCAAAACCGAATAAATTACTGCTATTATGGGTCACATTCGGATTCATTTTTATTGCCATACTTTCTTTTAAGAGGCAACAGCTGCTTCCTGTATCAACCAATTCAACCACTTTATTTCCATGAATATAAGCATCTTTCAAGTAGTTCGTAGGCGCCAACGACGCACTTGAATCGTAATTGTTTTGACTGACAGATAAATTATTCCCCTCGCGCGTTTGATCGGTTTCAAACTAACACATTAGCTGAAATTGACCTAGTTTTTTTACATTTCTTACAGTAAGCAAAAGTCTTCGGCGCCGGGCATTAACGAGCCATATAACAATTAATCATTACAATTAAAGCATTTAAATTTCCCCCTTTTTTTTCGAATATCCGAGTTAACTAGCTTTTTTCGATTAACACCTTTATTTTCACTAAACGGAAATTATTTCTTTTCTACCTGAAATTTATCATTACGAGAATTGTAATTCGATAAGTTTCTTAATTTAAAACTGTTAATCGATCGAACATTATCATAATTATCTAATTTAGCTGCTAACTGGTCTGGAGAATTAATTTTAGGCCATTCATCCACAAAATGCTCCCGAGTTGTTGAATTTACTTGTTTCTATAATTTTTCAGTAATAATTAAATTTTTTAAACTATTAAAATCTGAAATCTCGAGTCCCGTTATCCATTCCTCAAAATAGTTTTGTAATTCGAATGAATAATTCTTCCATGTACTTTCTGGATTTTTGACATGATTTAAAAATTTAAATCTAAACTTATCAGCACTTAACTTATATCTCCTAAGCAATAATGATTTTACATATTTATAATTATTTGCATTATCTTCGTTTTCACGCGCCAGTTGCGTAATTTCATATGGGAGCAGTCCCAATAATTGTGACACCCAATACTCTTCATTTAACCCAATACGTCATGTCTATCGTTCAAATGCAACTAAATAAAAATTTATATCCTCATCTTTGATTTTATATTCATGCATTAATTTTCGAAAACATGTGTGTACGTTTTTACTTCCATCGTTGCTACTTAAATCTAAAATATTTTTATTTTGAACTCTATTTTCCATACGTAAACATTCAAATTCATGCTCAAGGTCAGCCAACGTTTTGGCGACTATTTCTGATTCAATTTGATCTTTAGTTGTTGTTGTTGTTGCTTATCCCCACCTGGCGTGACAGTAACATCACACCAGCCTCATGAATTCAAAAATAGTCAGTCTTTCAAGCACCACCTCCGGTCTCAAATCCATGTCCCCTCTCTCACACCCAATGCACTGAAAAATATGAGATGGGAATCCTGAACCACTCGACATTTGGGACAGAGAGGTTGATCTTTAGTAATCCTACTTAATAAGCTCTTACTAGACTCTTCATTATACGTCTCTGGTTCCGTTATAATACGTTTTAAATCAATTATTTTAGCATCTTCAGGTACGGAGAGACCTAATTCTGTTACTAATTCTATTAAATCTACTTTTTAACCCTTCCCCCAAAAAGCTATACTTTATAAATTATAATACTTAATTACTTTATACATAAAATCACTTAATCAATAACGAAATTATTACTTTTCACTTCACTCAAAACGAAAAATTGATTCTTTAAAAACGAAATTACTTTTTCCAAACGAAATTAAGAAAATACTTTATACTTATACACATAATTCTTAAATCTCGTTCACTACTTTAGAATACGCTACGTAATATGTTACTTAATGCGTTAATACACATTTCAAAACGAAACAATTAAAATTCGCCTGCCTGAATTCCGAAAGCGTCGCGAGTTATATCTCTCTTCTGATTTATTATCAAATTCCATTTTATTTGTCAGACGACGAGTGAGTAGCTTAGATGGAGAAGGACGAAGCTCTTATAAATTTACTAATATTTAAAGATTTATTTAATTAAAATAGGAAATAATAAATTAAAATAGGATTATTTACTGGCATATTTTAGCTAGCTTCTTCATAGTGAGCTATATATATAAATCATACAATCTCCCTCTCTCTCAATTACTTGTGCATCTCTCTTAACATAAAATATTAAGCACTGCCATCTAGTGGCCACTCATTATTTTTTAAGAAATATTACAGCTTGATGTTAACACAAGTTTATTGTGGAGAAAGGCTTAACGCAACCAAATGAGATTGCTACAAAGTGTTATATTTTATATTTTCCAAAAGCTAATTATATTAAAAAAAATAAACATCAACCAATCATTGTGTTTACACAATAGAGCATCTTCTAAGTATGTTTCGAAAATGTTTGATTTAAGTCAAGTTAGTATATTGTTCATTATTTGTTTTCACTCGTATTATGCTCAATCCTATTCTTCATAAGATGAGTTTTGTACCTTCACATATGTATATCTATCTATGTATCTATCAATCAATCAATCGATCAATATATATATATATATATATATATATATATATATATATATATATATATATATATATATATATATATATATATATATATATATATATATATATAAATACAGATAAAGAGATACATGCAATAAAAATAAATCAAAATAATTCATAATGATAAATGAATCATGCAAGTAAGTTATATGGTAAATTGAGCAATTTTACTGTGTATACTGTGTATTTTCTATGCATGCACAAGACTGTTTTTGAAGTGATATACATTGTCCCTTACTGAGAAAAAAATTAAAAAAATATCCTGCATGAAATTAAATAATTTCAGTATCTTCTTGTGTCCCTTCACATAATAAACATTTTGCTTTTAAAAAAAGTTAACACAGTAAATAAGGGTATAATATGCAATTAGAATTAAGTTTTGTTATTCTTCTAGATTTCTATTTGCGTATCTTTTTCGATCCTTGTATCTTAATCTTAAATTATTTTGAAAGAAAAGAGAAAAGAAAAAAAAAAGTTACAATGATCGTTTTCACGGAAATGGTGTGAAATATGGAGGGCGTAAAATACTCGAGTGAATGGCACAAAGCAGATCTCTCCCTCAAGAAGCAAACCGGCAACATTTTTGCGATAGTACGCAAAAAAGTAATAATAAAAGCAAACATTACGAAAAGGGAGAGCAGTAGATATATTTCCCTTTTCGCACATTTTTTTTCCTCTTTTGGCATAATGCCCTTTCTTTGGATTTTTTTCCCTTCAAGTGCTTAAGAATTTAGACTATAGCGTCTCAATTCCTTTAAGCAGTTAATGTTTTTCTTTTTATCCTAGTTTTAAAGGCGACCACTTAAATAAGACATTTAAAGCTTATTTGATTTATGCATTGGCATTTTATCGTTGACTTTGAATACTTTATTTGTTTGCAATAAAAGTGATAATAAATTGACTTTAAGACGAAATTCTCCTTCATAATAGGAATAAGTTGAATATATTTCAGAAAAAAATTTTAAAACTTTCAAAATTAAATTTGCTTTAATTTTATAATTATCAAGAAATAATATAAAAGACATTTTTGTACTTAACGAATACTTACGTAAAGTAATTTTCCCTTTAATTCCTTCCATTTGTGAATCTATTGATTTAACATGAATTAAATAATTTTATTTAAGTGTATGAAATATTGAAATAAGTTTTTTTAAATATTTCAACTGATTTGGAAACTTTTCTTAATCCACTAAGTTTGCAAGTGATTATGGAAAGCCTCTGTGGTTATCTTGTTTTTATTTGAAAATCATTCTGAATGAGCCACGTTTGCAAGTAGTGTGTAAAAATGATTATTCAACAAATAATGAGTCTACTAACTTTCATTCAAATATTGTTATATTTTTATTACAAACATACTTTTGAAAAGCAATTTAATCTTTAGTGACTTACTATATTCAGTAGATCACAGTTTAAAAAATGTCAATGTAGATAATTTATTAATATATTTAAAAGAATATCCTGGTAAAATATTTAACTCTATTTGACATTTGCATGAACAAAATAGCTACAGTAATTGACACAGTGAAAAGTAAAGGCTAAAATCTTGTTTTTCAACTTTAGATATGGCTATTTTAAGCACTCTTTTAATATATTTGTTTTAAATCTAAATAATGATAAAGAAAGAGTTTTAACTATGCAATATTATTGTTAGTCAACCTCAATAGAGTCAAACGAATCATTTATTAATTTTTTTATATAAAATTTACAGTTTTTATTCTAATGACTACTTAATATTTTTCTTCTCAGTAAATTAATTATTAAGTCCCAAAATTGTTCCTTAAAATGCTCTTAAGTAATTTTTAATAGGTATTTATACACTTAATTTATTTTAAAAATTATTAATAATATTTATAAATTGCGAAATTTACATTTATTTTATATCAATCAGAAAAAAACATACAATGAGCTTTTTAACCCATTACTTAGTTGGAAAATTCCAGTTGCAGAAGCTTTCTTCAATATAACAATTACAATTTCCTTTATAACAATTTCATCTAGCCAAATATTATACGCATTACTTTAGTAATTTTGTGAACAAAATGATTGTAAATACTCAGCTTTTTCTATTGTTGTAGTGCTTATCTAAATTATCTATGAATGCTAAAGATGATGTTTTTAGCAGTCTATAATGATGCCTTTTAAGACAAATTTTGTGTTAAACTAATTTTAATTAAGAAAATAAATAAATATACTTTGTTCTAATATGAAAATATTAAACATTCGTTCAGTAATATTGCTTTAACTTTATGTGAATTCACCCAATTTTTTTTACTAAATCTGTATTTCTAGAACAGACATGATTAAATGTTTAAATATATTAATTTAATATTAACTTAAATTATTTTAAATAATTAATTAATTATTTATATATTTTTAATTTGATTTATTACAATTACAAATTTCTCCTAATTAAACTAAACCAAATAAATATGTAATCTTAAACAAAAATATAATATATAAATATCTATGAAAATTTCATTTTCAGAGATATTTCTAAGGCTGTTAAGTTATGATTTTCTCATCTATAAAACACTTTATTGAAGACAGTCTAGTTATCTAAAAGTACCATTTCTTTATTATTTTATTTAAATAGCTTAACTTAAAAAGTGCTTACAGTAATGGATTTCTTTCTTTGTTTATAAGCAATTTACATATATATAGTGAAATTTGATTTTTGAAGTTATAAAATAAGACGATTTATTTAAATTTTCCCACATTTTCACCAAAACCTTACGCAGCTCATTTATTTCAATATACATACATCTTACTTTTTATGTTTGATATATTGTTTTCATCAAAAAATTCTTTCTTGATTTATTTCGGTTTTTTATAGCATATATCAAAAAGAAATAAAACAAAGTTCGTTTAGAATTATTGCAAATTGATTTTTATCCTGCCAATATTTTTCAGTTTCAAAAAGATAGTTTTATAATAATTTTAAGAAAGTAAAATCACAAATCGGTAAAGCAAGGCATAAAATAGAAAAAAAATGAATTACAATATAAACAAAAACTGCAGGAGATTTAAGCATAAGACTTACATGAAAAATATAAAATAAATAATTGAAACAATAAATTACCAGGCATACATAAATTGATGGAAAAAAAAATAGAATAAATAGAAAATTCAAACAACACAAAACGGTCAATACATTTTCTTCCTTACAGTTCAAATTGATATGTTTACTTGAATTAGAGCAATTATTTTAGAAATATAAAATTGTTGTTTTGAATGATAATAATATTCTTTAATGATACATAGGTTTTTAAATTGCTCTACGAATTTGAAAAGCATTTTATGAAGTTACCGTCTCACACATTATGTCGTTTATGGTTGCGCAAAACAAATTGCTTAAGAAAGTAAAGAAGAAAATTTATTCATGAATGAATAGGAATTTAAGTAAGGGAAAATACAGCTGCAGTTTTACATGAATTATGTTTAAATATATCATCAAATATACTGTATATACACATAGTGTTTATCATGTTTATCATGTTCTTCATATTAATGTAAATAATTATATATATATATATATATATATATATATATATATATATATATATATATATATATATATATATATATATATATATATATATATATATATATATATATATATATATATCTATATATATATATATATCAATAATAACTGCATCCTTTGTAGAAGCAAATAAATTAAAATGAATATAAAATTTAGGAGCAATAATGATGTAAGACAGCATGGAAATAAATTATTGTTTTGTCCTCATTTCAGGATACATCCATGAAAATTATCAAAACCAGATATTTTTGCTGCGACTGAGTAATAATTATTTATTATACATTATTTTTAAATCTTTTGTTTTTAATTTATTTGAAGCTATGATATTTTAATTTACATTAAGTAAGAATCTTAGTTAAATTTATGAACATCGCTAATAAAATTTGAAGGAAATTCAATATATACTCTTAAAACTTTCTATTCTGTGTATTTGACTGGCACCTACTGGTTTCGTTCTACACTTTGTCATTTAGCATAAATCATAAATACATGTCTTACATTTTTAAGTAAAAACATTATTTACCTTTAAAGCCTACTGTAAAATGTATTTTTTAAGAATGCATATTTTTTATAGATTTATCTCATGAACTTTCAGATATTTGAAGGCATTTCACCAAAAAAATATTTTGTGAAAGTTCAAAATTCAACTCACCTCATCTCTAAAGCCTAAACACATATTTTATCACTAAACTAACAGAATAATTTTCGATATAAATTAAGAGTTCATCAAGTTGCATTTATGAACAAATGTAAGTAGAAACAAAACTTAGAGTTATGTCCCTTATAAATTAAATGTTTTGGAACTGTAGATTTTGAAAGTCGATTAATAGGCAAAATATTTTGAAATTCAATTATTTTCACAATAGATACTTAAAAATATCATAGAATATAGTGGTAGATAACGCAAATAACATAGGATATTCAGGCAGAAAATATTGGTGCATGGCAATATGTGTGCAACAATTATTACGTAATATAAATTTTGTGAAAATATTAAATTTAATGAAAATACAATTGCTTAGAACGGAGCGAAACAACAAAAAACACATCACTTATGTGAGTTTTCTTTGTTTACTCCGTTCTAAGAAATTGTATTTTCATTAAATTTAATATTTTGACAAAAATTTATATTAGGTAATAATTGTTACTAAACCTTTAAATATGAAACACACCCTCAAAAAATATTATTATTTTAGATTCTTTAAAACAGATTAAACTAAAATACTGAATACAATTTATGCAGGAGCTAAAACAATTAGACTTGCACTCGAATTGGTTGAAAGAAATGTAAGCAAAATGATCGCATGCATTAATTCATTAATGTGAGAAGTGATATAAATGTATGTGTTTTCAATAATTCTGAATAATATTCTGTATTTCAAATAAATATTTAATTATAATTTAATTGTAAATATTAATGATATTTAAGTATAAGTATTTTCCTTTATTGAGAAACATTATTATATTCCATAACCACCATAATCTAAAAATAAAATTAAAATCCAGTTTCTAAATGTTTAAAAAACGAATAATTAACAGTCAAGTTAAAAGTCATTATTATTAAATAATTTGTAGTGAAAAAATAAAACTGTTAAAAGTCATAACTGAAGTAAGCAAATTTGAAATCCTGTAAGTTTTGTTTACATGTGCCAAGTTTCAAAATATTTTATGTGTAGAACGTGCCTCATGCTAAGATGGGTGTAAACAAAACATGAAGCTCGCTTTGACGGGGTTGATGGGAAAGCCTCATGTCGCCGAACAAAGCGAAAATCAATATTAGTTTTTGCTTACTTCTGTTTAATTCGCACAACTTCAAAACAACTCCACTCAGAAGAAGAAATCTAAGTTATGTTCTTTTCTGATACACATCAATGATTTTTTAAGTCTAGTGGCTGATGCACGTAAAATTGATTGCAAAATAAGTTGCTTTTAAATGCTTTAAAACTATATACAGCTATGTTTAGTAAAAAAAGACACTTTATATTGACATTTTTATAATTGTACATACATACATACATACATACATACATACATATATATATATATATATATATATATATATATATATATATATATATATATATATATATATATATATATATATATATATATATATATATATATATATATATATATATATAATACTTTATCTGATATAAGCTACTCTTTCGTTTTTCTCATAAATTTAAACTTTTTTATCGATTTAAAGAAAACTGAATTTGAAACTGTATTTACTGTTGAGTGCTTTCGATTATTTACTTAAAATAACACGTAATTAATAAAATATTTTAATATAATTCATTAACAATGTTTCCTAAGTTGAAGCTCTGAATGTTTTGAAGAAAATGCTTAGTTATCGCTCTTTATTTTGATTCAATGGATATATTATTTCATACATTGTTAAAATTATATAAGTAATGAAATCATGCAAAATGTTTTCAAAAAATATCATATTCAAGTATTTTTTAGGAATCCCTTACTCTGTCAAATGATTATTGAATTGAAAAATGAAATTGTTTATTCAGTTTGCGTTTTTAAAATACTAATTTTTCCTTGCATATTAGATCACATTTTTCTTTACTTACTAAAAGGTTTCATAATTTTTATTTTATTTCTACTTATATTTTATGAGAAATATGAGTAGTACAATAGAAAAATGTTTTTGTTTACTATTTTCGGTTTAAATAAAACAAAATTTTTGCTTTTCAGCTATAAATATTTCCAGATAAATTTAGACTTTCAGGAAATAGAAGGTGAGATGAAATCCTATATTTTGAGATATTGGATAAGAAAATGATGAAAAAATTCTTCCTTCACGGGAAAAATGTGGACATCTTTTTCCTGCGATGCGAAAACGGAAATCAATCCTCAAATTCTTTTTTTTTAATCCTATCATGCAAGGTGTCAAAAAAGTGTGTAAGTGATTTATTTTTTCAAAGTTGGAGATACATTTTTAACAATTGATTTATTCCTATGATGTAAACCTCAACCTATGAATACTGCTTCAAATGAAATTAAATAATAAGTGTCTATATTTTTTAACAGTAAAGTGTTTGTTTCTTTTGTTCCAGTTAAGATTATGATTACACTACTTTATAAGAATTTTCATTAGCTTAAAGTATCCATGACGTCAGATGATGTTTTATCTACATCACACATAATTAATTATGACATCGATAGCAAAACTCGCTGTAGAATGTCTAAGAATATTGTCCAAGTTCAGTTTTTAAATAAACGATTTCTTGTGTAAAAACCAAAGCTTAGGTTAAACAAGCCATTGGTTTATGCAATTAACACATTGACAATAGAACAGAAGAAAAAACAAATCGAAAAATGCAATACAAGATAAGGATCTTTATGGCTAGTCTAAGTCAGGAAAGATGATTTAAATTCTTAAAAACAAGATTCATTAAATAATAGAATTCTAAATTAATAAATGCAATATTTGTAAACAATCTCTTTTAAATCTTATGACAATTGCCTTGCTTACTTTACGCAAACTTTATTTTTGTTTTTGTTATTCATTTAAGGAATTATTGTTCCTTGCTACCATCAAACGTGAAATGATCAGCAAAATATGCTTAAATAACCTATTTTATTTTAGAAAATTTCTATTTTATTTAATGGAAAATTGGTTATAATTTTAACAGCTCAAATAATCATACGCACTACTTTGCCAGATACCACTTACTCAATTTTTCGTTTTTATTTTCTAATTTTTTTTAGTTTTATATTTTATTTATAATCTTTGCCTTGTATGCAAGCCTTATATTAATTTGAGAAGATTTTTCATTCAATTTCGTGGTAACTGCATTTATTTATAATCTTTAATTTTTTGAGCTAATCATTTCTTTTGAACAATAATGAAATCAGGGTGAAAGATTCCCATGAAAAATATCCCTAGATAATAATAACATTATTACAGAAGAATTTACTTTAATATTGAAAATCACACATTTTAAATGTCCAAAAATAGTGAATATCATATTTCTGCGAAGTTCTTAATATATATATATATATATATATATATATATATATATATATATATATATATATATATATATATATATGTATGTATATATATATATATATATATGTATATATATATATATATATATATATATATATATATATATATATATATATATATATATATATATATATATATATATATATATATATATATATATATATATATAATATTAATTTCCATTTCATACATGCAATCAAAATATTTTGTTGCAGACACACATTATTTTGAAGCAATAATATCTGGAAGAGTTAGATTAGCTTACAATTTATTTTTTTACATAAATTCTTTTTTTTTTAATTAAATTATTTCATTCAAGGTCATTGTATTTTAATGCGTTTTAACAAACTAGTTTTTTTAATAAAATGAACCTATATATTTCAATACTTGATCTGTTCTCGATGTCGATTCAGGTGTTCTTTAGTTTTTATCACTCAACAATCATTTTTTATATACTAGGAATAATTACACCAAGACTAACAACAAGTGGATTCCGAACAACTACAGACATTCAAATCCTTAAGAGAAGTGAGATTAACTTGAAAAAAAGTTTGATAACTATCCTCTTCTCATCTGGGCTGATGTCCGCTCTGAGATTAAGTGTGCATTAAAATGATTTCCAAATATGTATTCTGTATTAAAAAGAATATAGAGTACCACAGTATATATAGTAATTTTCAAAGTTGTAGAACATACTAAAATATTATCTAGCATATTTTTATCATAATGAATATTAAAAAATTTAATCCAAATGAATAAAACTATAAAATATGAATTTTTTAGGAATAAGTAATGGACGGAGATATTGATGAAGATTTGTTCATGGATGTCCTATGTGTAAAAAATATCTATATTCCAAGAAATCGTGTAAGTTTCAATTATACATAGGTCATATAACATCTATCTATAAGGGTAGGATTAAACTTATTCTGCCCTTACTAAGTGCAAATTCTTGTAATCTCCTGACACAGTTATGTAATTTTTACATATTTTAATGTAATCTGAGCAAGCTTTCCTACAAGAATTATAAAAAAAATTTTGCTCCTTATCCAAAAAAAGGTTTAATGGTCTATGAAAAATGCTTTAGAAAACCCAGTTTTCTCTCATTAACTGAGTAACAAATGTTGATCAAGAATTGTATAATTTTACATGCATAACCAATAATTATTGTTAACACTATCTTAACAATTTATCAAGGTGTAGGATGGTTGATCACTTGTTTACAGAAAAAATTGACATTTAACTGCAATGGATATTAAATGTAATGTCGAAAGATTTAATTCCAACACACTCATGTTTGAAATGTGAATTGGATGAAAAAAGCAATTAATGTATATCAATTTAATTTGCCCTACACAAAAATGTATTATTACCATGTATTTTAATTTTTTTTCTTTTTAAGCAAATAGATTTTTTTTTAATGAAAATATTTTAAAAGCATTATTCGTAAGATATTTAGTCACTTTCTAAGATACAATAGTCACTTCGTTATAAATGTTGCTCAAAAATAATAAGCTTAAAAGTAGTTGCAGTTGTTATCATCAACGCAATTTTATTTTACATCTTTTTATCAAATCTTTAAGATTAATCTCTTGCTTTTGGAACAATATTAACTTCAAAGTATTTCAAGTAAAATGTCTAGATATATTGCTTCCACGCTCTACATGCGAATAGAATAGAATAAGCAAATCAATATAATTAAAAGATTTTTATTACATTAAAAATATTACTATTAAATTTGCTAAATTTCAACTATCATCTGCGTTGATAAAAATGATGATGTGTTAATGATTGGTATATTATGCCAATTGCAATTCATAAGATTAAAATGTTCTTTTAAACATTTTTTTCGCCGTGAAATTTTTATAATGGTTATTTACGTGATACTTTTTTCAATTATAAGATATGTTGAGGGTCGAGAAAAAATATTTTAATACTTTATACTTTCTCCTTTATTACTATTGCTGGTAGGCAATAACCTACTAATTTATAACATTACCATTAGTAAAAATTTGCTAATTTTCATTGGCATGTGTTTTAAAACAAAGTGAAATCGTATTACTTTAGCAATTTATGAATAAGGCTAATACTTTTTGGCAAAAGAAAAATATGCTTCAAATAATTTTGAAGAGATGCCGTTTTATAATTTCCAGAAAAAATAACTCGAAATAATAAATATGCAAAAGCTATTGTTTATGTTGAAAAAGAATATTCAGTAAAACGAAACTTACAATTGAATGAATCTTCAAAGCTTTGTAATTTATCATCAAATTAATACAGTGGAAGAAAATATTAAAATGTTCTTCAATTTCTTATAAGTTCAACAAACTAAAAATTATAGTAATAAACATCACTTCTGATAATTTATTTCATTTCCACCCGATATTATTTTGATTGTCTCCTTAAAATCAATAATCTTCATGTTCTTAGAAAATAAAGATTTGACAGTATATGCAATTACGTTTTTCTGGAAATTTTTTAAGCATTTTCAATAGTTTCGAGTTATAGGTTTTTTTTTCCAAACATAAGTAAAAGAAGATCACTATTAGTAAACAATTCAAAAGAGTTATACCAATTTAATTTAAGAACAAGGAGGTTCAAAATTATATTTTCTAGAAGAATAGTTCAAAACTTTAGCTCACATTGAGTTTTAACATTATCTTTGTAATTTAAATATCAATGGTTCTTCATAAGTTTTTGACGCATCTTTAATGATGCATTAGTATAGTTTACCTCGTGAATTGGAGTTATAACAAAGTTGGAATTCAAGTTCTGGAAAATAACTTAAAAATCGTATAAATGTTACTGAAAATGCATATTAAGCCTCTATTTTCAAATACAAATGCAACATTAATGGTAAATAACAGAGCTTAATATGTTTTATTACCAACTAAACTATGTTTATTGGAGAAGGCATAGTTATATCATACTGAAGAATGTATAGATTTCTGAGAACTAGAATGCTATTTATGTATTTCATTGTATGTGTTTTATGCAAATACACAAAAGACTTCGATATATTTAATTAAGTGAGTTGTGCAATTATTTCTTTATTTAAAACTATTATTGAAATTGCATACATATTAAATGCATCTATGAGCTGATTATTATTTTTTTCTTCATTCATGCATATTTCTGTATTTTTCCATTTGATTTTTAAAAATAGAATAATGAGAATTTTTTTGTATTGTACAACATACTTAACTTTTATATACTGGGATAATTTTAATGTTTCCCCAACAGTTATTCTTTATAAAAATATTTGTTGAGAAAAATATTTTTAAATTTAAGAAAAATATTATTCCCCTATACAGTTTAGATAAATTACAACTGTTTTAAGTCTTGCAAAATTTTAGTTTAAGGTCTAATTAAAATGATTTACATCTAAGTAAAAAATATTTGCAAGCTTTTTTTGTGCAAAATTATTATTTATTATAATGCAAGGCTCTTTTTTTCATCAGTAAAGTATTTTCTCTACATCATTTATTTATATACTGTTTAAAGCTACTACTAG